>BMAV01010065.1:0-67789 GCA_019973955.1 Trichonephila inaurata madagascariensis | reverse complement strand
CAAAAAAAAACCGACAATGCTTGGGAAGGATTTACTCATTTCAGATTATTTGCTTTTTCTTTTTTTCACCGCCCCTCTTAAAAAAAAGGGACTGAAATTTTAATGGGTAGGATTTTTTATAAGCCGTACAAATTATAAATATAAGTGTTCTTTTTTTGTATATAATTTTATTAAAAACCAGGGGGTCACTGGTAATTATTAAACTTTTTCTTAACTTGTATTTTGAAAACAATTATAAAATACATAGGGTAACCGATCATTTATATGTAAATTATGAAATTTATTTAATTTTATTATAAAGAATATATTTTGTTTTTTTTATTTTCCCCAAGAAAATTTAATTTTTAAATAATCTTTTTTTTTTGACTTTTCAATATGCTCGTGCCCCCTCTGGGGTCCTCACGCCCCCAAAGGGGGCCCCCCACAATTTGAAAAACCCTTCCTACGAGCACAATTCCTAGTCGGTTTTTTTTTTTTTTTTGGTGTGTGATGGGGTTTTTTTACAGCATGAATTAGTTCTATAAAATTGGAAGACGAGAAAGTAGTCAACAACTTCTGTACCAAAACCCAAATGCAGGAAATAAAATTGGGATCAGTTTTTGTAACCAGAATGTGTGGCATCCTTGTTCAAACATTTTAGTTGAAGTCCCTCATTAGTGGATAGTTCATTAAGATGCTCCTGTATTAATATGGGTTCATCTGGTTTGAGAGAATCTGAATTAGTCCACGCGCAAAAGGATTCAACACCCAGTCGGAAATATCCAAGGGAATTATTATTTATTTAAATTTCCATAAAAATAAAAATGGATCAATTTTTAAATTTTTTTTAACCTTGCGGGGACCCCTGACACGTTCGAGACCCCAAAAAAATTTTTATTTTTCACGGCCCCCCTGAAAAATTTTGGAAATTCCTGGGTTCTTGGGGACCACTTTGGGAACCACTGGTCTAGTTGAATAAAGAGGGGTTCGATAAATGTCGCAAAATGACTTTACTGCCCGGAAAAGGGATCCCCTTACGTCAATGAGAGGGAAAGGGTAGAGGGACGCAGATGATATTTTAAACTATTACTAAAAAAAATTAAAAATAATTATTATTTAGAATTATGAGACCCAGCAGTGAAAAAGCAAATCCAAATGGAATCCAGCTTAATTTAATAAATTTTAATTGATATTATTAAAACTAATTTAATTATAATTGATATATTTTCTCTTCATAATTACTATTTTGTTTTAATAACGTTAATATTATAGCTATATATAAATTATATTTTAATTTATATTAATATAGCAAATAAGAAAAAAAAATTATTTAATGTAAATAAAATTTTCAATTTAGTATTTAAAGGAATAGTTCTTCTTTCGTACTTATTATATTTATTAAGAAACAAGCGTAAATAAAATGCATATTTAAGAAATCAAAGGAGTTTGTGATTCTATTTTGCATAACTGTAGAATAAGTAAGGAAAAGGGCATTCATAGCATTCGACAAGAAATATTTTATATTTCAGTGAAAAAAGAAACCAAAATTTTTTACAATTTTGATACTTTTTTCTTATTGTATCACCACAGTTATGTATTGTAACGACAACAAGTTAACACAGCTCGCACTCCTCTATATATGTGGAGATTGACATCAGGGGCGGCTCTAGGGCCGGACAAACCGGACGGAAAATTTTAAGGGCGGCATTTGGATCAAAATTGAAAAATATTCTTTTTAATGTTACAAAAAAATTTATGTATTTTCTGAAATATTATTGTGGGTAAATTTTGTATTTCATTTAACATATCTTTTTTCTTAATTTGTACGCCGCATGTTTAATGTGGTTTTTCTTTTTATATTAAAACTAAAGGGGGGGTTGGGGAGGTAGGGTATATCTTAAGTCACGAAATTTGATATGTTTAATTTCTAAAAAAACTCCTCACCCAAAGAGTGGGGAAAGGGACATTCCTTTCACCCATACGATTTTCCGTATCAACTACCCAAAAAGGGGGAAAAAAAAAAGTTTTTGAATGAGTCACAAATATTTTTTTTAGTTTTAAAATTTTTTTACTATGTTAAATTTATAATTTGTGGGTTTCCCAAATTTTTTTTTCAAAAAAATTACCCTTTGAAACTCTTTTTCCTTACTTTTTACTTGTTTGAAAAAAAAAAAGGAAATTATGTCTTTTTAGAATTTTTTTTTATTTTTAAGATTTAAAAATAAGTTTTTAAATTATATATATATATATATATATATATATATAAAAATACCTATGATTTTTTACCCTCTGCACGAGCTGGTGTATTATTTTTCGGTCTTTTTTTCGGCTTGGTTCCTGATTTGGTTAATTGTTCCATTCATGGATTATTTCCGTCATTTTCCGATTTATCGGACTTTGGGCTCCCACGCGGTGTGTTGCCTGGCTGAAAACGTGTTCGGGTTCCGGGGGCGTTTGTTTCCTGGGGACCATGGAAATTTGTCTAACATACGAAACACTCATTATCTTGTTTTAAAAATTGTGGGGGAATTTGTTAGCTATCTCCCCATTGGAAAAGCCCCCCTCTCCCTTGAAAAAAAAGAATCCTTACAACAAGTTTTGGGCCCCCAAGGGCCCCCCCCAAAACAAAAATTCAAGTAATTCAAAACAAAATTTACGTATTTTTACTAACGCACCTTGGTACGTTGAAAAAGCGTCATTCACCACGACCTACATATGGACCGATCGATAATTACATCACTAGAAGTTCAGAAATATTTTTACCAATCCAGAACCACGATAACCCAAATTAGAGCACAAACACTTTTCACGTATCCCACATTCTGCAATTTTGACAAGACATCTAAATGAAATTTGCCCTTAAAACCGCTGTAAACACAAAAAAAATCAATTTCACATCCTCAACATTCAAATGCCTTTTTTTTCATCTTTAAATTGGTTCAGTGTTTAAAAGCTGTTTTTTCCCAGTCGTATTCGCCTTCCAGCGTTTCGCATTTTCGTTTTGACATTTTGCCAAGATTCCTTCCCCCGGCCCGCCTTCCGCCCGTGATCATTTTTGGTTTTGTTTTGACCAGTTGTGTTTCTTTCCTCCACCCCCCCCGGGGGTTTTGTTATATTGGGTTTTTTTTTCCCCCCCGGGGTTCTGGGTTGCGTTTTTATTTCGCTGGGACCCACCTCATCATTTGTTCGTTTTTGTTCAAGAAAGGAAAAGGGGAAAGTTGCAGTGGAGGAGGTTTCTCACTTGCTTCAGCATCCCAAACGTGCTTCCTCTCTTGGGGGAAAAACCCATCATCCCTGACAGGAAGACAGGCCTAGCACGTGGATCTGTCCGGTCGCTAGCGACAGGACTGGATCCACCATCGATCATCTTTGACACCTCCAACAACTCCAGGGAAAAAAAAATACTCGTCAGCCAATTTCACAATAAAAAAACTTTAAACCCCAAACAAGGACTTTTTTTACACCTAAAACGTTAAGGACTTGATAAATTTTGTTGGGGCGGAGGGGTTTTTTTAAAACCCGTTTCCCAATGACCCCAGCACACAGAAAGGAAAGACGAACGGCTCACGTTACCGGATCTATCGGAAAAGAAAATTGTGAGGGAAGCGTCCTCGGGACGGAAATAAACTCTCTTCACTTGTTGGTCTGGTCCGGGTGGGCAAAAGAAAACGCGGCGGTTCTTAACAGATTTTAGCACTGAAATTTTGGGGGGAGCACCCTCCGGACAATAGAGTGCTTCGAACGTAAAGGCCACCAGATATTTTTTCATGCAATTTTTTTTTCCCCTTTTTTGGCCGTTAGGAAGGGGTTTCCGAAACAAAAGAATCTCTGACGTCAGCCGGCTCTATCTCCCCATTGAAAAATTTCTCGCCGATTTTTCGCTTCGAAAACGAACATCCAAAATTATTTTTTATTACGCTTGAGCTTTTGTTGATGGGGTAAACAGAAAAAAAGACCCATTTTTTAAAAAATTATACCCGGTTAAAATATTAACACCAAAATATTATACGGGATATCTGAAGTGTTAGACGAAAGCGAAGGGCCCTCTTGTTTATGAGGGGGTCCCAAGAACCCATTGGCTGGAATTTCAAGAATTTTTTTTGGAACAACTTTTGAGCTCACCGCAAAAATTGTTCTAAACGGTACTATGGGAACTAAAAAATTTTAATTGACGAAAAATTGCTTGAAAAAGGTACGTGTGTAGGGCCTAAGACCAAAGGGCTGGGGAAAGCAGCACAAGGGTGGCGGCCCCAAAATAAACACGGGGCTTTAGTTTTTTTTTTAAAACAAAACAAAAAAGGAAAGGGATGCGTGTATGTTGTAAGCAATTTAATGATTTAGTATTCCGAAATAAAAAAAATTTTTTTTTGCAGTGTGTGACTGAATGCGCTACCCGGCCACGACGGTACAGTATACTCTAAAACTAATGAAGTTAAACACTTCAAAAACACGCTTAGAATATTATTGTTAGTGAAGGTAATAAGGATATAACTTGCCCCCAAAAGACACAATACTCTTCAAATGACTAAGAATTTATTTTTACATGCAGGTTATGGAACATTATGAGGGTCTCTGTAAATTTTCTGGAAGCCTTATTTAGAAAAATACAATATATAATGTTCTATGGCAGTGGCCTTCAAACCACTCCAGGAACCCCTAGAACTTAAAAGTGCTTTTGGAATCCCTAGAAGTAGAAAGTGTTATCGTGGAACCCCATTCCATATACATGCTTCGCAGAATAAATCTCAAAAAAAATAAAATGGTTAACATGTTATATGCGCTTTATGTTAAGGCGATTAAAAAAGTATAGCATTTATAATTTACTCATAATGATATTAATTTGTGATCCAAGTGTCATCTATACGTGCATTATATTTAGTAACTGGAATATATGTTTGCTTTTTTTCACACAAACTGTCGAAGTCTAGGTCTATTGAGATTAATCAACGCTTAAAATTCTGAGTTTAATTTGTTTTTTATACTTTGTTTTTGTAACCACCTGCATTGAGAAATATATTTCCCTTAAACACAATCTTTTGAATGGAACTAAATGTTTAAAGCTGTGTGAGAAATCCCGTGTAATTTGTGGGGATTTGCAACCTAAAATTTAGAAGTTGTTCTTGCTTTAATTTAGATTTTAACATCGAATCATTTGATACGTTGATATGTTGTTTCCTCTCCTTCATTATAGGTGTTTTTACTCCACAAATGCAATAAAAAATTGCATTTTCCATTAGAAAACTGTTTAGTTTTGTAATATATTGTTCTAACAAGTATAAAAATGTCATTCAACCCCAGGTAGTAAACAATAAAATATTCCAAATCTAGTAGAAAAGATATATATAAATATTAAACGCGAGCGAGCCCGTTTTTTAATATTCTTGTATTATATTACAATAAAAATTTTAAAAGTATTGCAAAATAAAAGTTATTAACTATAAATAAAATTTTCAGTTTTAATGAATAGGATGAGCTTTAGATACTTTTAAATATACAAACTTCATAGAGAACAAGAATCCATTTTACATACATATTTATTTCTTCTCGATTTCTTATTGTGACTCGTGGAACCCTTGGTTATGCTTTTTGGAACCTTAGGGTTCCATGGAACTCAGTTTGAAGACCACTGTTCTATGGTAATATATATCAGTTCAATAAAAGTAAAATTATATCATTAGTATTGTGGACTTTGATAGCTCATTTGGCCAATGTCCCCCAAAGGGGACGGTCTGCAATTTCTATGCCAACGCACATAAAAACTTGAAAATTGTTTTTCTTTTCATGTTTTATTCATGTTATAATATTAATGTATTTTATTTTTGAAAAAAATTAAAGAATAGAGTTTTGGTTAGTAATGGGTTAAATATGTAGCAGTCTTAAGGTATCCTACGTTCGGAACCGTGATTTTGCAAAAGCGTGTAAATGGATAATATTTATGATATTTAGTGTCACTTAGATTAGAATATACGTATAAAATTGTTTTAAGGCCATTATGACAAAAAAAAAATTATTTAAATACAATATTTTGGCAAAAAATTAACTTAGAATAACCGTTTTTCTAAATGTTCTCCTTTTGTAAAAAATGTTTCTCTTGTATTAATATTTTGCCTGTATTCAGCTCACACCTCTATACAGAGGCTCAACTAGAATTTTTGAAGTGCATAACTCGGAAGTCGGTTTATCCATGTTTTCCGAAAACCGAAGGGAGAAATTTTAGGAAAATACGCCGATAATTATTTCAAATGGTTGTAACTCTGAAAATAATTTGAATTTTTCAAAAATCATATTCAGCCACGTGTCTGTCATTCCCTGGAATTCCCGACGGTATATCTGAGAAATCTTGTTACTTTCCGGGAATTCGGGCTTCCGGGAAAGAAACCCTAGTATAAAATTGATCATAAAAGGAGCAGTTTTTTAATAGTTTGATTTTAATGTTCGCGAGATGACAAGGTTATCAGATTTTTTAAAGTAAAATAAAAATCGCATTTAATATTTCATGAAATATAAAATATGGTATAATATATTTAGCTTAAAAAAATTAATTCTTACATCAAAGACATTTGATCCGATACTCATTTTAGTGATTTCCGAGAAAAAAAAGCAAAACAAATGTCTTATAGAGAATTACATCTGAAATAATTTTTGTCACCTTTATACAACGATTCGGAACTCGCCTCTCATTGGCGGGTGCCACACATTGGCCCCCGGCTCTCCCGACGTAGTCCCACTCCATGGTGCGTTTGAACAATCTTCCGGCACGATTGGTCTCTACTCCGAAACACCAACATCTCGTGACTATAACTTGTCTTGTCCCATTTTCACTGAGTGTTCCTCTTTGACTCGTCTTGCTGACAGCACTCTATTCAAGTTGGCTGCATCCATATGTGCGAGGGGAACCCAACAGAAAAGGGACTATAATTTGTAGCTTCCTTCTAATGAACGTTTTGACAAGCAATCGCCTGAAGGTCGTGAAAAAAGAAAGGGAGTGGCGACTTCAAAGATTTTCTCCAAGACAGTTCACTCATGGTATGCCCTCGGAGTAAGGGAAGAGCAACCGGTGCCTTTAATGAAGATACAATTTCCCATCTGGACAACTTGACCCTCCCTAAGTCAGTCTTGACATGTATAGATGGGGAGAGTTCTGCTATTGAGCAGACGTTGCAACATCCATGAATCCTATTAAAAAATCAGTAAAACTTACATTTGAGACATGATAAGAATTCCTCGAGTCGGATAGTGATGACGAGATTAACTTCAAAAGCTTCAACGTTAACTTCAAATGATTTTCAAATTCTTCACATGGCACGATGGGGAAGTTGGAAGACTGGTGCACCTACACGGTGCCGATTTTTATAACTTAATTTTGGCTTAGAATTTCAATGAGTCTCAAGTTAATTTATTTTTCGTTTCTGTAGAGCGAAAGTTAATTCACAATAAAACAATAGTTACTAATAATACTACCACTGAATGTTACCCCAAGTAGCAATGCTATACTTTTAGTACTTAAATTCAAGTGCAATATTGTATGTGGATCCAGTGTACAATAAATTTATAACCATAATAATTTTCATCGATAAACATAATCGCTCAATGATAAGAAAAATACATCTTATTGAGGGAGACATTGTGACGGATCTTTGCGGTATCTCATTACTAATCCTCTTAGGGAATCTTTGGGCTAGAATTCGGGTTTAATTCACATCCATCCCTCTCAAGAAGAAACCCTGATATGTAGATTAGTTCGACTATATAAAGTCAGGGTTTTGTAATTGTAAGGAAGAAGGAGCCGAAAAACTTTACGGGCGTTACGAAGGTGAGATATAATTGATTTTCACAGCTTAAGTTAAGAACAGAGTTTGCCACTGTGTTATATTAGTGGATTGGGAATTCATGGTCAAAGATAGATTAGTTTAAATTAAATTGAGTACTTGAGCTTGTTCACTTAGGGTTTATTGTTTTCTTTATATCACTCCTAGGCAGCGGCGCACACAAGGGGCGTGTCTCAGGAGTCCGCAGCCCCCGAAAAGCCCTTGATTTTTTTCCCGATTGATTATAATTTTAAGTATATAATACGTAACATTTAATTAAATATTTATTTTTAATGATTAATTTTATTAATTAATTCTAATTATTTATTCAATAATTTGTTTTTTACTGTTTTTTGTTCCCTAAAATCGACAAAATCAAAAGGAGCATGATACAAGAATGGTGGTCTTTCGACCCTGGACCCTCCCTTGGAAAATTTCTGTGTGCGCTACTGCTCCTAGGGCATCCGCCAAAAGCCCTCGTGTAGCTGAACAGTGCGACGCTAGTATTCACTCACTCACCGTAGGGCAGGGGTGGCGAACCTTTATGGATCAAAGTGCCATTTTTTCTTAAGAAATGTTTGATGAGGTATAGACGCGCCGTCAAATAATTTTGACTTGGTATTATTGGTAAAACAATAAAATTAAACACTAATAACTCAAAACTCTTTATTTACTAGGAGAAAATACTTTTGCACTGTATAGTTGAGAATGATTTAGTTTTACGTATAATTCAAATTAAAGTAACATTAATGTGATTTATTTTGCTGCAGACTGGATGAAAAATATATAATTTATACTAGAATTTAAAATGTTACTTTTAGTAGATTGCATTGTGACGAAGCGATCTCTTCTCCCTATTTTCTAACAGATCCCTTGCTCCTTGCCGACAGACGGTGTGGAAATTCCAGGCATTTCCCTAATTGCTGGGAAGGAATTTCGTAACTGGGTGGTCGAGTTTCGGCACCTTTTTTCCCAGTTGACCGGACTGTCAAAAAGAGGCGCCTTATCATTGTGTATTCATTTTCCCACAACTCGTTGACGACGGCGCGTCTGAGAACGTACAAAGGTGCACCCAGCCTCGGCGCTTCTTTGAGACTAGCGAACAGGAAATGAGAACGATTTGGCGCGGACCGGAGCCGAGACCGGAAGGCGGCAGAAGAACGAGAGGGATTGAGGCCGACAAAGAGATGAGAGGTGGATGACGAAGAGAAAGAGAGATGATATAAAGAGGGCGAGAAAGTCCGGAAGAAAAAGACTGGATTTTTGAAGGGAGCCGTTCGGACGTCCCTTGAGCGATAGGAAGAGCGATAACGAGCTCGCGAAGTACAGCGGTCTCCTAGCTTGGAAGATCGAGGAAACGGGAGAGAGTACGGAAGAGACTCGAAGTGATTACGGACGAGCCCGCGAAGTACAGCGATCTCCTGGCTTGGAAAATCCAGGAACGGAAGAGAGTGCGAAAGAGACTCTAAATTGATATTGAACTGTAATTAGAATATACCCTTTTATTTATTATTTTGATGAATTTCATGTTGAAATAAATAGTTAACCCAGAGCTGAGAGAAGTCATTACAAAGATAAGTAATAAAAATTTGAGCTATGAAATAACTTATTATAATAGATTTTCGTTGTATACTTAATTATAAACAACATGCACTGCTGGCCACCGTAAAGGCAACACCTAGAAAGACAAGAGATTACACAACAAAAAAATTTTTGTAAATAACATGTTGACCAAATAACAAATGATTAAATTTATAGACTTCTGGGAAGTGTGGTTCCTGCCAGAATCAGTAGCAAGAGTAACCGCCATTGTTGGAGATCACCGCTGTCACACACCTCGGCATTGATTCAAAGAGACTTTGGATGTGTTCTTGGGGTACAGCAGACCAAACAGCTTCCACACGTTGCCAAAGTTGATCTGGTGGGGCAGCTGGGGGTGTAATCTGGGTCAATCGTTGAGCAATCATGGACCACATGTTTTCTATCGGTGAAAGATCCGGAGAGCGAGCCGGCCAGGGAAGCAATTCGATTTGGTGAATGATGAAAAACCTTTGTACAATGTGACCACGTGTGTTCACGCATTATCCTGTTGAAATATGGCTGTGGCCAAGTCCTGGAGGTAAGGAAGGACAACCGTCTCCAACATCTCGGAGATATAGCGCTGGCTGTTTAAAGTACCGGCAATACGTACTAGAGGAGTGTGCGAGAGTGATATCCAATACCCCCATACCATAATACCAGGTGCAGGACCAGTGTGACGGTGCATAAAGCAGCTGTTCAGCATCCTTTCTCCACGGTGTCTCCAGACTAGAACCCGACCATCGTGGTGTTGCAGACAGATGCGTGACTCGTCAGTAAAGACATTTTCATTCCATTCTGCCACCCACATCCTTCTTTCATCGTACCATTAGCGGCGGTAACGTCTGTGATTTTGCGTCAAGGGTAGACCAAGCAATGGACGTCTTGCGGACAGACCACTCTGCTGTAAACGGCGTCGAATGGTACGCTCAGACACTGAATGATGCGTTACAGACTCAATCTGCTGTGCTATGGTTCGTGATGTGAATGAGCGATCCGTCACTGCCACGCGAACAATTTACCTGTCCTCACGTGAAGTGGTGCACTGAGGTGGATGTGATCGACCACGTCGGTCCGTCGTACCCTACTGCATCCAACCTCACATATCCGCATTACAGTTGTTTGGTTTCATCCAACACGCTTACCGATTTTCCTGAAAGATAATCCACCATCTCGATAGGCCACTATCCTTCCTCTCCTCTGTCGAACTCGGATGCTTGATCAAAAGCTGAAGGCTGTTTTCTCTGAGACATAACTGATCGTTTTTTGAAAAACCCACGAGAAAAACACAATTGCCGAACTTGAAATCGTCTAAATCTCCAAACATTAAATAGCGCTTTGAGATGGCGCCACAGTCGCGCGTAATGTGTGTCTGCGCTGAAATTCTAATCGTTTGCATATCTCACCTCCGCTAATGCATGTTGTAAATTTCATGTTATTTGCATGCTTCCTTCAAGGTGTTGCATTGTACGGTGACCAGCAGTGTATATAACGTAGGCATATATTCTTTGAAATAGGATCAGATAGGTTTCATGGCATCGGTAGCCAAGCGGTCAAGGTCCCGTGCTCGTGGCTGGCATGTCATGAGTTCTAGCCCAGTGCAGCTGGAGACCTGTCATGTAGAGGGGGGCCACTGCACTTTAAATATGCCGAAGCTCAAAACATCCTCCCGTTGGTGTGGTATGGTAGTTGGAAGAGAGGGGGTTTCCAGCTCAGGTATCGTCCTCGTCACTTGACTATGGCTCGAAAATTACGAGGTCCATCGTCAAAAGCCGTCGTGCAGCATTATAGTGCGACGTCAATATAACTCTCTGTCTTAGACAGGTTTCATTTAAAATTTCTATAATAATGTTGAATATTGACAAGATGCAAGCTGAGGAATTTAGCTCCCACACAGCAGTTAAATGTACTTATAACAAACACTAAGGAAAAAGATTGCAACGCGCTGTTAAGATGTGAAAGGTTATCTTGCATTACAAACTTTTTTACTAAACCGTATACCAAAAATTTACCCGGGAATTAATTTACTTTGTCCTTTTCCAATTCCTACCATTAGTTCACTCTCTCCCTCTCCCTATATATATATAATGTATATGTATATATATATATATACTATATAGTCAAAATTCTCTCCTAAAGAGATAAATAAACAATA
This sequence comes from Trichonephila inaurata madagascariensis, assembly GCA_019973955.1. Classification (NCBI taxonomy): domain Eukaryota; kingdom Metazoa; phylum Arthropoda; class Arachnida; order Araneae; family Nephilidae; genus Trichonephila; species Trichonephila inaurata. The sequence goes on along the minus strand of BMAV01010065.1, from coordinate 56,269 downwards.
ATTATCAAAACTGAAAAAAATCGAAATAGCAAGATAACCAGACATTAGATTTTAGAAAGGAAAGATTAGGAATCAAAATATTAGAATTTAAAATATAAAATATGGATGCTACAGTATTATAAACATTGCTGACTTAGAACAGTTCTTATGTATAAAATAATTTATATAAAAGTGAGGTTGAACAGGTTTTGTGGCCGGTCAATCTTCCCCCTTTCTATCAACAATACTGAGCAAAAACCTATTAGAAATAATGGTTAGAATATCTAAATCCATTACAAAAAAAAAAGGTAACTTACCTAAAAATTGCATTCAAAAATGCAGAGCCCGCGCTAAATCTGAGTACAATAAACAAATTTTTCCAGATTCTGGACCCAAATGCAAATTCAAAGCATGAGAATGGGTAAATAGTAGCAGTTAACAAAAATAAGAAAATAATAGAAAAAAAAATTAAAAAGTGTGTATACATACTACCATTACCTTAGGGACACTAGGATTACAAATGTATATAGATATTTTTTTTAAAAAACTACGGTTAAAATAAAACTAAGAGAATAAGTAATTTTATCTAATATTGGAATATGGAGGTAACTCTATATAGGAAACATGATAAATTTATAATAACCTATTAATAAACTAAAGAATTTTAATCCTTACTCTTTTTTTAGAATTTCTTTTTATTCAAATAACTATTAATAGAATTACTGGGTTACTTTAGAAGTAAGCAATATTTAGTGAAATGATGATTTTTTGAATATATATATACATTAGCGCTCACAAAAATTTTTCAAGAGGGTGTCCAGGGTCGAAAATCCACCATTTTGGTATCATGCTCCAATACGCCGCCCAACAAATTCTTTTGATTTTGTCGATTGTCGGGAACAAAAACAATACAAAATTAATTATTGAATAAATTATTAGCATGAATTAATAAAATTAATTATTAATAACAGATACAAAATTAAAATTTTTTCTAATATACACATAGGATTAAAAACCAACAAAAAAAATCAAGGTTTTGGGGTGGACCCGGGGCCCCCTTTTGTGGCCACTGTATATATATATTATATATATATACATATCTTGTTCTCAAATTTTCGCCGTTAATAAAATACTTTCTATTCATCCATTCAAGTTCAAATACATTTTTTTGTACATAAAATGGATGACATTTGATGTTAATACAGTTATTTCAAATATTAATTGATTAATTAAACTAAAAAATGAATAAGTTGTAACAAACAAAAAATAATAGTTTAACACCCTATTCAGAAAAGAAAATGGAAAATTGCGAGGAAAATCGCTTTGTATTTCGCCACTTAAATTTGCAATTCTGTAAATTTTGTAAATATAAAAAAGTTTTGATACATTTAAAACGGATTTTAAAAAAAAGGATAATTTTCATGATATTTAGTGTCATTTTAGATTAGAATAATAAAAAAAATTGTTTTGGGGAATTTATAGAAAAAAAATATTTAAATAATTTTAAAAAAAATAATTTTAGAATAACCTTTTTTAAAAGTGTTTTTATAAAAAATGCTTCTAAAATAATAATATTGTGTGTGTGTGTGTGCTTATATAATAAAAGACTTCTCCAGAGAACCGAACGTTTTTTTTGAAAATTCCATTATTTTCAGAGTTAAACCCTTAAAATAATTAGGGGTTTTTTTTAAAATTTCCCCCCCTTTTGTCGTAAAACATGAATAAAATTCTGTTTATATTCAAAAATTTAGTTGAGCCTCTGTACAGAGGTCTGAGCTATATACAGGCAAAATTTATTATAATAGAAGTTTTTTCAAAAAGAGAATATTTAAAAATGGGTCATTCTATGTTCATTTTTGTCAAAATATTGTATTAAATATTTTTTTATTGTAATATTTTTAAAACAATTTTATGTACATTTTCAATCTAAGTGACACAAAATATCATAATATTATCCATTTATAAGCTTTTTTCAAAATCAGGGTTCCGAAGTTAGTCGGATACCTTAATTGTAAATTATTTGATAAAAAGTAACCAAAAAATAAAATTTTCTTTGTTGACCTAAGTAGGAATTGACTTAATTTTTTTTTTACCTCATTGTTTTATTTATTTTTATTACATAAAAGAAATGCTATTCCGCCTCCCTCAAGAAATAAATCATTAATTCAAGCTTGGGCATCAGAAAAGCAAGATTCTTCCGGAAAAAGAGACATTTTTCTCGGAATATCAACAGACATGCGCCATGCAGTACGGTTAGCTGCGTGTCCAAGATGGACTTACGATGCTCTTGAGTCAGATCGATAAAAGCCCGCATGCGCATAAGCAAAAGCATTTTTGACAGGTAGAGCTAAGATTTCGCTTTGACATCAGCTGAGAACGGTATAAAGTTCAATTATTTTATATAATTTTACTGCTCGATGATAAATTTTAGTGCTATACAAAGCATAAGATGCCGGTCATTTTCTGAGAGTAAGTTGTTTGTTATCATTTTAGTTTTTGTTTTTTCAGTGCACTTCCTCTAAAATTCCTTAAACCGTGAAATTTATTCGTGCGATATTGTTATTCTTCCGGAAGATTTCGTCGTTTAAAAATTTTAAAAAAACCCCCAAAGTCGCTTTTATTGAAATTCCAAAATTACTTTGAACATTTTTGGGCGTACAATTTAGATTTAAGAACATGTCCCTCATCACCTCGTCTTGTGCTCCTTGGAGTATTCCATGCTCCCTACAAACACTGCACCTGTCCAAAATGGCGACGAAATTTTGTGATACTACCCCTCCACATTCGTAAATCTTACTTCAGTATTACTTAAATAATAAGAAAATGTATTATTAAATACGGGATGTCGTCAATGAATGGTACTATTAAATGAATATAATTTTTTTAAAAAAAATGTTACAGTTAACATTTAAATCAGGGGTGGGCAATTGTTTTGGCTCGTGGGCCTCATTATGGTAGCTGAAGAACGAATTATGGTAGATATGAATGCCGTAGGGCCTCAAATTTTAAAAATAATTACATTATTTAGTTAAACTTAAATCTCAAATATGGTTGGTATAAATTGCACCATATAAAAATCAATAAATGTAAGTTAAATTAAATTGTAGCAGTTTTATTCAATTTATTTACTGTGCTAACTTCATATCATCTATAGCAGAAAGCACGTTTAAGGGAACATGGTACGATTTCACAAAAATTTTTTAATTTAAGGATTTTCAAAAATTTTTTGGTTACCTTCGATGTGTGTATACTATGTAAAACAGATTTTCTGCTCAAAATTTCATAAAAAGCTAGCCATTTAATTTTTTAAGAAAAAACCTCAAAATTATTGAAGTAATTTTAAAATGTTACTCCTACAAAAATTTACGTACGCGCATGAAATTTTACAAGTACATCAAACTATGTATAACAGAAGTTGGTATGGGTTTTGCGATGACAAGATTGGTATGTGTACAATACTTCTTTTTATGAATGCTTATTGGAAATTCCTTAAAAAATGTATAAATTCTGAGTTCAACTATTTTTTAAAAAAATAAGTATTGCTTTGATTCAGAAATGCATACCAAGTTTTGTTACATGTACAATAGGTAAAAAAAAAATTCAAAGCATTAGGCACAATGTAAAAAAAAGCCTTAGCAATTTTAATGAAGAAAAACTACTTATTTTATCTTTCTGTGTTAATCAAGTTTAAAGTTTTGATTTGCCATAGGGATGCGAATAAAAACGAACGTAAAAGCTATCATAATTCTGCATTTTTTGAGTTTAGAGCTTTCAAATTTGTGATATTATACAAAAGGAATAATTTAGGCTAAAAAAAAATTAGATTCGATTTTTTTTTACCGATTTTTGTCAATTGAATCATTCTGTGCTCCCTTAATTTTGGAATCAGTTTAATGAGACAAAGGCATTTTTACACACATTTTTACAATTTTTTTCTTTAAATCAGGACTGAGGTTGCTTGTTGAAATTCTCATCCCAGCCTAAAAGTTGATGTCAGCCAACTTATACCTCTAATTACTCATGTTGATCTTCATGCAAGAAAAACTTTGCTCACAAGTATATAGTGGTGCAACAGCTCATGAGGGACAAGGCCTGCTGTGCCTATCTCACTTCACGTGACCATAGGCGTTGGGGTGCATGTGCAGATGCGCAGACAAAATGTTACACGCTATGATATTGATCTGCACATCCACCCCTTTGTAAACCTTGCCAGAAAACACAGAAAATTATTTAAAAAAAAGATATTGATGTGAGACCTGTGACTTTTTTTTCCGAATGCCAATATATTGGCATTTGCAATGAGTGGGAAAGATGGTTTTTATCAACTTGGAACTTTTCTGAAGAAGTTTTAAAACAAGTATATGCGAAATCACAATTTACTTTGTGCCCTAAGAACTTGCTTAGACTTAATTGACCATGAAATTCCTCTTCTGTTACTTGCAATTTCTGAGTCAAATAGAAGCAGCCAAGGATTTATGGGTAAAAAAATATATATATATAAGAATTGTCTTTGCGTGAAAAATGTAATGAAATATAATTCAAAATATCATTCAAGCACACCATGCTGCAACAAGTAGGTTAATTTTGATTTCTTGTTTTTTATATGAAAATTTTGTTTTTCTTAATAACTCAGTGGCGCGACAGCCCATGAGGGCCAAGGCCTACTGTGCCAAACTCAGTATACGTGACCTCTGAGGTGCATGAGCAGATGTTCTGGTCAGGTGGGCAGTCTGACGCGAAAACCCCCAGTGTTCAGCTCCCAAGCAAGCTTGGTACTCATTTATCGACCCACTGAAGGGATGAAAGGCAAGTCAACCTTGCCCAGCCCGGGATTTGAACCCCGGATCTATCGCGTGAAAGCGCGATACACTACCATTCAGCCATTGGGCTTCAAATACATGCCAACCCCAAAAATATAAAAAAAATTTCTTCTCTATTTTATTTTCGACTGTTTTGGAGGGTCACTATTAGTCTACTCCTGATTTAGTTCCACGCGTATCCAATGGATTGCTAAAAGGGCAATGGAATTTTAGCTGACATTACAAACAATGGACAACAAAAATGGTTGAAAATAAGAAGTATGAGTATCATTGATTACATGTAAGTTTAAATATTTTCTGTAGTTTTTATCTATATCATCGCTTGGGTATCATTGAATGAAATGCAATGATTAGTTATAACAGAAAAAATAGGGTAAGTTATGAACAAAAGCCGGTGCTAACTTTATCAGATGCCATGTTTGTTTTCCAAACAAGTTAAAAAATAAATAAAATTGTCTGCCATTAGGTCCCACCCCCTTCACACACACACGCATACAAATAGCGAAATGTGTTTTAAAAATATTTTTGTTTCTTAATTTTATATTAAATTACTATTTATTAAAATTTATTTAGATTTAAAAAATTCAATATCAAGGAAATAGGGGGTTGGCATTGGTGTGCGAAACCAATCTACTAATGTGATTTATGATGCCTCCCAATAGGAAGTAGAAATACAGTCAAACCTCTATTTAACAAAATCACTAAACTCCGGTAAAAAGTTAGTAATGTGAAAAATTCGTTAAATAGAAAGAATTCCTTATGAACCACATAAAAAATTTTAAATTCATAAACACTATGCATTGTTTTAAAAAAAAAGTAATTATTCACGCCTTTACGTGAATTAATATCTATTTAATTCACATATATGTTACCCATCAAAAAGAAATCTGCAAGGAAAGCAAGAAAGAAAAAAAAAGAAAAAAAAAATGTCAAGGAATGCACTACATTTTCAACATTAAAACAAATAATTTTATGTTAAAACTAATGAATTTTTAATGGCAGTACACATGATTTTAAGCCTATAAGTAATTTTAAAGACAAACGTTATTTTATACCCAGAAATTTTAAGCAAATATGACCACATGTGTCCTTAAATTTAATTAATAATAAAGTCTGTTTAATTTTGTTTGAGTTTTTAATTAAAACAATGAAATGTTCAGAATTACGGCAATTTTACTTCACTAAGTAAATTAGGCATCTAGAAAAAAACAGTTCATAATTATTGATCACTATAAAATATGTTAAAAGAAAGAATAATTAAAAATGTTCAAAAATATTTTTAAGGATGAAAAAAAATTGAATAATAAAAGAAAAAGTTCGTGAAATAGAAAATGCTTTTCGCTATTTAGAAGTTATTTAACGAAGAAAATCGTAAAATGTTCTAGGTTCCAGAAAAGGTTCACGAAATAGAGAAATTCGCAAATCTTTTTAATTCCCAATGCGGGTTACAAGACAACTGTAAGCAAAGAAAAAAAAAGTGTGTGCTTATGACCACATGATAGAAGGAATAAATTAAAATTTTGTAATGTTATTTCAGGGATTAGAGTGAATAAAAAACAAGGATATTAGTATTGTCCTATAAAATTTTTATTCATATGCCTGTACTCATAAAGTATTTTGTGAAAATATACAATCATTTTGAGAATTAATTGTATTCTAAGAAAAAAACAATAGGTTTCTGGTAGCTAAAAAGTTTTAAAATCCTTTAGATTAAAAAAAATTTTATTTAAATATCTATAAAAAAACCGTAAACCTTGTTCTTGTACTTCCCCTTTCATTTGGATCATTTGATATATAAATAGAATTTTGATTTTAAAAAAACAACTAAAAGGTTTTTATCCGTCTTTTTTAAAAAATCACTTTAAAAAATTCCCCCTTAAAAAAAAGGTAATTTGTTCAAAAAAACCCGATACTTTTTTCGAAATTTTTGGGTTTTAATTTAAAATATTTAATTTATCCATGAATTATTTAAACAAAGGGGGAGTAGACATGTGTTGATTGGGAAGAAAGGGAATTGGTCAAAAACCTTTAAAAAGGGATTTAAACAGAAGATTTATATCACATAATCTCTGGTTTATATAGCTCTTTGTCATTGTATGGGAGTTTTGTAAAATATATCTGGTGCGCTTCAAGGTAATTTCTTAATTATATTTTTTTTTTCTTGTATTTAAATTATTTAATGTAACTTTTTTTTATACCTGTATGCTTAATTTTATTTTAAATTTTAATTGTTTTTAAATTTTTTTTTTGACTCAAAATATATTTAAGTAATGTGAAATAGAACTATTTGTTTTTTGTTTTCCGTTTTTTTACAAAAAAAGATTATAATTTTAAACCCGCAATATTGATAATGATAATTATACTATTTACTTGGTTCTATTTTGCCCTTTTTTCTACATTTTATTGTTTAATTCTAGTGTGGGATTTCTTTTTCCCCAAGCCTATTTTTTTTTAAAAATATATATTATATATATTTTTTAAAGCCTATTTTAAAAATATAAAAGTTTCATTTTCATGCTTCAACTGGGATTAGAAAAGAACCCCGCATTTATTTTAGTAGAAAGAGGTGGGGGGGGAGCCCCCTTTAGATCGAAGCTAGGAACCTATTTTTATTGCGCACAGTAGGCATTTTTTCCCAATCTGGCGCACGGAAATTTCCCAAAAAGGGGAAGGGAGGAAATAAAACAACCCCCCACGATTTATGATCCTTTTTGGGCCCCCAAACCATGTGGAAAACATTTTTTTGGGTCAGAGCGAATGGAAATCGTCAAATTTAATGGGTTTTAAAGGATCGGGGTTTTTTCCCCACGGGGGAGCCCCCTTTTTCATTTGAAAAGTTCAAAATGTTTCATTTTGAAAAGGTTTTTGGAGATTTAGGGGTTTTTTTTGGGAAAATAGATACCATGAGTAAGTAATTTTTTTTGATTTGATTTCAAATCAGGTTCAATTTTGTTTAAAAAAAGGGGGAAAAACATTTTAACTTTAAAAGCATGTAACTCCCCCAAACCCGTATGTTCATTTTTTTGGGGTTAGAAATTGGACTAAATTTTTGGGTTTGGGCCGGATCGTCACGGTAGACTTAAATCATGTAAAAGAAAGTATAAACCTTTAATTTAATACCAAATTTTTGTATTTCCCCTTGCTACCCCCAAAGTTATGAGTTTTTCAGCTTTGGGCCCAAAAAGAAAGCAAGCCCAAAGGGGCCCCAGCTAAAAAATTAAAGTTGTTTTGATTTCCATTTAAAAGACTAAAAATGGATTTCCGAAAAATATGATGACCAGCAGAAATTAAAATTTTAAAAAATTTTTAAAAAATTTCCCCTGCTCGTTTTTGGGGAAAAAATGGATGGGGGCCATAAAAAATGAAAATTTCCCCTTCTCCAAGAGTAAAAATGAGGGTGTTTATGGGGGATTTTAAAAATTTTATTTTAAATATTATATTATTTTTAATGAAAATATATAGCTAATATTTTAGTGTGGTATTTTATGTTTTTTTAAAAGTTTTTATAATAATTATTTTTCAAATTATTAATTTTTAAAAAAAATTAATAAACAAAAAAGAGGGGGGAATTTTTTTAAAAATTTTCCCCAAAATTTTTTTAAAAGGTTTTAAAATTTGAAAAATTGTGGTGAATAATAGGGAAAAATTTTTATCTCGTATCATTTTTTTACATAAAATTATATGAAATTTTAAAAATGTAATTTTAAATACATAAATTTAAAAAATGCTAAAAGGGTACCGAGTCCTTTTAAACACTACCCTATTATCCTTTTTTAAAATTATATACAATGTTATGTTTGATTGTATTTGTTTAATCATTAACAATTATTAAATTTGATTTTTTTAACTTGCCACACTATTTCTTGTATATATTTCTCCCAAGTTTTAAATTACTGCTTCTGTTAATATCTTTAGATCATTGCTTAGAAACTAGTTTCCACTTAGTAATTCATTTATTCTTGATCAAACCCAAACTAAAAAAATTTAATTTTAGCCCCCTATTAATTTTTAATTTGTTAGTAAAAATAAAAAAAAGAATAAAATGAAATTAAAGTACTTTTGGATTTTTATCATTAGATATAAATTAAAATTTTGGGCCAAAAAATTTTCCCGTGCGCCGGGTTTGGGGGGAAAACCCCCCCGGGGCGGTGTATTGGGGGGGGGCAAACTAAAAGCTTTTTTGGGATACGTGGAATGGGTTATTGGAGACCTTTTTCCCCCAAGGGAAACCCCCCAACCCCCCATCTTGGTGATTTTATGAGTGGGGTTTTGTTTTACCCCTTACCTTAGCCCAGAACTGCATTTTTAAAAATTAAGAAATTAAAATTTAAAATAAATAAATTAAATTTAAAGTGCTGTAAAATAACGAAATAAATTGAATAAATAGAATGCTTTAGAGTAAGAAGAAAAAAAAAACTTTGAAAAAAAAAAATTATAAAGGTGTGTAAAAATGAAATTAAAAAATTTTAAATTACAAAGCCCCGGAGGAGCTAATCTGCGCCAATTCCCGGAGGGGCCCCCGGGCCGAGTCCACGTTTTAAAGAGTGGCGCGCGGGGACGCCCCTCCTTTCCTTTTTGGGGTATGTATGCCCGACTAAGGTAAAAAAGAGGATACATTCCCGGGGCGTGACGTTCAAGTCAAGTCCACACTCCTGCGAAACGCGCCAATAGAAGTTATCCCCTTCAAAAGAAATGGGAAGAAAAAAAACAACAAAAAAAAAAACACAGGTTCACAGGGGGGAAAATTTATAAATCAAAAACTTTTTAATTTTTCCCCTCAAAAAATTCCCCCAAAGGACCCGGAGTTGGGGGCCCAGCGCGGCCAAAAAGGAATTGGCGTCCTTTTTCCGGGGAAAAAACCCGGGTTTAACAGGGGACCGGGAATCCCTGTCATGTTTAGATGGGATGGGGCAGTCAAAAAGCCAGGGGGATTGGGGAAAACCGGTCACCCCCTCTATCTCGTGGCCATTTTGGAATATCAAGAAGTTTGCTAAAGCACATTTTTTGATTATTCTTTCGGTGGAATTTCGACTAGAAAGTGTTCTTTTAAAATTTCCCAAAATAGAGATTCAAAAGAAGGGTTAATTCGATTCTCCCCTTGGGGCATTCGGTTGGGGGATAGGGGTGAAGAAAAACCTTCCAGATTTAAAAAGCTTTAATGTAAAAAAAATTTTGGCATTTTAAGATATTTTTTAAAAATTAAAAAAAAGCATATATATATAAATTATAACCATTCCTTCAAAATAAAAATAAAAAAATTAAAATTGTGCATATATTTGAAATGAAAGTAAAAAAAATCCCCAAAATATTTTAAAAGTTTTCCCTACAAAAATAAGTTATTAAAAAATTTTTTTGTAAAGGCCCTACAAAACCCAAAATTTTTATTAACTTAAGGGGTAAAATTTTAGGACCCCAAATTTTAAAGATTCAGAATGTTCATTTGTTAAACAAATTCCTTACGGATTCAAAATGTTTTTTGTAGGAGAAATATTTGTTCACATAGATATGTAGAACCAACAACGGAAAGCAGGGTACATGAAATTTCCTCTTTAAGCAAGGAAATGTCTCCATTAGCGACATCCAACATTTTAAAATACAGTCAGACCCACTTTACGAACATGAATTTCTCTATTTTGCGAACTTTTTTTCTAGAACCAAGAGCTTTTTACGCGCGCCCTTTTTTCTTCTTAAATAACCCCAAGAAAAAAATGAAATTTTTCTGAAAAAATTATTCTTTTGGGTTTGGGATTTTTTTTTTCACTCTATTTTTAAAATATTTCCGGACATTTTAAATTATTCTCTTTTTAACCCGTTTTATGGTAATAAATGACCTTGAAAATTTCCCTCCAGATCCCTTATCCCACCTGGGTTTTAAAATTCCCGGATTCTGGTATTTTTTTAAAAATAAAAAAAAAAAAACAATTTTTAAATCAAAAATTAAATTTGGGCACATGGGGTAATATATTTTTAAAAAAATTACTCCTAAAAAAACCGCGTGTTTTTAAAAAATTACTTGTAGGCTTTTAAAAAAAAGTTTTTTAAACCCCTTTTTAATTTTTAAAAAATTAAAAAAAAATTTTTTTAAAAAGTTGAAAATAGAGTGTTTTTCTGGGGGGAAAATCCCCCCCTTTCCCATTGCTTTCCTTGCAGATTTTTTATTATTATTATTTTTTTGGATGGGTAAGATATATAAAATAGATATTATATAATTTACAAACAAGTAATATAAGAAAAAATTTAAATCAATTTTCCCACTTAGGGGTTTAAAAAAAGGAAAAAATTTTTTTTTTAGTTACTTTTTTTTAAATAATTCAAATTTAATTTTTAAAAAAAGGTATATACATGTGACAGAATTTTCGATATTAAGGGGGCAAAAATACAAATCGATTTTCCATTCTACATATGGTGTTGGGCTATTATTTTTGTTCGTTACTATTTATTCATTAGTTAAATTTAATTATTCCAATAAAATAGTACAGTAGTAAAAAGGAGTCACATTCTCAGAAATTAGGCCATCCTGGGTGGGATTCGAACCCACGCCTTTCGGATTAAAATTCAAAAGCGCTAACCCTTGCAAAACACGGACTCAACATCGTTTTTTTTTCATATGGTTTTTGGGCTATTATTTTTTTTTGTGTTCTATTTATTCATTTAAATTTAAATTTTAAATTTAAACAAAATTTTTGAAAAAAACTGCATTAACATCACTACAAAAAGTCATCCACTACAAAAATTTTTTAAAAAAAAGTATTTGAACTTTGAGCGGATTAAAAAAGTATTTTTTTTAACGACTGAAAATTTGAAAAGAAAATATATGTATATAAATATATATATCATTAAGGGAAGTGTAAAATAATAGCAGGGAAATTTAAAAAAAATGTTAAAAAAATTACTTTTTTTTAATAAATATATGATTTTATGTGGTTTATAAAGTATTACTGGAACCTCTATGTAACGAATTTTCCCACATACCGAAACTTTTCCGGGATTTAAAAGGGCTTCGGTAAATAGGGTGTCCAACTTACCCCTTTTTTGTGCGGGATGCGTGTGAAATTTTCTCTGTACCAGTAGGGGCCCCAAAAAATTTTTAAAGGGAAAGGGGGCCAGGGTCGAAAATCCACCACTTTGGTACGCCCGCACAACAATTTTTTCTTTTTTATTTTGTCGATTTTTGGGGATAAAAAAAATACAAAAAAAATTATTTTAATAAATAATTAGCATTAATTTAAAAAATTATTAGTAACAAATATATAATTAAATTTTATGTAATATATACATAGGATTTAAACCCCCAAACGAAAAATCAAAAGGGGTATGGTGGGTGTCCCGGGCCCCTAAAACCCCCTTTTATGCGCCAATGCCCTGTACTTGGTCAAAGTCGAAAGGGTGCACCCCCAGAACAATGATCAAAAGAGTAGGGGCTTCAAGAGTAGAGCAGTGGGGTACTTCCCCTGGGACCCGGGGCCGCATTTGGCCCGCCAGCCCTTTTGAGTGGCCCGGCCATGGGGGCCCTTGCACCTAAAACTCAGCTATTCAAGAGCAATGCACTAAAAATTTAATGAGAAATACTATCAATTAATCAAATCTATTATTAATTTTCTATTAATCTGCTTTTGTTTAATATCAGAGTAAATAAGAGGGCTTTTATGGAAGGAAAAATCGAATCTTATAAACCCCGTAAAAAAAGCATATAAGTAAATATTTTTTTGTGTGTGTTTGAAAAAAGGGGTCAATATATTTTAAAAAAAAAGCGAAAAAAAGAGTTTTAATATTTTTACCTTTTGCTACGTCCCAAAGTTGCTTTGGTCTTATATCCCCCATCCCCCCCTTTTCCTCATGTTTAAACCCCCCGTAAAAAAACCTGTCATATATATTTTGGCCCCGGGGGGGAAAAAAGATTGGCATTTTCGCAATTTCGCTGATAACCGATAAAGGCCTGTCCAGAATATGCTTTTCATTTTCTAGCAACTGGATCGATTGAATCGCGCAGGCGCATTTGGAACAAAGGCTCTCTGCCAGAGCGCTTGTAACAGGTAGAAATAAGATCCCACTGAGCTTCAGCATCGGCTGTGAAGACGAAATAGTTTCATCATTTGCTCCTGGTTTTGATGAGAAATCTTAACCCGGGGCATAAAGGGATGCGATGCGGGTTTTTTCCTGGCCGTAAGTTTTTTGGGGGTCCTTTCCAGAAAATTATTGCGTTTTTTAATGCAAAATTATTCGAATCCCGTTTACCTTAAAAATTTATTTGCGTAGCATTCTTTTTAGAATTTTACTTGTTTTTTAACCCCGCAAAAAAACTCATTAATTCCTTTTTATTGTGATTCTATAATTATTTGTTACTATGAGCGTTTTTTGGAGTAAATTTAGTCTTGGTTAAGATGCTGATTAGGCAAGATCGCTTTCCAATGGCGTACATATGCTACTTTTATAGAAGGAGTTAACATTTTGAAAAACACATAGAGATGAGGGGGGATCTTTTTTTGCTCCTTAAAAAACCTTTTTTATTCATTTAGGGGGTTTTAACTCCCAAACCTTTTTGTACCCATTATCTTTCACCTTCATCATCTCGCTTTGCGCCCTAGAAATGATGCATCTGTCCAATATGGCGACGCAATTAAAATTAACAGAATGGTGATTTTTTCCATTCCATTTTCTTCTTTCCCAAATTTTACTTTTTAAAAATTAATTATGCGTTTATTACCGCCCCCCCCTCAAACTTTTTAATATTTGTGACCCAATATTCAATCCCCAATTTTTTATCACCCCCTTTTAGTGTTTTTGGGAAAAATTTATTTTTCTTCCAAAAGATTTTGCCTTTTTTTATTCCTTTTCTCCCTTTTTCCCCCCCCCCCAAAAAAAAAGCGAATCGCGCAACTTTTTAAACGGGAAAAAGGGGAAATTAATTTTAACCGTACAAAAAATTTTCCCAAAATAAGTGTTAAATACGGCCCATGGGGGCACTGGGGAATTATCAAAAATTGACCCAACTTTGTATTGTTAAATTAATAAAAAATACATTGGCCGTACTGATTTCTTTTTAAGGGGGTTAGTATATCCGGGGAAAGTATTTTATATTTTATTATATTTAAAAAAAAGTTGTTTGTTTACTTTTGGGAAATTAATAATTTTTTAAAAATCTCTTTTTTCTTTTGACTTTTCAAAAGCTCCTGTCCCCTTTTTTAGTGTTGGTTGGGTGCCCCAAAAGGGGGGGCGTGCCCCCCCAGTTTGGGAAAGGGGTGAGCTAAAGTACTCCTTTTAAAATTTTTTTTATTCAGGGGTCAGCATCAGCAACCGTAATATACAGGGTGGAGACTCGATAACTTCATTTTTTGAACATGTTGCAGTGGTGTTCATAGGGAGTGGAGGGGTTTGGTGGAAAGGGTGGAGTGGGATATTTGTGTTTCTGCCCGTCTCCGGGCTCAAACATGTTGGGGGGATCGGGGCCGGGGGTGGGGGGCGTATTTCTCAAAAGGTTTTTGGGGGGGAGTGCAACCTGCCTTTTGTCGTAACCGATATTCCTCCACGAAGTCATGTTTCTCTTGATCAGAAAAGTGTTTTAATGGGAATGGATGCCTTCCGAACAACGGGGAACATCTCTAAAGAAAGGAAAGGACCTTCGAAGACAGTTAGAACACCTAAAAATGTAGAACGAGTTCGTGTGCCAATTCAGACAATTGACAATGATCCAACAATTCTTCTTACCCGCTCTCCAAGAAAGGAAATTTGATAACGTGTACTTGCAACAAGATGAGGCCACAGTCCACACCTCCAAGCTTTCCATGGGTGTTTTAAGAGCAGCCTTCCCCCCTGACTTTATCTCCCCCGTGAGGGGCGGGAAAGGGGCCCACGTTCTCACCTTTTATTTATCACCCCTTTTGATTACGTCCCAGGCTTATTTCAAGTACCTGCTGTACAGAGATCACTCTAAGACCCTGGAAGACCTACAGAACAACATCTGCGCCGAAACCGGGGTAATTAAACCCTATCGATATGCTTTTTTGATACCCCCCCCCCGGGGGTATCATCTCTTCATATACGCGACCTAAATTTTAGGGGGGAAATGATTGATCACCAAATTCGCCCCCTAATAAATCTAATTTATTTTGTCTAAAAAATATTGATCCCAAAACGACACAAGTCTTACCATAGGGATTCAATCGGGGGTGAAAACAACGTAATCCCATTCCCCAAGTAAATAGGGCCTGGGAAACCCCCCCACCATTTTTTATGTGAAGTTACCCTAAGAATCTTTTTTTTACCAGATTGTTTTGGGGCTTAAGTCCGGGGTTCCCCCAAATTTTTTAAAAATTTTATATTTAATATCTTACCAATAACTCACGGCGATCAGCATCTCAGTTTTGTGCCTCCTTATTCTATTCTATCCTTCTACTATTCTACAACTATTCCTCTATTTTACTCCCCCGCGAATGCTTAAACTCCATTACATATCTATTGACTAATCTGCATATCGCGGTTTCTTCTTGAGAGGATTGGATTGAAATAACTCAATTCTAGCCCCAAAGGTTCCCAAGAGGATTAGTGTGAAGACGCGATAAAGCCCTTTCGCAGCTTGAAAAGGAGACTCAAAGTTTTCGAAATCGACTGCATCAATGTATTGATAATGGAGGGCGACACTTAATAGACATTGTGTTTAAAACTATGTAAATGCAAAAATCCAATATTGTGTGGTAGGTAGAAAATAATGATAAAGTCGAATGAAACTTGTAGTGTGTTTTATTGCATTTTCAAAAAGGAAGTTTTTACGCCCCACCCTGTACTTTGTATAACCTTTATTTGTGACTTTTGCTGTGGATATCATGATTTTCTTATTTTTTTCGATCAAATAAACACTTTTTGGATCGGCTCACAACTTTTTTTTAATAAAGAAATTGTATTTAGATTTATTTTTTGTTTCATGTATTTATAAAAATACTTTCCACTAAACGATATTTAGTCAGATTTTTTTTCCTTGTAGCGATCAGACACGAAAACACCATTGGCTACATCTTGGTTCAAGATTGATTCTCGTTAACGCCTCTTAGAGAAAAGTAAGTTGATTTTATTTTTTGTTAACAATTAATAAAATAAGAAAAACACAAATATACTATACTGTTCGAATTAATTCGGACAAACGGGAAAAAACGGGTTTTTTTTCCTAAGACCTTGTAAAGGTCTGCCCAACGCTTCTAAGGGTGTGGGAGAGACGGAAGGAAGACTAGCCATATCAGGGCCGGCTCTAGCAATTTTGCCACCCCGGACAAAAACAGAAAATGCCGCCCCTCTATCCAAAGCAAAACATTATATATATAAAAAGTTTTAAAGAATACAAAATAATTCAAAATTAAGGACATAATTTATTGTTATTATTTCAAACGAGTAAAATGTAATAGAAGAGAGATATCCCATTTTAGCAGGCCAATTTCTTCGAAAGAGAATCTACTGATGATGGTGGCTTACAAGCGTTTATACCTATAGTAAATACAGTGAAGACTAAAATAATACATTTCCTGGGGCTTTCTATCTAACAAAAACTCTTATTACCCCTGTCCCCTTTTGAATAGCTGACATCGGACATCTTATGAGTGAAATGAATGTCCTTTGTGCCCCCACTCATGGATGGAAAGAAAGTTACAAGTAAAAAATATGTAATAACATTTTATGATTTGACATATACTCCCAACTCGAACTCATCAAGTTTCAACATAAAAGAAAGTTGACATTAAACATACAGATTGCAAAATAAAAAAAATAAGATATGTTAAATGAGAGAAATACAAATTACACTCAATAATATTTAAGAAAATCAAAAATTTTTTGTAACAAAAAAAATTGTTTAATTCGATCCAAATACCGCCCTTAAAATTTGCGCCCCGGGCAGGGGTCCGGTTTTTCCGGCCCTAGAGCCACCCCTGGCCATATTCAAAATAACTCAATTTATTCTCAGTACCAACCACAAATTCAATTAACCAAAGTTAGGAGATGCACCCACAAATATCAAGTATGAAAAGCAATTAACGGGTTGCGAGATATAAAAGACTTAAAAAAATTGATTCATCCCCCAACCCAAGCTTCACCAGTAGGCACACAGGAATTTTCAAGGGCCGGGGTTAAATTTCGCCATTCGTACCCTATTTTATTTTGTAAATTTTTCGGAACAAAACACAGAAAACCATTATTGAATAAATAATTAGCAAATTAAAAAAATTTAACCCAAAAAAAATTTTTAAATTTAAAATTTTAGTTTAATACTTAAATTATAACCAATCGGAAAAATAAAATTTTTGGGGGGTCGAACCCTTTTGTGCGCCCATGGCTTCTACTTTTTACCAACAAGTTCACCCTATAGACAGATCGTCAGCTTTAATCCCAATAATCAGCTTAAAACCAGCCACTTCAATTTTAAATTAATCACTGCTCCCCCGCGATCAGTCAATCCCTCCCAACTGAAAGTCTCAATTTTACGTCTTTTTTTATCAAATTTTCCCCGGGAAAAGTTTTAATATAAACAATCCTACAACTGGGATTACAAAATTCATCATACCTTTAAGGCAGCGGAAATTAACCCTTTTTCCCCCGGGGCCCAAAATTTTATGATAGGTATTTAAAAGCGCCCCGCTTACCCCCACGCAGTTTTTTGGGTCCCCGTGGGGAAAAGGAAAACACACTAAAAGACCGGGAAAAATTTGACAAAAAAAAAATTTTACCCAAACCCCTTTTTAAAACCCCTCTTTTTTGGGTTTTTTTTTTAAAAATTATATTAACTTTTCATAAACACACACACAAAAAATATTTTTTTTAAAAATTTTTTCCAATTTATGGAATACATTCATTTTCCCCCCCCTTCCCAAAACTTTTTGCTTACATTCTACTTTTTAAAAAAAACAAAAATAGATTTTTTTGTTGAGGATGGGAATTTTCCCCTTCCTTTTTAAAAACATTGTCCCCCAAAAAAATGAATTTTTATTGCAACCAGGACCGGGCCCTTCGGGAAAAGACTGAAAAAGGCCACATGGGGGCCGGGGCGGTTGATTTCTCTGCTTTAAAAATCCGGACTTTTGAGATTTTTAAAAAGGGAAATGTAATTTTTTTGTTTTTGATTTTTTTAGAATTTTAAGAAAAAAAAAAGGGAAAATTAAAGAAAAAATAAATTTTTACTAAAAGGGGGAAAAAAAAATTTTGAATAAAAAGGGAAAAAAAAGGGCCCGCTCTGTACAAAAAAGTAAAATGAACAAATTCTTTTTTTAATTTTTGATGCACTACTTTTTTCTTTTTAAAATGACCATCAGAAATAAAGATATTTTTAATTTTTAAAAAACCCAGAGCTTTTTATCTTAGTCATTAAAAGGAAATTTTTTTTAAAAAATAACAGGGATTATTTAAATAAAAAACCCCTCCCGAAAACAAAAAAAACAGGTTTGGAAAATATGGAGGTTAAAACCCCCTTTTTTATAAAAAAGGGCATGCAAAAATTTTTAAAAAATTTTTTTAAAACCCTTTTGAGCAATCGGTCCCGTTTTTTTTCAAAAAAAAAAACACTTTTTGAATTTTTGACATCTTAGGGGAAAGTTGGGGCATCTGGTTATTCCCAAAACATTTTTTGAAATTTTTGCCCTGGGAATGGAAAAAAAAAACGGTTATTTTGAAAAAAGCTAATAATATGGATTAAAAAAATTCAAAAAAAAAATTGTCAATTCATTTAAAAATCAGGGTTTTGAGGGGGGATGTTCCAAAAAACTTTCCCCCTTTTTTTAAAAGGGTTTTTTTACAGCCTATTGATAGGGATCTTGTAACAGAGTTTCCCCCCCTGCATTTTTACCCAGTGCACTTGTTTTACCCCCGAACAAAAAATGTGTTTATCTTTTGGAAATTTTTCCCAGTTGTTAAAAAAGTCCGTAGGTATTTTTGGGTTAAACTATCATTTTTTTAAAAGGGGGAAATTGTTTTTTCCTTTTAAGCTTGTTCCCTTTTAAAAACCAAATTTTGTTTTTTTTCTTTAAATTTGGGAGGTGGGAATTCTGTAAACCTTTAATTCATATAAACCTTTTCTAAGGTCCGGGTTTTCCCCTTTTCCCTTTGGATTTTTTTGCAATTTTTTTGGTTTAAATTTGAAGTTTTTGGTGAAAAGTTTTCCGCTTGGGCCCACTTTTTCCCGGAGGATGTCAGGGAAATTTAAAATGCCCAAAAACCCTTTAAAAAATTAAAATTTGTCCCCCCTTTAACCCGTCAGTTTATTCTCGTAGTCATAGAAGTATTTTCCCGTTAAGAGCAATTTTTTTTGGGAACGATTCCAAGAAATCCACCGCAAAACAAAAAAAGTAAAAAACCGGGGTTTTCATGAAATGAAAAATTTAAAAACCCAAAAAACGGTTGCAGGGAATGCCCCACAACTGAGCAACTATACACTAAAACCCCCCCAAATGAGTAAATAATAGTCGTTGTTTGTCACGCTACCTCTAGACAGATGTAACGGGTTTTGGGAGGCGTTTCCCGGGCCATAAATTTGTAATCACAAAACCAACCAAACAAAAAAAAATTTGTTTGCCCCCTTTTTTCCCCGAAAATCAAATTAAAAAATCGTTTTTTAAATTTATTGAAAAAAAAAATTTCCCCAATTCTTTTTCTTTCTAATGAAATTTTAAAATTTTTTGCCTGGCTGAATTGGGAAGTTTTTTTTAATTTTTTTTTTAAAAAGTTGAAATTTTGGTAAAACCCCCAAAAAATCGGGACTCCCAAGCCCCTTTAAAACCAAAAAAAAAAGACACATGCTACTTTTAAAACCCAAATAGTTTAAAAATTAATCAAAAAAAATTTTTTTTTTGGATCACCCTTATTAAAGGAAAAAAGAAAGTTTTGAATAGTTGTAGCTGTTTATTTACTTTTTTCCCCGGAAACCTATTATTTTTATCTCATTAAATACAAGGGCCGTTCAGAAATAGAAAGTTTTCTATCAAAAACAATAACGGTAAAATTTAAAAACGTTTTAAAATTTGGGTTGGGGGCAAAAAACGTTTAAAAAATGAAAGTTTAAAAAATATATACAAAAACCCAAACTTTCGATGAATTAAACGTTGATAACAGCGACTTTTTAAACAAAAATAATTAGTTTTAAAAACCCAAAAGTTGGAAAAGTTTAATAAAGAGTATTTTTTTTTGATTCTTTTTGAATTTTTCCCCTGTGAAATGACGGGACATTGTACTTTTTTCTTGTGCTTTGAAACAACATTAATAACATAAAAAAAATGTGGAAAACCAAAGGTATTCCCCAAAAATTTAGGCTAAAAAATTGGCAATTAAAAGGGTTTGGATTTTTTTGGGGTTTTAATTCAAACATTTCTAATACCAGGTTTACTAAAACAGTAAAGGTTAAAAAAAATAAAAAAATTTTTATGAAAACAATAGACTTTCATATGGTATGAGGGCTATTAAAAAAAAGAGTTTTTAAAAATATTTTTCGGAACAAATTTTTCACTTTTCACTAAAGTGGTTTTACGATTCCATGTACAAAATAAAAAGGGCAGGGGAAAAATAACTAAATTGTTGGGTATTTTCGAAACAATATCATTTTTAAAAATGGATGCCAAAAAGTACCCCGGGCTATCGAAGACCCTTGGGAAAAAAAAGGGTTTTATACTTAATATAAATGGATTTTTTGACAAATTTTGGGTTTGGGCACTGGGGAAAATTGTTGATACTGAAATATTGTCCAAAAAGCCTATGTAAATTTTTAAAAGCAAAAGTCTACACCCTTATGGTTTTGCCAATTTCTTTTAAAAGAAATGGGGGGTTGGGGAAAAGGTGTATATCTTTTATTTTGTATCTTCCACGCCGCAAATTAAACAATTTATGATATAAAACAATATTTGGGCTCTATGGGGGCCCTTTAAAACATACAAAAAAGTTTTAGAATCTAAAAAACCCCAGAGATATGCAATTTTTGAAAAACTAGGGGAAAGTGTTGGTCATTTTTGGAGAAAAAAGATGGGGGCATGACTTAAAAAACGTTTAAAAACAAAAAATTAAAAAAACAAAAAGTTGAGGACAAAAAACTCTAGAATGCCATTAAATTTTTACAGAGGGAGAAATAGACAAAATTTAAAAAATACTATGTTTTGGGGTATTCAAAAAAAACCCGTAAAAATTTTTTAGCCATAAGGCAAGCTATTTGAGCTATATATTTTGATAAAAAAGTTCACAGAAACCCCCGACACGGCTTATGCCCCATGGGGACTGTAGGGAATATTTAAATGTAATTTAAAGGTTACACATTAAGGGATTTAAAAACGACTTACCTATTGCAATTAGGAAACCAAAAATAAAAAAGTAAGAGGTCTCTAATCTTTAACTTTGTCTAGATGTTTTGCTTTTGATAAACCCCCAAAAAAAAATTAGTGAATGCGGTTTGTATTTTGGGGGATAATTCCAAAACTTGGGATTTGTAATTTGGGACCCCTTAAAAAATTTTATACAGCCTTTTTTTTATAATCGCTTCCCGAAACCAAAAATTGTTTTGATGATTAAACATTCAAACCCCCTAGTTTTACAAATGTCGAGCATTGCAAGAAGTAGGAAAAAGTGGGATTAGGAAAGCAGAATAAGGAGTTTTTTCAATGAACCAAAAAAGCTAGAATTAAAACAAACAAAATTTAAAAAAGTAGACAAGAAGATGATCTTGCAGATGACACCAGCAATCCAAGGGAGTTCTGGGGGCAATTTGTTAATTTAAAAGTTTTTTCTTTAAATCTTTTTTTCTCAAAAAAATTTCAAAAACAAAAAGGAAAAAAATTTTTTAAAAACCCTTATTTTTATACCTTGAAACCCTTTTCTTTTAACACTATACAAATAAATATTTTAATGGGGATTTTCCAAAAAAAAATTTTTCAAAAAAAAATTTATGGATTAAAATGTAAAACTTTCACTGTTTTTTAAAAATTTTTAGGGGTTACTCCACATATGAATTTTTTAAAAAAAAAATCAAAATTTTGAAAAAAAGCTCCCATTAAAAATTAATAAAAACAATACAATGAATGCACACACAAAAATTCCCTGACTGTAAACCCTGCCAATTTTTTTAAAAATTTTTTTTAAAAAAAGGGGCATTTTAACATTACCGAGATAGGGAAAATGCTGCGTGAAGTGACCCCCTTAACTCGAACAGTATCCCAAGCACACTGAATTTTCCATTACGTTTTTTTTTAATTTATCTTTCTTTTACAGTACTAATTTTAAAAACAACTATGTTTCCTTTTAGAATATTTATTTTGTTTTTTATTTAGCAACCCCTTTTTCAAAAAAAGTAGCCAATTTTTTTTTCTACTTAGAAACATTTAAAGTAATTGACTACGTCCGGAATCAAGATTTTATAAAAGTGTATAAATGAAGAATTTTTTTATATATAGTTTCCTTTGAATTAGAATATACATATAAAATTGTTTGAAGAATAGTATTACAAGAAAAAAATTATTTAAATGCAGTTTCTTTTGGTAAAAAATGAAGAAAGAATGGCATGTTTTCCGGAATCAAGATTTTATAAAAGAGTATAAATGAAGAATTTTTTTTATATTTAGTTTCCTTTGAATTAGAATATACATATAAAATTGTTTGAAGAATAGTATTACAAGAAAAAAATTATTTAAATGCAGTTTCTTTTGAAAAAATAATGAAGAAAGAATGGCATGTTTTCAAAACATTCGGCTTTTTATGGAAAATGCCTCTATGATAATAATATTTTGCCTTTACAGTAAAACCTGTTTTTGTGCTGTAGACAGGGACCGCATAAAAAGAAACCGCACAAAAATATTCGAAGATTTCATAAATACTTACTTATAACAAACAACTTTCTCGACATTCTACAAGAGAAAAAAAAATTATGCGGCGAAGAGGAACCGCATAAAAAATTTTGCATTTAGAAAATACAAATATTTACGAAATTTGTTGGAAAGAACTTTCAAACGAAATAAGTAATTAAATTACACACGGAAAGATTTTAAAAACATAAAATTTCTCATTGTATACATGGCGCAGTTTTCATAATTCGTTGCTACTCATCGTAACCCACAGCACGCATCTCCCTGTGATGAATTAGTTGAAAATTGCTTTCGTCATTTGAAGAAACAATTTCAATTGATTTATTTTCGGGCACCATAAAGTAAGTGATAAGTTTTTGAGACGACGGTCGGTTGGTCAGTTGGTTGTAAACGCCACGATAACTGTATATGCATAATCGAAGCTCTTTTTGGAATTTCAAACTCCTTTCGGAATTGGTATCCATTTGAAGAAAATGCTTTTCCAATTGTTTGGAAAGCTGGATCCCTGCATATATTTTAGCCGCAATCGTAAAATCCTGTTGTTCCTGTCGATCTTCTTATTCTATCAAATTATTGATAATGTCACTGTCATCGACAGTTTCGCCCACAATCAAGCGGCGCGTGAAGCTAACACGTTGAGCGAAACCAATTGAAAGTATACTGTCGGAAGACTAAAAAATAGAGGGGGCAAGTGTAAAGATAATTAAATAAGATCTTAAGAAAAACCCTACTTGCCCTTCAAATTTTATTTCAATTATTTCTCCGAACAGATAGTCCAAACAGAACACTTCTAATCCCTGATCATTATTTTTTATAGCCTCCATTTATCATACTTAACTCTTTCAAGTAGAACACATAAACTAAAAAAAGAGTTCTTAACAGTTCTGGACATAAGTAATAAGCCCGATTAAAACTTCACTTGGCATCCACGTTTTCTCAGCGTAACATTTCTCAATTGCTAGCTGAATAAAACCGTTTTTAAAAAGCTTGGTGTTGACTTGAAGCATCATTATATATATATATATATATATATATATATATATATATATATATATATGACATGATTTTTGAGTCAGAAACAGACTTAGTTTTTAAAAAAAAGGAACTTTATTTGATCAGAGTTAGACATTATCTGATGCAAAGAGGCAGAGAGAGAAACAAACGCCACCGAAAATCTTAAGTGGGTTAACACTTAAGACATCTATCGGGGATTTCATGAGAGCACTTGAAAGTTAATGCTGACATATAAGGCCATTAAATATAACGATCTGGAATTAGACATTTTTATTGGCTGGGCCATATGTTCGGAAAAAATAAATGGGTGGTTAGTTTGATACTTGAAGAGGTAAGGAAAAAATATAAAAGTTAAGTGCTAGATAGGGAATTTAATTTTTAATCTAATTTAATTATCCTTACACAAACACACACACACACACATATATATATATACATATACATATGTATATATATACACACATACACGCACACACACACATATATATATATACCTTGTATAATAAAATAAAAGTGAAGAAGTTCTAGAACCTACAGTGCTAAGGAAGGAAGAAATTGGAATTCACAAGACACAACAAATATAGATACAAAAAAGTCTTTGGATTAACATAAATATACATGAGAAACAAAGATTAGTGTTGACATTCTCAATAAATGGAAATCAATTATAAACAAAAGAATCTTTTTTTTCTTTAATTTCGTTTTTATAACGTATGGTTATTGTATTGAAAGATTTAAGCCTATTAATGTAAACATTTATTTATGTTATTTTTCATGGGATTTCTATTCAAAGTGTAACTAAGTCAGGGTCAAAACATTAAAAACTTTTTTCTCACATTTTAAATTTCAAAGCACTCAATTGAGCTGAAGTTTTCTATACATGATTGTTTTGGATGACAATAAGATAATTTAATTATAATTATTAAAATTAATTGATTAAAACTATTTATTTAAAACATTAAATTGTACTCATAATTCCAATTGCTTACAACGTGAAACACTTGAATATTGAAACTAGCAAATTAAATGAAAATTGAAAAATTCCTCGCAATTATTGAGGGTATAAAATTCCTAGAGGATATGGTATCCTCGTAAAATTAAACTATTAAAACTAATTATTGCAAGAAGCCCAGTAGCTGAGTGGTTAGTGCATCTCGCTTGAACGCCACAGGTCCAAGGTTCAAACCCTGGGCTGGTTGGCTCAGCCTTTCATCCCTTCAGTGGGTCGATAAATGGGCTTAACTTGCTTGGGAACATAGCATGGGGGTTTTACGTCAGACTGATCACCTGACCGGAACATCTGCTCATGCATCTCGGGGCTCAAGGTCACGTATACTGAGTTGGGCACAGTAGACCTTGGCCCTCTTGGGCTGTAGCGCCACTGAGTTAAGTTAAGTTAATTATTGCATAGGTTCAGTTTGACTCAACGTTCCTTCTTGCTCTTAAATTTTAGGAAAAAAAAAATTAAGTTTTACAAAGTGTGAAGTTTGTAAGTAAGGAAGTTTTGTGAAGTAAAAAAAAGATATGTTTAAAAGCTCTTTTTTTTTTTTACGGTGTTAGAAAAATTAAAAGCTTTTTTTCCCGTACGGAAAAAAAACAACTAAATTTTGTTTGCAGTCTCTTTTTCACCCCTTTTTTACATACAGGGTAGTCCCGAATTCATGGTACAAACTTTAGGTAACTTTAGGATAGGTAAAAGATATTGTTGTATTGTATAGGAATTTATTGTATTCATTTATATAGTATAGGAATGTATGGGCCCGATACGGTGAGGCATAAACACAAACAAGTAACATAAAAAAAAATTTAAATCAATTCCTCTAGATCAAAAAGAAAAATTTTATTTTAGCTACTTTTTTTAAATAGTTGATTGAATATTGACGTCGCACTTTAGCTCACAAGGGTTTTTTTAACGGACCACGTAATTTTGAACCACATGGTCAAGGACGGACGATACCTGAGCTGACCCCCCTCTCCCAACTACCACACCAAGGGGAGGACGTTTCAGCCGAAAATTTGTACGGCCCCAGGGGGGTCTTAGGGGAGGGGGCTCAACCCCAAAAGGGGCCACGGTCCGATACCTATACCACCGTCTACCGGGTCTTTTTTTAAAAAGTTACAATTTAAAAATATGTATATACATGGGACAGAATCAAAAATTTAAATGGTAATTCATTTTATTAATTATCTTTAAAATATCATTGTCATCCAAAACAATCGTGTATATAAATTTCAGTTCAACGAAATTTAACATTTAGAAAAACCTTTTTAAATTTTGACACAAGTCGCCAAATGCAAACGCCAAAAAAAGACATCGTGGTTGTATTTGTAATTTTAAATAATTTGTTTTTAATCAATTTAATTTTTTTAATTTTTTTATATTATTGTATTGTCATCCAAAAAAAATCCCATATAAATTTCATCAATTCAGGCTTTTAAAAAGTATTTTATTAACGATTGAAAATTTACCAAGATAAATAAATAAATATACAAAATATAAATAAATAAATTTGACAGTAGAAAAAGGGGGTAGGAATTAAAAAAGGAGACGAAAGAAAAACCAAGTATTAATTGAAAGCGTCGTTGACAAGTGTAATGTTTACAATAACTGTTCAGCACACAAGCTCTAAAGTCCACCTGCAGCTCACTTTGCTGTACCACCCACTGGCAGTTCGAGAAGATATTCTGCCGGATTCAAAGCTTGTAGTCGCAGAAAATGGAAGAGGTGTAAGCGATTTTCGTTTAACATTCTACAAACGATCTGATGAGCAACAGCTCTTGTACTTGACTTTGATCTAACAGCCACAACGTTCTAGATGCTTTCTTCCGGGCTTGGATTGCGTACAGCAGCTCTTCGTTGAGAAGCTCCATGTCTGGTAACGTGGAACGTGCGTATTTCACGAAGTTGACGATGTGACCGCTGAGAAAAAATTTGTGATACGGCATTCGTCGATCAGGAAACTGCGCGTGATACATTCGTAGTACAACTATGCCGGTAGCATTTGCAAAGCCGTACATATAGTGCATATCTACATTTTCGGCATAAGTAAAGGCTCTCATCGTAGACGTCAGCGTCATTGCAAATGGCGGTTTCTCCAACTGAGATGCATCATGTTGAACGGTGGCTAGATATCTGTTGCCCCCTCCCTACCGCCAAAGCAACCAACCAATAACTCCGTTTTTTTTCTCCCTCTCCCCTGTTTGCGCCTCACCGCGTCACTTGCGCTTATACATTCCAGTACAATAAATGATTGGGTCAATGTCCGGCATCTACCATTAAAGTTTATACTATGAATTCGGGACCAGCCTGTATATAATTATGGAAGAATCCATCTCTTTCACAGTAAATACACATTTTTTTCCCCCTGAGGTAAAGAAAATGAATTTATTCAGCAAAGAATAATTTAAGCGTCTACATTTCAAAAAGTAAATTTATAGTTAAATAAATTGTAATTGTTTTTCATGCCAAAAACTGCAATGACTAAACTTTTTTTTCTCTTTTTTCAGTTATCATTTCTCTCTCAACTTGATATCTCAAGACCAAGACTGAGAATTCCACTGATCCAATCAAAAGAATGCGTCTCTGAGTTCTTTCTACATTTTTCTGAGAAACTCGAGAACTGTTTCAACGAAAGCCATCACTGAATCCTAAAACCACTAACATATCAACATCCATTGGGCTGAGGCAGTACAATTTTGAACTTTTCTTGTCCTTACCTTAGACTGGTCACTTTGTAATAAATTGATTCACCTATTTGAAAAAAGAAAATGTTGAATTTCATTTTGTCTCTGGAACATCTGGCTATGATGAAAATAGCTGTTGACATGTACAATGATCCGGAGATAAGAGCTTTTGAAAATGACAGCTATTCAATAACTGCGATGCCCATGGAAAAATTGGAGCCTTTAGTCAAGAAAAAGATGCCCAATTTAGACATTTTTCCAAGACTACAGCAAAGAATTATTGGCTTGATGAGACCCATAAGTTACGAAATCACTACGTGGCTACAAGATCATCACGACATTCCGGAAATCAAGACATTGGAGCCAGCCATCGAATTCAGTTGGAAATCAATGGCACCATTGACAGAATGAAAACCGCCAAGAATCTCATGCGATCAGAGAATTTCAACATCTTGTTGCGTTTTCGAATGGCTTGCGTTTATTGGTCAGAAGAGGACGCGAGGAGGCTATGGAACGAAATGCTGCCATCTGAGAGAAGATATCATTGTGACTCATATATCTGTGACCATAAGCCCGTGTGGGATACCATCATGACAGAGTGGACCTCGTATTTAGAAAGTGAATCTGAAGACTGGACGCAGTTCCCCTTTCACAGGCCGCTGTCCTTTTACTGCCGCGAGGGAGCAGCTTTGCAAGGGAATATTTTTCAACACTTGTCTCCCCGAGAACGAATGCACGTCTTCAAGGAAGCGATGGCAGATAGTCCAGTCTACAAGAAACGTTTTTGCCTCTCGCAAATGACTGCGAAGGAAAGAGAGGAGATCATTGCGAAGGAACCTTTTCAGATTCTCAGAACATTCTTAAACTGGCCCTTGCAGCTCAAGTTCTTGGAAATGGCGGAGAGCATCATGATGCAACTCACAAAGCAACACTTCTATTGCCTGCTGCATGAAATCATCAGCGAGAAGATTAAAATACAGTGGAATGATTACGATTACGTAGAGCTGCTGCAATGGCTTTGGGAACGAAGTCCCAACCATTTCAAGCAGTATGTTGCCACAAAAGAATTTTTCAAGTTTTTAATGAAAGCTTTGCAACCATGACTACAGTGTACCTTCTTGAAGAATGCCCGTGCTACAAACAATAGAATTTCAATGAGATTCGAATAATTTTTCTTTCATTTATCAAAATAGCTCTGATTCTGAGGCCAATTTTGAATTAATAGTTGCTACGCAACCAATCTTCTTATGTTTTAAGTTTCTCGTTACTTTAACTCATTATAATGGGACTGATAGGGTTCAACTGTGGATTGTTCAAACGACTTTTCACAGCTGAGATATTCTCAATTTATCTTTTGTTACAATTTTAATTTGTCTTCTAAATGATTCCAGCATTATTTTTCAACATACTACTGCTATTGAGCTTTAACAATAACTGTTATCTTAACACTGAATGTGTCAATGTAATTGTTTTCAATATATCGATGTTTGCAATTAATAAATATTTCTTAGTAAATCAGAGATTGTGGTTGGCGAGTGACCATGGTAAAAAGTTCATATTCGGCTCTGTTCCTGGGGTGTAGTCGATTCGAATCCTGTTTCCCAATAAAGACCCGCCGTGTAGCGAGTTGATGCACGTTATCCTTTACAGGCCAAATTCAGATCAATTCATAAGGGTTGCCCAGTTGGAAAGTGAACTTATGTGATTACGTCAGAATGAGTGCAGCTATATCAGAGCCACCAAACAGTAACCCGAAGGACGATAAGAAGTGTACACCACATACGATGTTTGACAGTGAAACCTGTTAGTGGTAGAGGAAATTAATCGGAAGTAAAACCGTTTCATATAAGGATGAGTCCAGATCGGAACAACGTGCGGTAGTACGGTTTCTGATTGCAGGAGGCAAGTTTAATTTGGACATCTATCGACGAATAGGGACAGTTTATGGTGAGCACTGTTTAGCCGAGCAGTTGGTGCAAAAGTTTTCGAAAGGGCAGGAAATGATATCACATCTCCATGAAAATGTCTAACTCACACATCTCCCTTGAAACAAAGGCAAAAAAATTCGTTGAGAAATGTTAGAACACCTACCGTATTTGACACCCTGTGATTTCTTGGCCTTTAGTCCACTGAACACAGTACAACTGCATTTCCATTTGGACGACGAAGTGAAAGAAGCTGGGCAGGACTTCCTCAAGAATCAACCCCGTGAAGACATAGATCTGATGCCGAAGCGGTAGGATTTGTGTTACAACCCCCAGAGTGATTTCTTTTAATTTCCAACAAAACCATTCTTTTTATTGCGCTTGTCCACATTTCATTTGGGCAACGCTTATACACACATATATATATGCCTATTTTGATTTTTAATGCTTTAGTTAAGTTATATTAGTTATTTAAATGAAGGGAAAACTTTAACATTTAATTTTCATGGTGTTTCTTATTGGGGACACTGGTCCCCACTCTAAGATTAGATTCAAAACGGTAATATAATGATAAGTAGGTTGTGTAAAATAAGCAAAGTAGTAAAAAGGAATGAAAGATTTATCTTTATATTTAAGTAAAGACAGGGCCGGCTCTAACAGTTTTGCCGCCCCTGACAAAAATGGAAAATGCCACCCCTCTCTCCAAAGTAAAAAATAAAAACAATATATATACAAAATAATTCGAAATTAAGAACATAATTACCCGTTATGATTCACTGGTCTAGCTGGTTCTGAGTGGGCCCTATATCCAAATTCCTTGGCGTCATTTTTTTTGTGAGGGGAGGGCTTTACATTTTATAATGTTTTGCTTACACATTTTGAGCCCTGAAACATGAGGTCCCTGTATCATTGATACGGCGATAGCTACGCCCTGTTATGATTTCAAAAGTTAAAATTTTGGGAGAACTAGCCCATTTCAGCAGGCCAATTCCTCCGAAAAAGAATCTACTGATGGTAGGCATCTCAAGCGTTTTTATTTTTACTTATAGTAACTACACTCAAGACTAAAATAAAACATCTCCTGTGACTCTCTATCTGCTAAAAACTCTTATTAACCTTAAAGCTAGCACTGGACTTCGTATGGGGGAAAGGAATGTCTCTTGTGACCCCACTCCCAGATGGGGAGAAATTTACTAGTGAAAGATGAGTAAACTTATGAAGTTTCATAATTTAACATATACTCGAGCCATTCAAGTTTTAATATGAAAGAAAACTGACATTAAACTTAGAGAGTACAAAATAAGGAAGTAAGATAGGTTAAATTAAATACCCCAAATTCATATCTAATAATATTTCAGAAACATATCAAATTTTTGTAATATGAAAAAATATTTTCCAAATTTGATCCAAATGGCACCCTTAAAATTTGCCACCCCGGACAGGGGTCAGGTTTGTCCGGCCCTAGAGCCGCCCCTGGTAAAGATGTGAATTAAGTTTTGAAAGTTTACAAGTTTAAATAAAAACAACTTATTTTATTTAAACAAAGTATTAATTTTACTTTTATTCTACTTACAGTGGAAAGTATTTTAGCAATAACGTTTCTTCGCACTCATTGAAGCAAATCTTGCATTTACTTCGCCCTGTTTATATTTACCTTTTGTCGCTTGTACACAAGCCAATGACTATCCCTCTTTCTGAGTTATATGGCAGTGAAATTTGGTTCCTGTGGGATTCTATCTTGTTGCAGTTCTTAGAAGAGATTGTAACCTATCAGTGAAATTCCAGAGAACTCAACTTTGTATTTTTGTTCGTGAGTTGCTGATCGTATCAGTGACAGCAGCCATATTCAATGAATTAATATGTACCACCATTCCTTACTGTGAAGTATTAAAGGGTAACTCTGTGTGCATAACATTTCTATCTAGTTGGTCAACTTCACCTCATTTTTAATATTATATTTACGTATTAGATTTGATTTTTGTAAATTCAGTTTTTTTTTTCTTCACGTGAATATTATTTTGCCATTCCAGATACATAAAAAAGCCGATACATCACTTCGTTCATCAAGTGTACTTTTTCTAGTTTTTGTCATCTCCTATGTGTGACCATGAATGGACATTTTTGAAATCGATGTTTGCAGATCGCTCCAATAGCTTTCATATTTCTAGTTGCGATATTCGTCATCAAATCCCGAGCAGGGACGTCTTAAGGCATGGGCCAACTGTGCCTGGGCCTCGTTTCATTTTCTTGACTCTGTCTTAATAAGATCATGATCCGGGTAACTTTAATGGTCAAATATTATTCCCGTACATATTCTTCGAAAAACAGGGCATTTCAAACTGCATGGAACAGAATAGAATGTCGATTATCCGACATCAAAATCTATCCACCAATAGGAAAGAATTTTAAAGGAGACTGTATAATCATTGATACGTTAATACCAGGCTGGTAGTGAAATATTCCAAACCTATATTGATTTTTTTTTTTGTGTGTGTTCAGGCCTTCGCAAATTCCTTTAATTTTACTCAAGTTATCACCAGGCTGTAACGAAGCATTATCCATTGAATGAAAATTTATTACGATCTTTTTCTAAACATAACAGTAGATGTAATAGGGGCAGCGATGTCTTCAGAAATGCTCCAACCACCTTTTCCGATGGTATCCCCTAATGACATCCACTCATAGAGATTACTATAAAAATCTAAGCAATATATTTCCAGACAGTTTCTATGTTAGTTCATTTTTTTTTAGCAGTATAAGTTGATGTGATTTATCTGCCAAATATAATTGAAATATTCCTAATAAAGTAATTTTAGTAATTTTTTTTTTTAGTTTCGGAAATTTACTTGTGCAATTCTTCTTTTTGGTTCACTTTAGATGAACTTTCTAAAGTCAGTCGCTAAAATCCTAGCACAGCTCCCTGATGAATTTGGCGAAAAAAGTTTTTCGTCAAATGGGTGCCTAGGGAAGACTGAATTTTTCAAAATGATGTCTAGACGAAAACAAGGGGAAACGTGGTTTTCCAAAAGGGTGTTCAAGAGACGAAAAACGTGGTTTCTAAAATAGACAACATAGGAAACTTCCATATTTCGGACATTTATACCAAGATTCTATCAATTGTTCATTCATACAAAACGACCATTTCTTTCTTACCTCTTTTATTCGGAAGAAAATCAACTCGTCGTGTTTTAACGAAGAAAAACGTGGTTTCTAAAACGACTTTAACAAGAAAAACAGAAAAACGTCGCTTCTAAATTGCAACAGTAGAAAAAAAACATCCGATACACATACTTCAGGTTAATATGGTACAATGATTTCTATTTCTCTGAAATGATTTCTATTTCTCTGAAACAAACGCGTATTATTTCGATATTTCCGACGTCCATACCAAAATATTTACAATCGTTTATTCACACATAAAGCAATCTTTTCTTTTTTATCTCTTTCATTCAAAAGAACAGAATATATTCGTCGTGTTCTTTAAAAAAAAAAATGTGGTTTCTAAACTGGCTTCATAAAAAAAAAAAAACGGGAAATATTTATTTGAATTAAATGTGTACTTCTTAAAAATGACACCATGGACTGTATATATCGATGCATTTTTGTAACTTCAAAGGTAAATTTCTAGAAAAAGTTTTTTTTTTAAAGTACATATGTGCGTGTTGTAATATAAATAACCATTATTACGTGTTTGTATAACTGTTTTGATGTAAATTTTAAAGAAAAATGTTGGATTTCAATTGATGTACAAATATTTATTAATAAATGTTTGTGTGATGTGTAATGTGTTTAGTATATTCAAATAAGTGACTCGTGTTGTGTTTCTTGAAATTTCAATCGTAGTTATGACAAACTATTCAGTGTTTTAATATATCTTTTTATAATGTACTTCATGGAACTGATGCAAAATTTACTATGAGTCTTTGCAAACAATATCCCTCTGGAATTTTTCTCAGAATATACGTACAAAAGCTGGATTCAAAATTAACAACAAATTCAAAATTACAGTCGGACCTCTATATAAAAAAGTTACTAAATCCCGGAAAAAAGTTCGTTATATGGAAAATTCGTTATATAGAGGTTCATCTTTTAATAGGCTTTATGAATTTAAAATTTGTTTCATGTGGTTTATAAACACTCTATATTTTAAAAAAAAAAGTAACGATTCATACATTTTTTAGATTAATATATGTTTGTGTTACATATCATACCCATCAAAAAAGAAAGAAAAAAAAAACTGCAAGGAAAACAAGAAAAAAGAATGTCGAAGAATTCACTGTATCTTCAACATTAAGAAAATAATTTTATACTAATGAATTTAAGAACATTTTATAACTTAAAGCATACAAGTAATATTAAACATACACTATTTTATAATTAGAACACTGGGGCACGGGTCAAATCCACTGAGGGTGAAAGAGGTTTTCTAAGATGTTTCTAGTGAACTGGGCAATGAGGGGTTAAAGGTTGCACTTCTTGGATGAAACTTCAAAAACTCTATTGCTCTCGGCGAGTTAGGATCTAATAAAACCAGTTCAAGATTTATGACCACCATAAAATGTGTTAAAGAGAAAATAACTTGAAATTTTTTCAGAAATACTTTAAAAAAAAGAGAGAAAAAAAATTGAATCACAAAAGAAAAAGTTCGTTATATAGAAAATACACTTCACTATAGAGAGGTTATTTTACGAAGAAAATCGTGAAATGTTAAAGGTTCAAGGAAATAGTTCGCTTTATAGAAAAATTCGCTATATAGAGGTTCTACTGTATTTAATAATTTTGCGAGTTTATATTCTTATTTATATCTTAGGCGATGAGGATGATAATAATCTATTCTTTTCTTAGAACTTTAAGTATGTTTGATTTAAGAGTTATATATTCTCCATATACATTTCAATAACACAATAACTTATTAGAAAATTTATTCTTGCTCTAATTAAGAATAGTCTCGAATTTTAAAGGTATCAGGACACGCTCGAAAAATTATAAGGCCAAAATTAAGCCTCTTTGTTTATGGGACATATATCGTTAAAAATTTACAAAAGAGCTTAGATTTTTTTCGTGATCTTAATAAAGATATTTTGAGCATTCTGTAGAAATAAAAAAATAATTTTTTAATAAAATTTTTTTTTTCTGATTAATTTCATTTGGACATAATTTTTGAGATCTCATACTACATGTTTATGTTTAGGTAATATTTTTTAAAAATGTGTCTCTTAAATATGTAAAATATTTTTGCACATATATAAAACAATATACAAAATATAATGAATCTATTTTTTTAGTAAAATATTAAGACAGTTTCTTTAAAAAATTATAAATCTTTGTAATTTTGAAATTTTCTATTTTCCCCCTTTTTTCATACCCAAAACTATATTTTAAAAAGCTTTGTACTACTTCAATAAAAAAAAATAGGTTCACTATGTGCACAGGTCTCCTATATAGAAATATGAAAAATTTGGAATTATATAGTGCAATAGTTTTTCTTAAAAATGTACTTAAAAGCAAAAAAATTATGCTTTGTAGAAAAGTAAAAAAAACTAAACATTTGTTTACATTTTTGTGTAAATTACTTTTTTTTATATTTTAAGATTATTTTATCTACGAATATATAAATAATATACACATTTTTAGATCCAGAAAAATATGCACTATTTTGAATACTAAAAAAGAAAAATTGATTTTTTGAATGTGTATGCTGAATGTTTTGATGTGTACCTTAATATTTTACTTACTATACTGTTCGAATTAATTGGGACAAACATATTTTTTGTTGTCTGAGTTAGTATGTGTTTACCAGCGAGGTCTCTGCCTAGAGGCAGTGTGACGGATCGACTTTGACTATAATTTACTCGTTAGACTGGTTTTAGTGTATCAATAGTTCAATTATGAGCATTTCAGTGCAGCAGCTGGAAATTATAATTTTGCGTTCCGTAAAACACGTGTTAATTTTGCTTGCTCAAAAATGGATATTACTCCAAAAAAGCGTTCTAAAATAATCGCTCTTAATGAGCACACTTCTATGACTATGAGAGATATAGATACGGCAGTTGTGTGAGAAACGGGTTTCTGATTCCAGAACACCCTCGGAAAAAAAAAGGAAAATCGGGGGAAAAGGGAAAAAATTCCAAGAACTGAAAAAAAAATTCTACAAAAAATAAAAAATAAAATGCAAAAAAGAAAACCAAACCTTCAAAAGGATTTATTGTTTGGTGGAAGAGTACTTCAATTGTACGCAAAAATTTCGGGAAGTTGGTCGGGAAAAACCCCGAAAAAAAAACAATTTTAACCCGGAAAAGGCGGAAAGGGGTTTTTAAATGGGCCAAAAATCCCAACCGTGGTCTCTTTCAGACTGAAAAAAAAATAATTTTCAGTGATAAAACACATTTATTTGTGCAGGGATACAAATCAAGTGCAGTAAGACGATGTAAAGGGCCCCCCAGATCTTTTCAAAGACTGTAAAACATCCTTCTAAAGAGATGTTAAGGGTTTATTCACAAAAAATGACACTGGAAACTTAGTTTATATTAAAGGCATGATGAATTCTGTCATATACATAGAAATATTACGCAGTAAGATTGCTCAATTCATGGGAACATTTGAAGAAACATTTCAACATGATTTGGCTCTTTGTCCCAATTCGAAATTATTCCAGACTCTTACGTGGGAAAATAAAATACAAATGCTTGATTGGCCTCATGATTCAACAGACCTAAGTCCTATTAAGAACTTATGGCATTTTCTAAAGAATTGTTTAGCTAAGATGAATTGCATGACAACAGTACAGATGAAAAAAATTGCTATACAAGTGTAATTCCTCGAAGATAAAGTCAAGACCATGCACCCTACACTAGCAGAGTCAATATCAAAACGTGTTCATGAGGTTATTTCTGCTAAAAGAGAAAATACTTCTTACGAATTTAATTTTTCATTCTACTTAAGATATGTAACGCTTAAAAGCTAAGTTTTTAGAAAAAAAATCGTTTTTCTCCCATTTGTGCCAGTTAATTCGAACAGTATAGTAGTGATCCTAAAACTTGTCATTACCTACGCATCCCCCATGTGGAGACATGCAGCAATGTCTCACATAAACAAGGGGGAAAAAAAACCAAAAAAAATTGCCCGGTTTCAGTGGATCTTAAAAACAGAAAACCCCCCCTTTTCGGCAAATGACGGGAAAAAAATGAAATAAAATTCTTCAATACTCTGAAAAGAAATTGTTCATCAAAAAAATATTTTCCGGTTAACTTTTTACAAACAGATCCATATTTATAGGCCCTGATTTTATCTAATTTATCTAATTCTAAATCATCCTTATTATATTTTATCTGTTCTATTTTTTTTTTTCCAAACTTTTTAAAATTTTAAAACCCAAACTAAAAGATGCTGAGATATGGGGGCCCCGACTCGCTGAACTCTTTTATGGTTAAAAGTTTGGTCCGGTTCTTTCCCAACTTAAATGTGAAAACAGCTGGCCATCCTGGTCAGCCAATCACAGAGGTTCCTCTCGACACGAATGCATCCTAACTCTTTTCATCCAAATTTTTCTCATCTCTCTCACAGATTTCTTTGCAGCAACCAAATTGGCTAGGCTCATCCCACCCACTCCCAAGCATGTAAATTTTTTTTTTCTATTTTGGTTTTTCCACCCAACTTTAATAGCCTTTTATAACTCGTTCAATTTTTAAAGCAAATCGTGTAATTCATTTTAACTCTTAACTACAGTAATAGATTATATTATCTAAATATTTAACTTTAAAAATGGGTGATTTGGAAGCGTTTTTAAGTCATTCGAACTCTGATGATTGGAGATAAATGTTCTACAGAATCAAGTGTTCCTATATAACCTAGTACCGGTACCAGTTCAAATATTCTAAATTTCCCCGCAATTAATCTAAGAAGGGGAAAATAAATGGCAAGGGAAAACCTCCGTTCAATAAAACACCCCGAAAAAATTTTTAGACTCAAAGATCAATATTATGGTATTTTTAATAAACCGTTTAAATACTGGTTTATGCTGAGGGCATTAGCATTATTGCTCAAATCGAATTATATCTCAAACAAGAATTTCTGGTATTAGAACGAAGTGCTAAAAGAATTAACTTATCTGCAAATGAAAATAAAACTAAATATTTAATAATTATAACTAAAGTCTGGCCTACAATTACCAAATAATGGTAATTGTAAATTTGAAAAATTAATAATTTACTTATTTGGGTACGGAAAAAATAAAAAAATCAGTTAAAGGGGTTTCCAAACTTTCAAAAATTTGGGGCTCAATTTTTTAACCATAATTTCATCCGGCCCCAAACAATAAAAAATGTATTGAATGCAATAATAATGTATTTTTACGCTAAAATTAGATGATTTAATTTTTAAACCCCCAAATTATCAAGATAAGTATTTTTTAATATAACTTTTCAAATAATAGGTTTTTAAATAGCGTTATTTTTAAGTAATATGTATTTTAAGTAAATTATATATATATATATTTATATTCTTTTAAGCAATAAGAAAAGTATTATATATATTTTTTTTCTAATTTTAAAATTGGAACAGATAACAATTAAAGTGCAACGGGTATTTTTATTATGTCAGAATGTATTTTGTTTTGCTTTATTTAAGTAATTTTTTATAATGTTTTTAAAATAACCTTTCATTCTGAACTTTTTGATATGCTCGCGCCCCCCTCGTAGGGTTATCACGCCCCCTAGGGGTGCACCCCACAGTATGAGAAACACTGAGTTAGCCCTAGAAATTTATAGTAGAATCATTACTGGAAGCAGATGTTTTTATGCCCTGGAGAGTTATTTTAAGTCCATCTTTCTCAAATTAAGAACTAAAAAAAAAAATGCTTCTTTACAAAAACCTTATAAGATTTGCCCTGACATGCATCAGAGACTTGGGCATTGACTTTACATGATGAGGAAGCTTTGGGAATTTTCGAGAGAGAGATTTTCGTTGCATTATTGGTGAGGACCAAGTGAATGGATCACGGAGAAGATCTAATTTAGAACTCTATTAAATTTATAAACAACCTGATATTGTAACATGTGTCAAATTATAGAGACTTAAACGGGCTGTTGATCTGGCTAGAATGAATGCAGATCGTTGCTGCAAGAAAATCTTTCTGGCAAAGCCCATGGGAAACAGACCTCGGGGCAGACCCACGTTAAGATGGATTGACTGTATTGAAAAAGACTTAAAAATTTTGAAGGTCAAAAACTGGAAAACAGTTATCACAAAAGTAGAGATGTCAAGAGAAGACTTCCGGAGAAGGCCAGGGACCACCCTGGGTGGTTGAACTATTGAAGAAGAATCTAAAAAATAAATTCTAAGACGTCAGTAAGAGCTCTCAATAAACAGAATACTTGAAAAAAAAATTAAACTTTTAATTGTGTGAATGCTTAAACTTTCTAAATATTTTTCATGTGTGATGACCGACATGAGAGTCAAGAATTCAAAGTTACTGTTCGAAAAAAGTTTTATACCATATGCTTAAAAAATTGATGTAACCATGATTTTATTACTGCACAGACAGAAAATATCAAGTAATAATATAAGAATTTTTAAGCACATTTCTAAAAGTCTAGCAAAATTGTAGAATAATTACATTGAATTATACTTATTAAGAGGTTGTCTATTGCTAAGCAAATGTCTAAAGACGTTATCACACACGCATATTTGCAACAACCGGTTCGGAAAATTTTTCCAGCAGCTGTATTTGTGAAGGGTTGCCGTAAGCAAAACGATACGCTCTGACGTCAGCCATGCCCTATCTTCACATTGAAAAATTACTCGCCGATTTTTTTGCTTCGGAGAATGAACATGTAATGTTATTTCTTTTATTCCACTCATGCTTTTGTTGACGGTCGTAAACAGAAATGGAGCCCCATTCTGTTTAAATTATTATTCGCTATTAAAACATTATACGCCATTTCTGATATGCTTGACGAAGCCGTGGCTGCAATATTTACCGCCATCTTGTTTATGACGTTGGGAGACGAAGAACCTTATTGGCTTTAATTTTAAGCAATTTTAATTAGAACTGTTCTTTCAGCTCACTAGAAAAAATTTGTTCAGAGCCGTTGCTATGGCAATTAGTTAGAAATTGCTCAGAATGGTTACTTTCAAGGAAAATTGCTCCAAATACGTGTACGTGTGATAAGACCTTAAGTATTTGATGTTAATGAGAAAAGATGATCCACTCAATATTTTTCAAGACCTTTTGCCCCAAATGGTAGATAATTATGTTTCTATTCTAAAAATATTCCAAAACTTTAAAGTAATAGTACAATAAAAATATTCGTAGAAAACAGTAAAACAGAGAAGAAAGGGGAAATCTAACGTGTCAAAATATTTATACATAGCAATTTTCTACATCTGAAATCACAGAGCATAAAATGGTGTACCAATTTATGTGAGGATGTACTTTTCATTGTACAACTTTATTAAACAAAGATAGGTGCACAACACATACATTATTTTTCGATACAGTCTCCATCTTAAGCAATGCACTTGGTCCAGCGAGCCACAAACTCCCGTATGCCTTTCTGGTAGAAGGATTTCGGTTGGTCGTGAAGTCACTTTTGCACCACATCCCGAATATTCCTGTTTGAGGCAAATCGGCAAGCTTTCAAAGCTTCATTGAGTAGTCAAATGAGATGAAAGCCTGAGGGAGTGAAGTCTGGGCTGTATGGAGGATTTCAAGGCTAAAGATCGGAACTAAGAATGAACTAAGGATCGAAATATGAAAATTGGAATAAGAGAGTGAGATCCTCACCTGCCGGCTCAGGTGTCGTCCTCGTCACTTGACCATAGTTCAAAACTACGAGATCCGTCGCCAAAAGCCCTCGTGTAGCTCAACAGTGCTCTGTTAATATTTATTCACTCAGATTTTCATTTTGGAAGATGAAAGTGTTTTCTGTTCTCTAAAACGACTTTTTCTATTCAAAATAGTCTTAAACAACAGAAACTTTTAAAGATACTATATATATAATATATATATATATATATATATATATATATATATATATATATATATATATGTTCCATAAAAGTTTTACATAGATTAAGATCTGAAAACTCCAGCTATTTTTTAAAAATATTCAAGTTAGTTTTTTAAAATATTCACATTTTTTCCACGTTTAAAATTTTAAAAAATTTTCGTGTTTTTTCCAGGATTAGCTATAAAAATAATTATTAAAATTCAACAAAGAGACATATATTCTAACTTTTTTCTCAACAACCTAAGAAACAGAAATCACTTCAAATAACGAAAAATTTTTTTAAAATTGAGAAACTTCAAGGAAAAAACTTCAAAAATTGTAAATTTAAAAAATTTTAAAATAATGGTTGGTCAAACTGATTTTTTATTTCCAGAATCAATTTAATTATCAGAAAAGAAGAAGAAAAAAAACATGAATAACTTTTAATATTACTGTCTTCAATATAACGTTTTAAAAAAGGGTATAGTGTACGCCTGAGCGCTTGAGTAGCCTTAAAACGCTTTTAAACGGGAAAAATTTCAAAATTTTTTTTCCTTGAGTATACCATGCCCAACCAGATATAAAAACTAAAAAAAAAAGACAGAACTCCAAAAGTTACAAAACATAGATCCCATCCCCCCCACACAAAAAAAATAAAAAAATAAAAAATGGATTGTGAGAATTTCTTTTAAAAAAATTAAATTTGGGGAAAAGTGCATTTTCTCAAACCTCAATGGAATCTCCAAATTTTTTCGTCAAAAATTTAAACTTCCCTTCCCCCCCCTTGGACCTTTTTAAAGATCCCCGGGCGTCCCCACGTACACCCGTATCAAGTGGGGCCCCCTAACCAAGGGGCCCCAACATCTGTAACCCGCCCCAAAGCAGGGTTTCATATCAAAAAAGGTCCCGAATTTTTGATACAGGGCCCCCCAAAGATAGCTAGCCAGTGATGACCCCAAAAAGTGAAAATATTGGAACAGTTTTAGTGATTTTCCCCTTCAGTGGTGCACCTGTCAGCTGTTTCAAAACCAGCGGAATAAATGGATGGTGTGTATAATCCAAACTAATTTATTCTAATAAATGTTAAATTAAAAATAATAAATGTTTAACTTATTTTATATCAATAATTAATTTCTTTTTTTTAAAATGATCCTATAATTTATTTTTAGTTTATATTTTACTTTTGTTCTTTCGATTATACAGTTTAACTGTAACGAAACTGTGTTTTGTGAAGTGGGATTTTGAAAAACGCTTTTTAACTTGGGCCGACGGGTGTCAATTTTAAAGCATAATAAAATTTCCATGGTTTTGAAAAAGTTTGAATTATGAATTTTTTAAAACTTAAATTTTATATTTATTAGGTGCTACAAACCCCCAAAAATATAAAATATATAAACGTACTTGTGAATTCACTGAAGAATTCTGAAAATCCTGGTTCTTAAGGCCGTATCACACGTACACGTTTTAAGCAATTTTTGGTCCAATTTTTACTCGGTTGCCATACAAACTGCTTTAGAACAACTTTTTGCTAGTGAACTCAAAAAGTTGTTCCGAATAAAAGTTGCTTGAAATCTAGCCAATGGGGTTCTTCGGCACCCTACGTCATAAACAAGATGGCGGCTTCGGTTTCGTCTAACACAGGGGTCGGCAACCTTTTGAGTCGGAAGAGCCAAATATTACAATTTACAAAATTTCAAAGTTTTTAAAGAGCCACAAGATTTCTTCTTGCCAACAATAAATAGTACTTGCATAAATAGTTTTTGATAAAAACCCTATTCTATTTATTAATATGAAAAAATATCTATTTATTCATATATAAGTAGTGTTTTTCAAAACAAATTAGATAATATATATCTAAGTGATTCTATTATTGGATAACTACTTATGATTTAAGTAAAATTTAAAACGATTAAACATTTACTTTTATAACACTAACCTGTACTTCAATAACAAACAATTGAGCAAGCAAATTCAATGGGAGCGATGGCTTTGCATTGTTATTTTCAAGTAGAAAATTTAAACTTCTCTAAACAATGTAACTTGTACTTAAAAATAAAAAAAACAATAACATACATTTGAGCAAACAAATTCAATGGTATCGTTGGCTTTGCATGATTTTAGAAAGTTTGGATAAATTTGGCTCATAACTTGTTGTTTTAAGTTTCAGACACGACTCTATAAATTTTCATTTGTTAGTTGGCTTCTTACTTTGCTTTTAATTATATTCACGCAAGATAACGCTTGCTCTTACGAATATGTCGATCCGAAGATAGTCAGCACTCCAAATATCAACTTCACTTCACTGTAGCAATCTGGAACACTATTCCATGCGTCGAATATAAGTGCCTCAACTCGCGGAATTTCTTTTAATGCTGTCAACTTTTCTTGCGTTACGTTCATAAATTTCTGGACCTCCAACTCTTCCAACTTGCTTTTCAACTCTGTAAATTTTCCACTCTACAAAGCTTTACTGTTTAAATCGCTCAATTGCATTTCTAGAGATCCAGTATCAATTCCAAATGACTCAATGTGGATTTCGTTACTATTTGTATTGAGAGGTTTTACTATGAATGCTAGAGTGGTTTTGTTGGTTTTGAATTGCCGATATCTGTCAGAAAATTCATCTTTAATTTTTTTTATAATTGTGCTAAAGTAATTCGTGTCAACAGTTGCACTGGTTTTATATTGATAATGCTTTAGAAATTGAAAATGAAGTAACTTACCTCTGAATATCTTCTGCAAAAATAATTAATTTTTCTTCGAAACAAACCACTTCTACCAAAACATAGGCTGGGTTTCCCATTCCTTGCAGTTTTAGATTCACACAGCTCATTTAATTTCGCTGTGATATCCACCATAAAGTAAAATTTTTGTAACACATTAATCGTCCCTAATTTAGGGTGATTAATGCCTTTTTCATTGAGGAATGTATTGATTTCATACAAGCACAAAGCAAAACGTTTCAACACCTTACCTTTGGAAAACCATCGCACGTTATTGTGAAGAAGGAGGTCGGAATACTGAATCTCCATTTCGCTTAAGAATTCTTTAAACTGGCGATGGTAGAGTGCTTTTGACAAGATGCTGTTAACAATCTTGATCACCAAATTCATGACCTCAACTATTTCGGCTGGAAATATTTGAGCACAAAGCGCTTCTTGGTGTATTATGTATGAAACGTAAGAATTTCGTAGTTTATTTTGCTCTGAAGAATAGCTGTTGCCCCTTTATTATTTCCTGTCATACTTCTGGATCCATCAGTTGCTATTGAAACGGTTTTATTTAAATCGATCTTATTGTCTTCAAGGCATTTGCTATATCTTCCCCTCTAGTTGGTCCCGAGAGCGGTAGCAATCTTAGAAGTTCTTTTTGGACCTTGGGAAGACATATACCTGACAAAAAGGGCAACTTGTGAAGTTTCTTTTATGTCGCAAGACTCATCTATAGCAAGTGATAAGGCAGAAGAAAGTTGAACATCTTCCACCTGCAGATATGTTACATTTGAAGACATTTTAGCTATTCTACCTTGTACTGTTTTAACAGATAGCGGCAAATCTTTGGGATTTTTCAAGATATATAATTTGTTTTTGATATCACGAAACAGTTTTTCAGAAGCACGTATGAAGCAATCTTTGACATATTCACCATCCGTGAATAATTTGCCCTTTCTTGCAATTTCTAGTGATACCGAGAAGAGCTTGGCAGATTAACATTTCTTATAGATTGCGTTCAGTTACTTATCATGGAACTTGATTGCTGTTTTTGTTTTTGGCGTTCGTTGGCAGCTTTTTTTCGTTCTTCACGCGTTGGATATTTACTAGAAAACTGAGTATGCTTTGTAGTGAAGTGTCTCTCTAAATTTGATATCTTATTTTGTGCGAGTTTTTCGTGGCAAATGAGACAAGTCGGAAGGCCATCTGAGTTGCATATAAAAGCAAATGACTCCGTCCAATCTCGATTGAATTCTCAATGCTCATCT
This sequence comes from Trichonephila inaurata madagascariensis, assembly GCA_019973955.1. Taxonomy (NCBI): domain Eukaryota; kingdom Metazoa; phylum Arthropoda; class Arachnida; order Araneae; family Nephilidae; genus Trichonephila; species Trichonephila inaurata. Next base: position 12,073 of record BMAV01010065.1, on the reverse strand, counting down.
TCAGTTCTTTTTTTTTTTTTTTTTTGGTATATGCCATGTTGAGGTGAAGCATGAAGAATTTTTTAAATTATTATTTAGGTATCCAAAACAGCACATGACACACACACACACATAAGTTTAGCAAATATTTAGTATGTCAACGTATATCTAGGTAAATACATACGAGAAGCAGAGCATAATGAAATATAATTTATCAAAAAACATTTTACAACGATATTTCCCAATTAAAAATACTTTCCAAAATAAAATAAATAATTCTCTAATAATTTAGTTATTAAAATAAATAATTACGACACAAAACACTGATTGTCTTCCGTACTGATTGACTAAAAGTACATAGTTGCGTCGCATCTGTGGCAGCCTTCTGAGTGTGGTGATCGATGACTGGCACGAATGGACTTTTCAAAACGTGTTTATCACAGCGCAGTCTAAACATTTTAGTTTTTTGGAAATATTAGATACTTAGTTTACGAGTAAAGGTGCTATGCCGAGCTATGCCGAAATCAATGAAAATTGCTAAACATATAAACAATCTAAAAAACATAATACTACCTTCTTTGATCCTCAGAGTTCGAAAATAGGTTTATTAAATAACAATTTATAGGTACTTACACTTATAATTATTATTTTAACGCTAATTTTTAAATAATAAAAGTTATAAAATAGATAATTTATTAAATATATATATTAATAAAAATACTTTCGCGGTAATATCCAACAGTAGTACTTTGTTTCTTTTTTGACAATTCTTATTGACATCAAAAAGTTGGCAGGTATCTTATTTGGAAAAAAATATGTATAATATGTATTTTAAAAATATAATATTATGTTACTTACATTTACTTCGGTTTTTTTATTATTATATGTATACATACATACTTTTGAGAAGGTAATTCGCTTCTAACTCTTCTACTTGAAACAACAAACTATACGTCACAGCCAAAGCACTGGTGAAGACGCCAAATTGTCTTGAGTCGAAAGAGAATTAAAACCTACATAGAAATGTCCGACAACGGCGTCATTCGAGAGCTTCCAACGGACTGACGAGAGTGACGACGGGGAAGGGAGCAGTGAAAAGAGGGTACAAGTGGCTGAGAGATAGGAACGGTACCTAATCCTCGTTAATCAATTCAGAACGAATTTAATTTAATTTTTATAAAATAAGTAATATTTCCTTATAGAATTTAAGAGCCACATGTGGCTCGCGAGCCCCAGGTTGCCGACCCCTGGTCTAACACATCAGATATGCCATGTAATATTTGAATGGTTTATAATATTTTAACGACGTATAATATTTTAAATAGGATGGTGCTTCATTTCTGTTTACATCCATCAACAAAAGCGCAAGCGAAGTAAAAGAAATAATTTTGGATGTTCGTTTTCCGAAGCAGAAAAATCGGCGAGTAATTTTTCAATGTGGAGATAGAGCGCGGCTGACGTCAGAGCATGTCGTTTTGTTTACGGCAACCCTTTTCCTTTCAGATTAGGCCAAAAATTGGACGAAAAAATTGCATGGAAAATGTACATGTACGTCCTTTATGGGCATAAATTCATCGAAAAATTTAAAGGAATATCTGTAGATTTCGAAGCCCACAACCAATTTCCACACCACTCCTCAAAAGAATTCAAGCATCTCAGCTGTGTGACTTGAAATAGAAAGCCAAAGCAGTAAAAATATAAAAGAAAGGACTACAAAATTGGCCTGATCTTATCCTGCGCTGATAACCGACACTACTAAAGATGACAACTAGTAAGAAAAATATATATAAACGCAGATCTTATATAATAAATATATTGAAAACGTCACACTTGCTTTTTTCCCCCCGCTGAAATGTTAATAATGCAGATAAGAAAATAACAAGTAATATAAAAAATAATTTTTAAGTCACAATTCCTACTTAGATCAACAAAGAAAAATTTTATTTTAATTACTTTTTAGTAAATAGTTACAATTAATATAAATATGCATATACACATATGACAGAATCACAAAACTAAGTGGCATTTAATTTTTATTAACCATCATTAAAGTATCGTATTGTCATCCAAAACAATCGTGTTTATAAAATTTTCTGTTAAAAATAAATGTTTTAAAAACGTAAAAAAAAAAAATGTTTCAGTTTTTTACCGCGCTAAAAAAGAAACCAATGGGCTTTTCTGTAAATAATAAGGTTCATTCAATTCATTTTAAACAATTATAATTTTGTATTGTTACCCAAAACAATAGTGTATAGAAAATTTAGCTAAATATCTTTAAGGATTTTAAAATGGGAGAAAAAAAACCCCTTTTAAGTTTTGAAAAGTGGCCAAAATGGTCCTGTACCAAAAATGATGCCAAGGGATGTTTTTTTTAATTCTTTGAATAATTAGTTTCAATCAATTAATTTTTTTAAATTTTAATTAAATTATTGTATTGTCATACAAAATAATCATGTATAAAAATTTTAGCTAATTAAAGGTTTTAAAATGATTTTATTAACGATTGAAAATTTGAAAAGATAAATAAAAAAATAAATATATAGAGGTATGGTAATAGATAATTGAAAAGGGGCTAGTTTGAACATTAATTGATAAAATAAACAGTCGGTTTACATTTTTGAAACCCCTATTTTGTAAAACTTTTCCTGGAACCAAGAAATTTTACTTTTTCTTTGTAAAATAGCATCTAAAACATAGTTTAAATTTTTTGTCCTAGACCCTTTGCCATGTTTCAGGTTTGGGTAGATCCCCCCGCTTACTTAATATGAATTTTGCAAATTCATAGCTTTAAAAAAAGGAAACTCATGTTAATTTTTTTGCTTTAAATTTAAATTAAATTAAAATCACAAATAATTTATTAAATAAAATTTAAGTTAATTAAATAAAATACATTTAAATTTAAATCACATTTAGTATCAAATTAACAAATTTTAAAATCAAAAATTTGTTCCATAAAATAATCAGCAAAAAAAAATTTTTTTAATGTGATGGATGAACCTGATGCTGTAAACTTTTTCAACATTTGAATCAATTTAGTCAGATTTAGTCTTAAACCCCTGGTTAGAAATATGTCAGCCTTTTTTTTTTTTGGGAGTTGGCCCCGGCTTTGAAATTTTTCCCTAGGAAAGGGAATGGAAAAGCAAAAAAAATTTTTTTTATATTATATAATATGGGATATGTAGGGTATATCTTTTGAACCCAAATTTATATCTCTTTTTAAACTGTACTTTAAAATTCTTCGTTTTTTATTTAATGTTCCTCTTGTAATACGACATCCCTCTTTTCAATGTCACCATATTTAACTAACCACTGTGGTATTACCATAGTCAAAATATCTTTGTACCAAATTTCCCAAAAACTGAACAGAACATTAAATGTTGAATTGTTTAAAAATTCCCCGGATTTGTCTGAGAAAATTGAGAAAATGGAAAATTATGTCCCAAAAGCAAATTTTGGGAAACACTGAAATGATGGACTTTGAATAAATTTAAGCAATCACCTTAGAACTGCAAGCAACATCATTAAATTTATAAAAAATCTTTAATATGAATGCCGTTCTTCCCCTTTTTTGCCTCAAAAGGCTTTAAACCAAAAACCCCAAAACAGTCCAAAAAATTAAAAATTTTCCCCAAGCTTATCTAAGCCAGTGGACTTCCGTGTGAAAGTAATTGATGAAAACCTGCATTTTTTTTTAATTACTGAAATTGAAAATATCAGTTGAAGATTTTTTTTAATGTATGTATTGTGTCAGCTTTAGCCCCATTTTTTTTTTCTCGTCCAAAGAAAAGCGTCCCACTACAAGGTGCAAACGCGTTTTGTCTATAAGTTAAAAAAGTCGAACCGTTTCGGGTATTTTTTGTCCCCCTCTTCTTTTTCTTTGAAGTAACTTTTTATTTACCAGGTCGTTAATATATTTGATTTATTTGCAGAAACCAAAAATTATCTTTTAAATCTTAAAATATTACTATTAAAAAATGCACAAAATAATTAAAAATTAAAAACAAATACCTGTGGCTATTTCAAGCGAGTAAATTGTAAAAGATGGTACTGTGTAATTATTTCAGCTGCCCAATTTCTTCGAAAATGAGTCTTTTGATGGTTGAAATCACAACCGCTTAAAGAACTTTTAAACCCTTCGGGGAGTAAAATGAAACATCTATTGTGTGGTTTCACTCGAAAACTCCCCTGCCCCTTTTGTTATATGACCAGACATCCTGTGGGCGTTAGAAATGTCCGTTGTGACCCCACTCTAGGAATGGGAGAAAGTTGAAAAAAAAAAAACGTAAACACGTAAACCAGAAATGTTTCAATGCCCATGGAAATAATAATAAAAAAACCCAGATGAGGCTTTCGTAGACCCCTATTCAGGGCCGATCCTAGGGTGTTGGCCTTCCTCAAAAAATGTCATTTCTGGATATTTTTTATAACATTTAAATATTAACACATGCAATCTTATTTGAAACAAATTTATAATAATTCTGCTAAACTTATCTCTCTTTAAATTAAAAAAGAAAGTCAACATTGAAATAACTAACCTCTATTATTGACCTAATTCACAAACTTTAAATATTCCGAAAGAATTTTTAAGAAATGTCTTTTCGATACTTCGATCAGCAATAACACAATTGCTTATAAGAATATATTTATAATTGCAACAAAATATTACAAAAATTTCTCTTGATGCATAAAAAGAGAAAGAGAGAAAGAAAATCACATAAAAACTCATGTGTTATATTGACTTAACATGATGATTCAGAAAAATGATTCATAATTGATGATTCAGAAAAATTTAAAAATTTACGATAAACAAGTCAAATGAATCGCATAAAGAATGAATAGTAATAAAGGATATGCATATCTCGTTCTGGAAGTGGAAGCTGTCTTATGAAAAATAATTTAGAATCAATTAATATTATTTCGATTTAATCTAAAGATATGAAATTTTACAAACCATGTACTCTTAACTGTAACTATGGATACGTATATACAAAATAATTTCATTGACATTAAAATTAGCAAGTTTTCTTTTAACTCAGTAATCCTTTCAGTTAAAATCGTATGAACTTTGTGACATCTCTCGCGTTCTTCTTCTAACATAACTCCTACGTTCTTTGACGGCCACGATTAATGGCAAAACATTTCCAACTCAATACCAAGAAGAAAAACAAAGCAAAAATGCAAATAAGATATATTTTAAAAAAGGATAGAAGGTTTAGTGAGAGAGGATGGCAATCTTAGAAAAGCTTAGTGTGGAACAGTTTCGGAACAAGTGTTAGACGGCCTACCCCAAGGAAGAAGGAAACGCCACCTTCGATAATAATATTCATAAGGAAGAGTAATTGTACATGAGTACATCTAACTATTTACAAGAAGCAGAATAGATGAGTCTTCAACCAAGGTAGGAGGGTTACTTTCTAAATAATATTATATAGAAAGCTAGATTAGGTAGATAATCAATAATATTTAGGATAAGTGATCTATTTTTGTTCTGACTTAAATATTCGGTCTAACTTGTGGTTTTATTCTCATTTAAAAAGGTAAGTTGTTCATTAGATATAAGTAATTTAAGTTATTCTTAATAAAAGTTGTATTAAGAATTATAAAATGTCTCTTTCCTTCCGATAACCCCACACCTCTAACTTACGCGGATCCAACACGTCAAAAAGCTATCGCAAGATGGTTATGTCACAATCACCCGAACATTTTTAAACTGGGTTAGGTAATGCAGGAGGATTTAGTATATTACCGAAATGTATTTTTCCGGGTCTGAGAATGAAACGAGTTTTTGGGCCGATAATCAAATACAGTTACTTGAAACCCCAGTAATCTGTCATGTGCTTATTTGAAAAGTCATCTCAGGAAGGGCTCAAGATTGGTACTCAATATTTGGATCGGTGCTAGTCAAGATACAGCCACGGATTTCCGCAGCTCAAGGCTGAATTAGCGAAAGCTTTTCCCGCAATCAAAATAAGAAGAATTGGGGGCTAGGTTTTCGCGTCACAAAGAAAAACGGAGCCAACAGACTTTGTTTACGATTTACAAAAAATTCAGAAGAGTTTAGAGCTAGAGATGTCGCAGGCGGAATTGGTTGATCACATTTGTGTTAGACTCAAAACCAAAAAATCCAGGACTACGTGGAAGTTCGCAACGCAGAACACCGTACAACTTTGGAAATATTGGCTAAATTTGAAGAGGGTATTCTTACAAATTAAAAAGGGGTTCACAGAATAGTGATAATGTGAAGACGAGGTCAAAACGCGCATAGGATGCCTAATTTTGATGCTAATCGCAGAAACTGGAGAAATTCTGAGGTTGAGGGGGGGGCCCAAAAATAATGGCAGAATGATTTTTATGAGAATAGCCGTATAGGAATAGAGGGCTCGAGGGAATAGATTACAGAATGGTGATCAGAGATTCAACGACAGGGGTTCCAATTTCAAAATGGCGAAATGTTTAATTTTAATAGAGGGGACCGTAGAAATAGGGGTTCGAGTGAAAATTTAGTCGATGATAGGATGCAAAGGGACGATTGAATGTTGTAAAATTTAAAAAGATCAACCTCAAAGGAATCGGCAAGAACCAATTAAGCTTTCTCCGATATGATATCACCCGTAGGGGCTTCCCCACGTTCCTTTTTTTATAAAACTAACACATTTTTGAAAGCGCATGGGACACCGGAGCAGATAAATCATTTATATCGGAAGAGTATATGAAAATATTTTTATAACAAATTAAAAATCGCGAGCCCAGGTAATAACAGCACGGGTGCGAAATGCCAAAACATGGGAATTGTAGAATTTAATATTCGCATCAGTCAATTCGAAAGACCTTGGTCATTTCATGTGTTGACGATTTGGAATACCCATGTATTCTAAGTGTTGATTTTATAAATTGGATCAAGGATCGTTTTAGATTTGGATCGAATCGTTGAAAATTCCGATTCGCTGGTTGAAGAAATAAGGTAGATAAAGGAATTTACGCGTTGATGTGTCAGAAAGGAAGTTAAATATTGTGGCTAATGTTTTATCGAAAAATCCTGTGAAAAGTATAATGGAGAAAAGTTAATTGTGCAATAATCAGAGATTTAGTACTCACTTCTGGGAACAGTTAATAACAGAAAAAAAGCATGACCCAGAATTGGTCATATCTATAGATATTTAGAAAACCGGAAGATAACTCTGTTAATGCAACGATATGTGAGAATTGTCCCACGACTTCCGTCTAATTGAAGGCTTGTTATTTTAATGAAACACGCAACGTCGTTAGGTGAAATGCGTGTATACATTCCAAAGTTTTTAAAGAATGAAATAATGAGAATTTCACACAAACCAGTTGCGGACATTTGGGGTAGATTTAAAACTTATCATAAAATTCGGACGTTTGTTATTCCCCGTATATGAGAAAATTTTGATCAATATGTCTCTACATGCCATATGTGCAAGTTAATAATTATAAAACGCGTTACCAGCTGGTCAATTAAACCCGATTGTATCAAATTATCCAAATGGAGATAGTTACGTTAGATTTGTTGGGCCCCGTATCCTATATCGAGGGTAAGACGTAATCGATATATTTTTAGTAAAACCCGATCATTTCAGCAAATGGGCTAAAATTTATACCTCTTAAAAAAGGCCTCCTCGTATAATAGCGGATATTTTTTTTGATAATTTTATATCGCGTTTTGGAGCTCCAATAAAATTAATAAGTGATAACGGTCCCCAATTTATATCCGAAATTTTTGAACATTTAAGTGAAAGATTAGGCATAAGGCGTGAAGACTGTTGCATAGACCACAAGCAAATAGGACTGAAAAGTTAATCGGATATATAAATGATTGCAAAATTATGTTAATGATCACGATACTTGGGATCAATTTACGTGATTTGCTTACGCTATTCGTACGGCGGTGAATGAAACAACGGGAAAATCACCTGCGGAATTATTTTGGGGCGAAATTGAATACCCATTTCAAAATTAGTAAATGATTTCAAAATGGATCGGAATTACAGTTAGAAACATCAAAAAAATCTTTGATGAAGCTCGACTAAGTACGAAAACTAAGCAGGAAAGGTGGAAAGATTATAATAGACGAAGACGAGATATACAAATTAAAAAGGGTTTATTGGTCTTATTTGAGACACACCCTTTAAGTTCAGCAGCTAATAAAATCTGTTCCAAATTTAACAAAAAATTTTAAGGAACCCTATAAAAGTATTAGAAGAAGAAATAATAATATTGTAATATGGAAGTCAGGAAAAAGATTAACGGTTAACGTTGATCAAATAAGAATATATCGTCATAGGAAATGTGACGAGGTCGAGTTAGGAACAGGTAGCCCAGATAGTATTAGATCACGTCAGGAAACTAGTACTTCGGAAAATGTACATCAAGGATTAAAGGAGTCACACTATGGGAAAGAAAAAATCTGCGGTGAAACGAAGTTAGAGGCAAAAGGGATTAATCGCCAATCAAAACAATATAAAATACAGATAGGACCGATAAACGCAGATCACTGGTCAGATCGCTTCCCAGTTCATTTACAAATGACAGAAAAAAAAAGAGAAAAAATCGCTAAGGGAATGAAAGGTCGTATGGATCGGGGCTGGACCACAGAGAAAGTGGCAGAAAGGGACACAATAATATTAACAAAAGACCATTGTCATCCAGTACTATTTATATAAGTAGGAAAAGAACAAGACGGAGACAACTGAAGTTCAAAAAGGACCGACGTACAACCTGAGGCCACGCCTGGAGAAAGGATCAGGAGTCCCGACCGGCCAAAAGGGAAAAAACAAGACAAACAAAGAAAAGCCGACAAGGGGCTACAAGCCCCTACAACAGGCAAATAAAGAATTCCAGTGCGACAAGGAATAAGAAGAGGAAAGAACAGTGGTAGCACCTCGTCATTGGACGTCCTGTGCGGGGACTAATAAAAATCAGGTTGTATTGTTTCATTTTTTTATTATCTTTCCCAAAAAGTGGTCGGAAGAATTATTGCAAAGAAGGAAGTCTCGGCGCTGTTTAAAAGTTATAAACAAGCAAAGTTGACACTAAATGAGTGTATATTTATTTTTGAACTTTTGACTTGAAAAATTTTTCTTTTGGGGAAAACAATTGTAATTGCGCATTTGTTTGCTTCGATGTATGACTTCGTGAGATGCGACAATTCCCTTTTGGGTTTTTTGTTTTAATGGTTTATTGAAAAATGTTTGTAATTGTATAATATGTATGTATATATATATATGTTGTATTGTTCCGTATTATGATGCATCTGGTTCAGGGAAACGCGGCGTAGTCAGGGCACTAACAATAATATTAACGCGCTCGCGGCTCATTGGGAGTTTTGTGGGAAACCCGATGCGGGATGGGAAAAGAAAGTTTATTGTGATTTACAAATGATATATAATGCATAAAATTGGAAACTATTGCTATAAGTAAACATTTGATTTGACAAAGTAACTTAGAGAGTTTTTATTTCAGGGCTCAGACCCTGAAAGTAGTGTTAATAAGCCGATATGTAGCCTCAACACGGAGAGGGGGCCGAAATCCCAGCCCCTATGAAAATGTTGGTCCGGATGCAGAGTTTGGGTCTGCGCCAGGAAAAAATTTGGTAAGGTCTAAGGTATCAATATTTAAGTTACTTTAAGTATATATGTAAAAAGTGAGAATAGACCATTATTAAACAACAATTATTAATGTTGGCCTAGTTAATGGAATAAAATTTATTGTGTATCTGTCACGAGTTTAAATTTAAAATTAAGTTGAATATTAAATTTTTCTACGATGAATAATGAAAATTAAAGTTTAAAATAAATATTGAATATAAGTTAAAATGAGGATTCGGTTAAAATTTAAATAAAACTAGAAAGCAAGAGATTCAGAAAATAAAATTTAGGCACGTAATTTATTAAGGGCATTGAGAACCCTAAAAAAATCCCTTTTTCTTCTTGGGGGTTATGACATCTCTCGCGTTCTTCTTCTAACATAACTCCTACGTTCTTTTACGGCACGATTAATGGAAACATTTCCAACCCAATACCAAGAAGAAAAACAAAGCAAAATGCAAATAAGATATACTTTAAAAGGATAGAAGGTTTAGTGAGAGAGGGATGGCAATCTTAGAGAAGCTTAGTGTGGAACAGTTCGGGAAAAAGTGTTGGGCGGCCTACTCAGGGAAGAAGGAAACGCCCACCTTCGATAATAATATTCATAAGGAAGAGTAATTGTACATGGAGTCATCTAACTATTTACAAGAAGCAGAATAGATGAGTCTTCAACCAAGGTAGGAGGGTTACTTTCTAAATAATATTATATAGAAAGCTAGATTAGGTAGATAATCAATAATATTTAGGATAAGTGATCTAGTTGTGCGTTCTGACTTAAATATTCGGTCTAATTTGTGGTTTATTCTCACTTAAAGTAAGTTGTTCATTAGATATAAGTAATTTAAGTTATTCTTAATAAAAGTTGTATTAAGAATTATAAAATGTCTCTTCCTTCCGATAATCCCACACCTCTAACTTACGCGGATCCAACACGTCATAGCTATCGCAAGATGGCTATGTCACAACTTATGTGAATTTATTTATTGCATAAATGTATACGCATATACTAACAAAAGATATTTTTTGAAACCAAATATACTATATTTATGTTCCGCTTTTTCATGAAGGTAAATACAGGAAAATATCCCTTAATACTTTATCTTAATACAGTAAAAATATAGAAGTACCTCCCAATAAGGAACCTTGTGTTTGACACAATATGTCCTAAAACCAGAAATTTAAAACCTCCAGACCAAACATTGGGTATTTTGTCATTTAATGCTAAGCAAATTAGATTAATTAGAAATTCAAGTATTAATCTTTAAATAAATGATACATAAATAAAAACCTTAGTCACAGGTTTTTTTAAATTTTTTGAAGATCATGAAAAATGAAAATTCTTAATAGAAAAAGTTTAATTACTGTATAAATATTTGAAATGAACAATAAAATCTTTTACTTACAGAAATTTATTGAAAATATTCCGTTGTATGGACCTTTTTAGAAAGCCTGTCCACCTTAGCTTGCATTTTTATTTCTTATGTAAACCCAAAGAAAACGCGCCTCCACGAGTTGCAATGGCTTTATTACATATTCTGCTATGTCTCTAAATCGAAGCCGGAGCAGACAATGTTTAATTTGTATTTCTCTGTTCCTTTCCTGTTTTAAATTACATTGATTTATTAGGACAGCACTATACTTAATTTATTTAAAGAGAAACACAAACTTGTCTTTAAAATCTTAAAAGAAATAAGAAACTTTTTAATGCCACTTAAAAAGAATGTTCCTCAATAAGAGGTAAATACATAAGATTTATATTCAAAAAGACCGGTAGTAACATTAATTGTGCCTTATTCGGAGGTGTAACTTTCAGAAGGAATTTTTGTATATTATTTTAAGTCTTAAAAAATACAAATTAATTCGAAATTAAAAACATAATTAACTGTTGCTATTTCAAATGAGCTAAATGTAAGAGATAAATTGTGCCAATTTCAACAGGCCATTTTTTTCAAAAACGAGTCTGATGATGGTAGATATTAAAAGCATTTATTGTAACTTTAAATAACAACATTAAAGACTAAAATGAAACAACTTTCGGGGCTCGCTATCTTCCAAAAATTCTTATTGCCTCTGTCCCCTTTAAGTTAGCTGACACCGAGCATCCTGTGGGTGGAAATAATGTCCTTTTTGACCCACTTGGGATGGGGAGGAAAGTTACAGAAGAAAATTTGAAAAAAATATCAAATTTCATGATTTAATGTACACAACAGCCTCGAACACTTTATGGTTCAACACATAAGAAAATTGACTTTAAGCGTACACACTACAGAATAAGAAAATAAAGATACATTAAATGAAATTCCAGGTATTTTAATAGTACAAGGTTTCCAAAGCAAAAATAATAATACAAAAAATATTTTCAAACCAATTTTTTCGTAACAGAGAAAAAAAAGTATTTTTCAAATTCGGTCCAAATGCCGCGGTATAAAGATAATATAATTCTATAAAATAATTGTTAATTTTTAAAAAAAATTTTTTAAAAAATTTTT
>BMAV01010064.1:0-145410 GCA_019973955.1 Trichonephila inaurata madagascariensis | reverse complement strand
CGGGTTTTCTTTTTCTCATTCATAAATGTGTTACCATTATTAACAATGGAATATATATTTTGTTATAAGTCTGGACCAAATAACTGAAAAATGTAGATGTGAAACTAATTGCAATTATTTAATTTGTGTTAAATACAAATTAAACTGTCAGAACGCACTAAGAGGAAAATTTTGGGAAACTAGATACAAACTTTTAACCCCAAGAACTCACATTAAAAAAAACTTTTTTTGACTAAAGTTAAGAATTGTTAAGATCACTAATGTCACTGTCAGTGTATCTAACACTATCAGGAAGGGAACCTAGGGAAATCTCCACCAAAATTGGTAAATTATTTGTTTTTTTTTTAAAAACATCATGTTTTTGAAAGAAAGCATAATAAAATTTTTTGGGGTGTTTAAAAATTTTAAAAACAAAAAAATATTAATGTAAAGAGAAGTGAAGTTAAAATTTTGAAAAGTTGTTAAAACTTAAAATATTTTTTCATGACTGGCTTTTAATTATAGGGTCCCTAAATACCTCCTCTGTCCAAAATTAGTTGCTACATTCAGGTAGCAAGCATCATTTGGCAGTGGACGATCTGAGTATCACAGAAGAATGTTTGAAAGATTAATTGAATTATATTGAGAATATTGACAACTGAATTGATGCTGTGGAAGTTACTTTTCAAAATATAGAAGTAAAAAACTTGACAATGTATTTTTAAATCTACAAACATGTATGGGAAACATTAGGCAGAGGCAACTCGTACAAAGTAACCTATTTCAATGAGGGAAAAAAACTGTGTTGTGAAAATCTTCTGCCAAACCTGGCATGTAATCCCAAAACTATATTATGTGTAAGAAATTCCTCAAATATTAATTAAAATCTCTTTACAATTAAAATTATCACAATTCTGTATTTTCAATCTCATTTTTTACTTTCTACAAATGTAGCACTAATTTGAGACAAATTTTTTGATACAAATTTACCAGGTTTGTGCGCCCTTAAGCTATTCCCCATTCACTGGCATATCTAGTGCTGAATGGACCCTGTATCAAAATTTGTTTGAGGCCCTGTATCATTGATATGGCGGTAGCTATGCCCCTGTCCTATTCTATAAGGACTCCTGATAAATCCACAATTCATTAGCTAGAAGATAGTTATATGCAATTACTAGTGGTAGAGTCCTTACAAAATGGGGCTTGGCTTAAGAGTGGGTAAGCCCTTGATTTTTAAACTCATTTGGTATTGATTTAAGAAGGGAAGGAAAAAGAATGCTTGGTAAGTAAGTGTTGGTGATTGATAGCATAGCACCCTGAAACCTCTGAAAAATGCTCAGATAAAATTATAAAATCATCAATATCAATAATTGTACTAAAATATTTAAATATAACTACTAATTTGGGGCTGAAGAAGTATATATATATTTTAAATTTAAAGGAAGAATAAGGAACTTTTCAAAAAACAAACTTTTAAAAGGAATTTTTCCTTTAAATAAAACAGTTCACAGTATTCTGTGTGTTATATCTTGATTTAAAAAGTGTTTTCATTTAGTTAAAATAGAAATAAATTCTAAAATAGAATGATTTTTTTAATATAATGTTTTAATATCTCATTGTTTTGCGTAAATTACTTATAATTATCTCTTTCATGTTAATATTTAAATTCATTAGAGATAAAAGGATTTGGATTTAATAATTAAATATGTAAATTAAAATTTTTAAATGTAGAAGATGAAACAAAGTTTTGTTTGATTAAAAGATTTTATGTCTGGTGTTTGAATATGTTTTTATAGTTAAAAATTACCCAATATTTTCAGGTTGTAAGACTACTGGAAAATCTTTCTAGTCGGTGTGAGATCCATCCTGCTTACTACTTGATGACTGTTTCCCCTCAGCCATTGGAAGAAAAAGCCATCGATCAGAAGGTCGAAACCACAGTCATGGACACAGAGTTGCCCAAAACCTACTTAAAGATTGTGGACTTTTCTCCATTGGACAGCTTCATCGCTACTCATGGACCAGGCACCGAGATTGAATGTATGAATCCCTTCCTTCTTCTCTTTATTTAAAAGTTTTGTAACACTTCATTAGAGCTCAAAAGTTTGCTGTTGTTGAAAGACTGTATTGAATTGACTTTAAAGCAATGATTTTGAAAAGTGTTTACTTATACATCCTTGTGCGTGAATTTATTAAATTTGGTATATCTTCAATATAAGGTGTTTTTTCTTTATAGATTCCTCATTTTATACTAATTTAAACAATCCTCATCATGTGATCTTAGTTTTTAATTATGAAAATATATGTATTTAAATGGTATCCTTTCAGATAGAAATCATTTATAAATTTATATTAAAGCATTAGCCTTTTTTTCATTATCTGAAAGTTGGTTTCTATCCCATTGATTATTTTTAGAAAAAATGAATTATCGTAATTAAATTTCTTAGTCGATTAAATTACTCTGATATGTTTTGGACAGTAGCTTTTGGGGAAGTTTCATAACTGAAATTTTATGAAGTTTTTCATGTGCTATTTTACACAGATTTCCAAGTCATTTGTGATGCAGAATAAGTAGGCATGGTATATCTGAACTCCAAACAATTATTTAAATGTAAAAAGAGGCATTTTAACTGTATAATTGTTGATGGGAATGAGCCAAAATCTTATTTTATTCCCCTCACCCAATCTAAAGTGGCTCATTCAGATAAATTATTAAAGTATTATAGAATATTCAAATTCTACAAACTTTCATCACAAGAATTTTAAAAAAACTTGAAAAGATACTTAGGAAAAAGTTAATCAATATTGATATCACAAAGACAAAAATAAAGTCCATTTTTATGCTCTATAAAAACTAATTGGCATGTGAAGCTAAAAAATCAAAATCAAATTTCAGAAAATAAAATTAAATCGAATATATCTAATGTATATCGAAGAAATTGCATTATTCATTAAACTACTTCTGTTGTAACTTTCAAGCGTTTGACTCAGCAAGTTGCAACTCAATGAGGACCTTAAGAAATATAGTAAGATATTATTGTGGATTTTTGTTTTAATTAATTTTTGAATTAACTTTTTTAATTATGGAATAAATATATTTTTAAACTCTATTTTCATTGCATGGAACTGAGCTTGATTCATTAAAAAAAAATTAGTCATTTCTTTGGTTCTTTTCTTTTTACTGATTAATGATAGTTACAGTCAATAATGAAGTGGAGCAAATTGACTTATGCATACTTTTCAAATTCATTTAATTTGAATTTTAAATTTTTTTTCTTAATGGCTTTTATATATTTTCAGTGTATTTTTGACTAGTTTAAGAAGCATTTTTATTCTTGTTTGTTGGAGAGTGTGTGATGCTGATATAGTATATTATTCATGTAATGGAACATTTAAAATAAGAATAGGTAGTTGTTATTTAAATACAAATCTATATATTTTATTTTGTTGATTTTCTTTTTTTAATTTGTAGATGAACATCATGGTGTTGGAAAGAAGCGTAGGGTATGTTTTTATTTTTTTGTTAATAAAATAGTCTAATTCTTTTAAAGTATTTTTTGTCCAAAAGAACTATTGTATCTTAATCTGTATGTGTATGATTTTCCCCCCATTGTCTTTTTGAATTTTTTATTAATAAAACTACATATTGAACTATTTTTTCTATAATCCATGAGTGTAACTGTACATGTCTCACAACTTCTACTGAGGAGCATTTAACAATCTTCAACTGTAAATATCTCACAATGTTCTAATTTCTTTAGATCATAGTACAAAGTGATACAGGAGTGAAGAAAGTCAAGTACACTGGTTTCTTCATCTCAGAATTGGCACATATTGTCGCTATGTGTGATGAACGCATCCCATACTCAGCCTTGTGCAGAGAGGTGAGAGAAATAATCACTTTAATGAATTTTAAAATATTTCTAATTATATATATGTCATTGAAATACTGTGGTGGCAAAAGGACCTGAACACCAGTGCCAGTTTATTCACTGGGGCCTGGATAAGCTGAACTTAATCAGGTTTTCTGTTAGTAAATTTCGATCCATTAGAGCCAAGAGGACCTGTAGATCTTCTGTGCCCAGGGCCCAAAATTAGCATAATCAGCACTGCTGAACAAACTCAATTTTTTCCCTAGTTTTCATGTTTGATGTGATTTTTCATTATGAAATTATTGTATTGTCTTAACTATTGTTAGTGGTCCTGATGTCTTTTTTCATGTTAATTTCAGATCTGTTTGTAGAATTTACGTAAAGTAAATAGTTTTATGTATATTTTGAAGAAAAAAGAAAAATTTGATAAGACAAGCACAAGGCAACTATAATAATGTTATTGTTTTTTTCATCAATGAAATGTTCTGTTATTCCAATTAATTAGAAAGTAGTAGTAATGAGGGATTAAAACTGGAATGTGTGGAATGTATTAGTAAATTGAAAGTAGTTGTCTGTATGTTTGAAATGTATGGGTGAATAATATTAGAATTATGGGTAATCTTTCCTTCCTGCTTTACAATGAAAAGACACAAAATAATACTTTTGAAGGAAGAAGGTAAATTCCAAATTGCTACTGAAGCAATTATATAGGACAGCATTGGCAATCTGGATGCAGCTATCTTCGTATAAGTCCTCACGGGGGTTGTTGCTGCCAGAATGACAAGACAGGAGAAAAGATGTTCTGTGACTGTGTTTTCAGAAACAGCACTTTCTTGTCCCCTTCTTCTGAATTTGTATGCCTCTATGGTAATAGATAAACTATTTCAATGTGCTGAAAAGGCACATTTTATATGAAATTGGTCATTGAATAAAATGTGGCATCCATTTTTAATGTATGTTTTTCTTCTCCTCAGCTAAACAAAAAGGATGTTTGTCACAATGGCATCCAGATTGAAGCTCATGGATCTAACTATCAAGTTAAGATTGTTCAGTAAGCACCAGATTTTTTATTTTCATTGATAGAAAAATATCACATTGCACTCTTAAATTTTTAAAAACTTTACTAATCTAGTTCTAAATGGCAATATTTCTTTAGTGTGTTTTGCTAGTGATGAACTTTGCTCTTGTTTTCAGATTACCTGTCCCTGATGCTAGAGAGACAGAGACTTTCAATGCCCTTCATTCTGCTCTTCTCAGCTGCACCATTCGTCTCAATGGAAAAGGTGCTCGCACTTGGTTTGTGGAAGTAAGTATTTTATTGTTAATTTCTAATTTGAAATCAAAAATAATTTTCTTGGACTCTATGTAATAATTTTTTTCTTTCTTTAATCCCTTAACTACTAATGGCATATATACAAACCTTTCTGAATTACAATTCTTTATATGACTATGTGCTATCTGTAAAGCTATTCCGAAGGTTGTGAAATACAAAGACCTTGACTGTGTTTGCAAAGGATTTAATTATTTGTACTTTTTCTCTTCCTCAATACACCATATGCCTGTACACACACACCTATGTAAAAAACTGGCTCTTGAAAGCAAATTGTGCAATTTTTCTCTACAAGGGTTTTCTCTTTTCTATTAAGGGGTTAATCAAAAATTCATGCTTATTTTTTTAGAAGATTCTTTGACATTTCTTTTAAACTAGTAAATTAAAAATTGTCATTTAAAGTATTTTTTGTAAAAAATTATAAAAATCTTAGTGAAATTCGTGTATTTATCCTTAATTTATACCTGTTGTCAGTCCTTAATTTATGATATTAAATAAATGTTGAACTTTGTTGTTTAAATGTTTGGAAGGAAAGGTACCAATTGTGATTTTGTCATATTGTTATGATGATTCATACAAATGAAGTCCCTAGCTGTGATTTGTTGTTTAATTTTACTATTATTTTAATCCAGTCAATTGTGATACTTTAATTGAAAGATTTTAAATGCAAATTAATAGCATTATTTTCTGCATTATCTTGCAGTTATCTAATGATTATCTAAAAACCTAGTAATTTTATAATAATTATATATACCGGGTGTTTCAAAAGTCGTGCACATCAACCTTTGTGGTTGAGTTTTAAAGACAAGACAGAGGAATTATGTTAACAAATAGAATAAAGGACAAAGGTTGAACGGTTATCTTTATTGTCAGGTGTCAGACATGGTAAATGTTCAGAATGTTACTTGTTTTCCTGGACACACAGTCTCTCTTTTTACCAAATTAATTGACACTTTACGGAGAGTGTGAGATTTAATGTCAGACATTGCATGAAGGATGTTACTCTTAAGTTCATCAAGCGTATGGGGATTATTCCTGAAAGGGACATTTTTCAAATATCTCCAAAGGAAAAAAATCCGGATTTGACAAGTCCTGTGAACATGGTGGCCAAATTCCTTTAAAATGACATGATCATCAAAAAATTCAGTTAAAACTTCCACACTGTCCCATGACATGTAGTGCCATCTTGCTGCAATCAAGCTATTGTTCAGTAAGGGTGTGAATTCCAAAATGATGTTTATGTAGATGAACGGTCTTTTCATTGGACTTTTTGTAAAGCGGTCTCCACATCTGCCACTTTCATTTTCACTATGGACGCTCTACCCAATCGCTTCCTGTGTTGCAGAACCTTTGCACTGAACGTGTTATTGTTAATGCATTTGGTGCTGTTTCACCTGGCTATTTCTGCTGAAATGCATTTATCACAGGCAATCAGATTTTGCAGCAAAATAAAATTCCACAATGAATCTTCTTTGCTCTTGGAAAAACATCATGCACCTCCCGTTGTGCTCAACTGACTATAACTGATACATATTTTGAAACTGATAACTGCTATGTTCAAAACTTCTTATGATGGGGCCCCTTCTTCTATCTAATGACAGAAATCTCAACCAACTCTTTTGGTTTTCAAGCAACAAGGATTACCATGTGGATGTGCGTGACTTTTGAAACACCCAATATATTACAAGTAAATGTTTCAGAAAGGAAGCCCCTAAAATTCAAGTCAGGGTGATAAGACTATCAAAGTATAGTGATTGCAAATGAGCTGCTGTAAAGAAATTTTTTTGAATCATGTTGATATTTTAAACATTAAATTTTGGATTAACTTAAAAATTTTCTGTCTTTAATTTTTTGAATACTAAAAACAAAAAAAATCATACATTCTCAATTTATTTTCCCTTACAAGTAATCAAGTTTTTAAATGGAAAATATTGTAGAAATTTGTTTCTTGTGTTGCACTTATAATAAAATTTTTAAAATTCTATTATTTTATATATATATATATATTTGTAATAAATCTTTCATATTCAAAATGAAATATTGGAACATATTTTCTCATGGAAAAATTCTCTCTCTTCAAAAATGTTCCTGTACATACCTAAATATATTTCCTGTTCCTATGAATTTTCACATTTTGTATTCTGGCAAATTTGGCGTATAACGCATACTTTTAACACAAAAAATAAGCACGAAATTTACATGTGCGCTTATAGGTCATGAATAAAAATGAAAGCTTTAAAAATAAAAAAAGATGAGCATAGAAAAAAAATTAGGACTTCTTCATGTATCGAAATGCAGTTTCTTTAAAAATGACATTTCTTGTGAATTAATTTAAAGGATTGTAGTTCTAACAGCATATTAATTTTTTCTGAATACCTCAATTAAATTACTTTTAAACATAAAAACATTGTGCACATACATTTCAGGTTCCTTTGTAAAAAAGGGGATGCACGTTATACCCTGGACTTTACAGTAATTTAAAATGTGTGTTACAGTGGATTAAACAAAAAAT
Organism: Trichonephila inaurata madagascariensis; assembly: GCA_019973955.1. NCBI lineage: Eukaryota > Metazoa > Arthropoda > Arachnida > Araneae > Nephilidae > Trichonephila > Trichonephila inaurata. Next base: position 137,717 of record BMAV01010064.1, on the reverse strand, counting down.
TATTAGGATGTTTAGTTTAAAAGATAAAATTTCAAATCTTTGAATGTTTGTTGAATAAAAGCCTTCTATTTCTCCCTAGTTTGTTTTTTGCAACTGTCCTGTCCCCAGTGTGTGTCCCAAGGAACAGGGGCCCTGCAGGGCACTTCACTACACCTATGACTTTGGTGCTGGCACCATAAAGCAGGTGGCGGAAATGGTTGAAGAGATGCTCAAGGATTGGTGCATCATGGGACATCTCTACAAAGTGGTTCTGGAGTTTGCACAAGCACTCAAGTGTGGTAAGAAAGAATTCCTTAATATAATTCATTTATAAAATTCTATTTTATTGTTCTTGAACTCTTGAAAAGAAAGTTATCAAATCATATCAGTATTGCATTTTATATCTTTTTAAATTACGTTTAGAAATTTTTATAAGTTTTTAAAGCAATTTTAATAGTGTTGTGGGGTATTTTTTTCCTTTTCCATTTGATCTGGTAATTTATTATAAGTTATCTGTGCAAAATAATTATACTAATATTTTGTTCTGGCAAATTCTATGTTTTATTCATTGTATGAAAAAAGGCTGTCCAATCGCTGCAAAGGGAAAGAAAGATCCTCATAATTTGGATGCAGTGACAGACAGATACTTTTAAAAAAGTATTCTTTACTATATTTCATGGAACTAATTTGATATAAGAGTGCTACATGGCAAGCGCTGTTTGACGTGATTCCTTAGTCACATTAAGCATCACTTGTTGTCAAGTGATATGAAAATCCAAGATGGCAGTCTAGCTGTAGCAAATTATCTGAAAAATAATTTTAAGGAACTGTTTTGAAATATATTGAAGTATATTTAAAATAAAGAATATAGGAATAGATTGAAAATAACCAATATCAATATAGTGTAATAATAATTATATATAATGTTATAATGCATATTAAATAATCAATAATAATAATAATTGTATTAAAATTAATTAGTAATGTGTTGATAACTTGCAATATTCCAAAAACTGCAAGTTCCATTAATGAATTTCATTAAACAAGGAATGTTTAAAAATGCATTATTTAAAATAAAATGAAGTGGAATTGCACAATTTGAACAATAATTAAAAGTACAGCCCTCATTTTCTATAAAAAAATATCCTAGTACTCACCAATAATATTAAAAATATCCATATTTAACAATAGCACAAAATGCAACAGAAAACTGAAGCAGTAAATTGAAGAATGATTGTAATGAAAATGATTCAGTTTTTAAAGAAATCAAGTGGAAATCATCTGAAATTAAAAGGGTTACCACAGAACAATAAAAATTAGTTATAATATGTGTCATTCCCATAACAGCTACATTACCACACGATAAAAATGTCAAGGTAGCCATGTTGTAATGTTATCACCCATCTTGGCGAACATAAACAACAACTTGGTGCATACCACTCAGATATCAAATTAGCACCCATTTAATTTCTAACAGAGTTGTTTCAAATGAAATTGATAATTTTAAAAATGATTAAAAAAATGAAGGAAAAAAAAAATGGTAATTCTTTATTCTCAAGTAATCTCCCGACTAGACAAAAAAAGAACTTAGAGATCAGGAAAAAGTTATAATGTGTTGAGAAAATGTCATGATTTTGTCCCAGATTATTGGTTTTCTCTATGACTGGGGTGATTTGAGGAATACATAGAAGCAATTGGACTGGACCGCTGTTCACAGGTCCTCTTTATTTAAAGATAGATAGTTTCAGTGTTCATTTTATGGCTTCAAATCTCCCAAACAGCATTTTGTAGACCAATGGTGAGTGGCTATCTCATGAAGTTGATTGTCCCTGAATATTCTGGTATTCCTGTAAATTTCTCAACTTAAAAGCAAAAAATTCTTACAAGCTTGATTGATTGAATTTATCTAAGTGTGTGTGTAGTATTCAATATTGAATAAGATAAATATTATAATTTTTTTGATATTACATGACATTCAAAATCTGCTTGTGTGATACTATCTTTTGCATTCTGTGGAAGTACTTCATTCAATGACCACAGTTCATTTGGAACTGACCAGCATAAACTGATATACAAATTTCTTTAGGTTGCCTTATTTTTAATTCAGATTAAACTTTTTTTAGATCAACACAACATGTTTCCATCCATCATGGAGATCAAATCATTTACATACAAAAGACTAGTTATAGGTTATGGCCCCAACAAAGCAAATATGGTAAGTGGATGTATCATTGGTTGTTATGCATATTTCATTTTTAAGTTCTTTCCTAACTTTGATTGTATGTAATTGTGTGTGTAATTACATTGGAGAAAAAATATATGTTAAAAAGCATTCATTTTCTCATTTACTTATAATTGTGAATTTGTCCCCCCAATTAAAATGTATTTAATATTATTCTAATGAAATATCTATTTAATTTGTAATTTCAGTTCATCCCTTCCCCCTTTCCTTTTCCCCCCTTCAAAATTAAACTATATGCCAGTATTGATTTTTTAAATTTTTTGTTATGCCTTTTATTTCAAAATGATTATCATTGCACAAATAAACTTCTTGCTACAAATTTACTTTACCAAAGAAAAAGATGAATAGTTGTTACCAAAAATATTAAATGCTTAAATATATTATTGCAATTTTTCTTGGTTAACTATTGTTCAACGTTGTTAAAAATTTAATTTTTTGATTGCATCGAGTTAAAATTCGAGTACCTTGTAATAATATTGAACTTAATCACTTAAGCAATTTTTATAAAAATTGCTTGATGAATATGCCAAACTAGTAATCATAAATATAATCATAGGGAATTGCTTTGTGTATGTGTTGCTTAAAACAAATGGAATGGTTTGATTAGTTAAATCCCCTGCATGGGTTTAGTTCACAACTTTAGCAATGGATGAACAATTAGCGCCAAATGCCTCCAACTGCTTGTTTTTTCCTCTATTGAACTTGCATCCAATGTATTAATTTGCCCAGTTGGCAAAATGGTATCCTGTAAAATAGAATCGAATCTTCTTTGTGTTATTAAAACTTGAATATTCTGTTTGCCAAATAATTCTTTTAGCATATTTTTCAATTTTATGTACCATTTTTAAGGATTCTTTTTTCTTTTGGCTAAATCTTTTGAATTTTTTTAAATATTGCCCCTTTGGTTGAATTTAAATCAGTTATGTTTTTATTTCCTTGTTTTGTATTTGTTAGTTTATTTTATAACTAGCTTGTAATATTTTTCAATGAATTATGTATCATATTATACAAATTTAAGGACAAGAAATAAATTATGTTTCTCAGGATTTCATTGTTTTTCCCAAAGCCTTACAATTATATCATTTATATATTTAATCATGGATCTATTTTGTGAAACTTCTCGTCATTTCACTATTTTAAATGAATTTCTTCAGCTACTGTAAATACATATTTTTATCAAGCATTATTTACAGAATTATGGTATTATGTATTAATTTCTTTTATTTATTTTTTTTTATTCACCCAATTACATTTGTTCTGGTAACAAGAAAGGATTTTGTTCATTACTTGTAGATTTACTCAAATACAGATATGTGTTTTGTTGGTGCTACTATATATATATAAATGCCATTTGATCAAAAGCGTCAGATCAAGGCTCATGAAATTCATTGTGGCTAGGGGCCTAGACTGCATCTGTTTATTAAAAAATATATATCAGTAGATCAGTCATTAAATGAATTGGTGATTAAACCCAAACCATCAATGATTAAATACATAAAGGATATTGTTGTAAAGTTTTGAAAAGAGTAACGAAATTCCAAGAAACTAAAAGTAATATTACATAGAATTTATTTTATTTGATATTGAATATAGTAAAAAACAATTGATTTTGCAGTACTGCAATAGGAAATACATCAAATACGATATCAAAGTGTTATTCCCAATGGCTATTTCCAACCATTGCCAAATCTATTTTTAAAATTTTTTCTCAAGCTATTATAACTTTTAGCATTTCATTGCATTGTTTTTGAATTTCTAATATTTGTCTAAAATATAGGTTAACATCTATTGGAATCCTTGTGACAAACGGTACCACCTGGGTTTCGGCGTGGTAGGCCAAACAGTCTCTGCGAGTAATCCGCACACCTTGGTGGCTGCACAACTTCAGCATGAGTTCAACCAGCACCTCTCCATCATGACCCTCATGCAGGTTTGCTATTGGTTGTTTTTGCCTCCGTTGTCATTTCTATCTGTTATTTAGCATATTTGAACAATTTTGCAGTTTTGTGATTGGTTTTGTTTTAGTGCCTGCACGAGACATATGCACCCCTCCTGACACTCAACAAACTTCCTACAGCCTCAGAACTCGGAGTGATTCACAGTGTAATTATTACATTTCTTTTTAATTCAGATTTATTATGTTATAATTACTTTAATCATATTATTGAAAATGTAATATTCTGCGACAAGAAAAAATTCCACAAATTTTGAGAATAGAAATTATTATAGCCTGAAATTCCAGCAAAACATATGATTTCATTTTGGTTTTGAAAGCAATAAAGTATTTCAGTTTTTGTTCAGACCTTAAGTAAAAGTGGTCAATACTGAAGATATGTAAAAAATATTTTATCTTAATGCATTTTTCAAAATTTTCTGTTTACAAGAAAATACAAATATTACGCATTCATTTTGTTGTACGAGTATTATCATTAAATATTTATTCTTGAATCAATGTATTATTATTTAAATCAATAATGAACAAATAACAATTCATGGACAGGTTGTATTCACTCCACCTCAGATTAAAAGAAAATTACATTAATGTGTTTTCAATTGCAAAAACTTTTTTTAAAATTTAAATATTTTTATATATATATGCAAAATACAATTAGGAAAATTGATTTAGAAACCTTAAAAGCTTTGTTTGCATGTTATTAATATGCATGCACATGAAAAGTTATTACTGTATTTGCTTCATCCTTTCTACTATACTGTTCAAATTGATTGCTACAAATGGGAAAAAGTGATTTTTTTTAAAAACCCTTAGCTTTTTATCATTACATAAATTAAATAGACTGAAAATTCTGTATATTAGTATCAAGTATGACTTCCTTTAGCAGAAATGACCGTTTTAACCCGTCTTGACATTGACTTCACAAGAGTAGCACACATGTTCTTGATTTCATCATCTTGGAAACACACTAGTATAGCCCTTTTTATCATTTGCTCTGTTGTCGTGCAATTAACCTCAGCAAAACGATTCTAGAAAATATGCCATCAGTTTTAAATAGGATATAAGTCTGGGGAACTTTCAAGCCAATCGAGTACTTTTATTTTATTTTGCGCATAAAAGTGTGGAACAATTTCAAAATGTGACAAGGGGCCAAGTCTAGTTGAAATGTTCCATCTAATGTTTCCATGAATGGAACAATCCTACTACATAATATTTCTATATATTTGACAGAATTCATCATGTATTTAAGAGGAACTAAGCTTCCAGGGCCATTTGTTGTGGAAAAAAACCCCAAACATCTACTTAGAAGGGTGTTTTACAATTAGATAGGATCTGGTAACAAAGTTTCAACTTCACTTCCTCTTACACTTGATTTGTATCCCTGCACAAATAGATGTTTCATCACTCAAAATCACCTTCTTCCAGTCATTAACAGTCCATGATCAGAATCTTTTGGCCCATAAATGTTTTTTCCCCCTCAGTCTTGTTGCCTTAAGGCCACCATCCAGAAGCCTTTTCTGTACAGTTGAGGTACTCACTTCAATACCATTATCCTATAAATCCTTTCAAAAGTCTATGCTTGTCTTTCTTGGATTTATTTTGCTTCTTCTTATTAAAATTTTATCAATTCTTGGAGTAGTTTTCCACTTGCACACTTGCTTTTCTTTTCTTTTTGAGACGATGATCCAGACACTTAATTCAATCACACCAACTGCCATAGTTATATCTCTCACAGTCAAGTGTGTTCATTGAGAGCGATTTATTTTAGAATGGTTCCTTGGAGTAATATCCATCTTTGAACAAGCAAAAGTAACAAGTCTTATACATAATGCAAAATTGAGATTACACCCTGCCCCATTGAAAGGCTCACAACTGAGCTCCTGATACATTAAAATGAATAAATTGTCAAAATCAATATGTTATAATACCTTAAGGCAGATATAACGAGTTTGTCCCAATTAATTCGAACAGTATAGTATATATATAAATAAGTGTTTTCTACAATGAAACTTCTAAAAATTGTTTTAAAAACATATTGATGGATAAGCATTTAACTTAATTTTTCTGAATCAATACATTGCAGGTGGTTAAATCAGATTTATGTAAATCTCTGAAAAATGTAATTATTGCTTCTTCATTCTCGAAGAAATTTCAAATATACTGTTTTTTTTAGTCTTGCATTGTATAATAAATTAAATAAACTCAATTATATTTATCCTTTTCTATTTTGTTCTGTAAAATGTCATTCTTTTATTTTAGAGACCAGCTATTCCCACCCAGACTTTTGTTATTCTTCCCCAGACTTCCACACACTTCCGTGTCATCTACAGAAATATGTATCCTTCTATTCTGTTTTCAGAATCTTAATTGCTTCCTTGTCAAGTATAATTTATAAGAGGCTACAATGAATATGATAGCACTAATAGTAAAATGCTTGCAGTAATTCATCTAAAAGCTTCCTTTGCCTACCCAATATATTTTATTTAGTGCAAAAACATGTTTCACATATTTCTTTCACAAACTTAATTAAACCTAACATTTCAGATTTTCTTCTTGGAAATTTAATGAATGAAGTTTCCAAAATGAATTGTTATTCTCTTATATTTCATGTAATGGTTATAGTTTTATGTGTTTCTTTAATGTAACAATTGTTTTACATAAATTTATATATATATATTTAGTTTATACCACATTTACTTAATAAATTAAATGATTTAACTTTTTTTACTTAATAATTTAAGTAGTAATGAATAGCACCTAATTCAATCTGCAAAATGCTGTACTTTAATAGTTTCCCTCTTTTCACATCAAGTTGTATTTTAACCCTTTTGCGACAAGTATGTCATATATACACCAGTTTCGAACTCCCTTATCGGATGATAGGCTGTTCAATGCATCTTTCTGTGGGGACAGTGTACTGCTATTGTATGATTATCTGAGAGGACAGGGTATTTCATGTTGCTAAGCTTAACTTTTGAAAAGAAAAAACATACAATAAATATTTTGGCGATTTCTTTAACTATTCATGAAATTAGAATGTAGTCATAAACACAAATTATGAAGACTTTCTGAAAATAGTTTCATTAAAATCTACTTGCAAGAAATAAAATTTTTACGCTAAACACATCTAAGTACTTATAAGCTGTAATTATCTTCTATAATAATAATAATACAGAAAAGAAACAGTGTGTGATAATCTTTAACACAAGGATAAACACAAAGTTCACAACATTATGTATTTCACATGAGTAAAATGTTGTTTTTTTTTGCCCTTAACATCTTACTGTTTTCATGCATTCACATCTACTTCATTCTTTTCCTCTTTCATTCATTGTTCAATTGAGGAAATGTCCTTCAGAAAGCCTTAACCATCGCAATAGGAGAACAAAAAAATGTCTGACTACTAACTAAACAAAAACTGAATAAAAATGGGAATTCCTAAAATCAGAGTGAAATGTTTTATCCCCAAAATAAAAAACTAAACGAAGATACTTTAATTGAACCATTTGAGAAATCACCAAATGCTTTAAATCACATTCAGCTATAGCTGTGCATCCATTGAATTTTGTTGACTTAATGTCTCCCAAATCTAAACAAAACACCAGAAACTCTGCAAACACAAGGTCAAAACCCTAGAATTTCAATTAAATTTAGCCCCATTTTGTGGTTTAAAATAATACTAATTGAATGTGAGAATGCAAATGTGACACTCCCGTCATGTAGACCAATAGGAATCTCGATTCACTGGTGCATCACCCAGTTTCCAGTGACATTTGGGATATATGACACACCTCTCTATAAAATGTTTTCTGTTGATCAGTAAATCATCGCAAAAAGGTTAAAAGTTTAACTATGCTATTTTTATAACACTGTTTCTTACTTTTTTAAAGTAATTGGTATTAAAAAGTTTTTACATAAACTGCTAAAGTGATCAGAAAAGTAAACATTTAGGGAGAGAAAAAGTTCCTTAACTGGATATTAGATTCTGTTTGGACATTGAATGCAGACCAGAGGGTCTGGTTGCGGTCCGGGATGGGGCATTCAGTGTCTTTGATAAACATCAAAGATCAGTGGAGGATATTTCCTCAATCAATAGCATCAAGGTAAGAGTTGTATATTTTTTTCTCTTTAATATTTTGAATTTATAAGAATGAAGTACTATGTATTTCACATTTTGGCATTCTTCTATAAATGTAAAATTTAGAATTCTAATGAGCACACCATTATATTGCTTTTCATTTAATCATGTTCAGTGCCGGCTTATTTATTGGGTGCTTGGGGGCAGGCGCTCAGGGGCCTAGATAAGCTTAACCAGATTTTTCTGGTTATAAAATTTGATCTTCCAGTGCCAAGGGGTCCTGTAGATCTTCTGAACCTAGGGCCCAAAATGAGCACTGCATGTGTGTTGAGCAAGATGCATTTACTTGCTTATTATTTTAACATTTGTTTATTTATATTTATTTTTCAATAAACTTCAGACCTTTTTTCCCCCCTTTAATAATGATAGTTACAAATTTTGTGTAATTAATGCTTAATTTTATCTTAAAATAGTGTAGATAATTTAAATCTGCATTTTTAACAAGTTAATGTTCCTTTCTGTTGCATTTATTTTATGATAAAAAAAAACCCTTATATTCTGCATAAGGGACAATACTGTCCTTACTTTATATTGATGTTCCTAAGAGAACTTGGCAAAATATTGCAGATATAGTAAAGTTAACATAATTTTCAATGACCAAATTGCTGGAAAAGTCTGCAACGATATGTCCTATGATATAAGTGGATTTTTCGCGAAAGCACTGGAAATTAGCCGCACAGACTATAAACAGCAGCCACTTGCCGAAACTGGGTCCGTATTACTTCAGCTGTTGAAGCCTTCACTTGACTACAATCGAATGCATGCTTGCGAATAATTCTTATCATTACGTACTTGTATTTTTAGACACTGATAATTGTGTCAGAGTGCTGGAGAAAATGTGAAAATGATCTGGAACTTATTGTGCTAATTTTACTGCTGTGTCCTGTATTTTAAGGGTTGCTTTTTGACAATAAATTTCATCACTGTTAAAGAACTTTTTTGTCCTGGGACTGTTAACATAAAATCCACGAATCCCAATCTACACAACTATATGATTTGGAAAAAAATAGATTATTATACACTTAAAAATATTATATTTGATATTTTTCTTGACATGTTGCATTTTAACTTATATATCATGGTTATAAAATTTAGTTACGATGTTGAAAAAATAAGTTGTTGAGCTTTTCTTTTCACTTCTAACAATTTGTATGTCCTTCAAAAATTTTATTCCATAAAATTAACCAAAGTATTAATTTAGAGGCAATTCTTTCTGAAATATATAGAATATTCTAGATTTAAAAAGGAACAGGATGTACATGAGAAAAAGGGCATAATATGTTGTAAGAGAATTCAATTCAATTTCTCAAGGCAGATACATATTTTATTTTATTTGCATACTGTTGAGAAAATGACAAATGAATGTTTTAATGTAATGCATATAATAAAACAATTCAAGTTTTTAACTATCTCAAAAAAAGTTTAAATGTTAACATTCAGATCTTGAAAAAATTGTATATACATGAAGATTTTATTAATTCAACCTTTATAGCTGGGATCTAAAATTATATTAGAGCAAAATTGCATTCAGGGAAATACATCATCACCTAATTGAATTTCAGTATCATGAGACCCATTACCCTCATATAGCTATAGACTTTTAATGTGAGAAAAGATCTTTTAAATCAGATTGATTGACTTCAGAAAGGGGAACAGGACTTTAAATAACATAAAGTAAGGGAAAATCAAAACACCTTGCCAAATTCTCCTGCAGTTACTTTGTTGATGACACATAAAACTTCTTGTTAATTATTAGCATTCAAGGATAGCATATTTCAGTATTGTATGGGATTAAAAATTAACATAAAACAATTTTTTATTTATATGTATATTTAGATTATCTTTAGCAATTAATGTTGTTACAATCCAAGTCATTGTTGTCACTTACATGTTCTCTTTATTTAATTGTTTCTTTCAGGCATTCCTTAGCAAGTTTGTCGATGAAACAGCAACTCAAGCTCGCCGCCGCTCTCAAACAGAAGAAGACAGCAATCCACTGTCCCCTGTTCCTACGTTGGACTCCTTAGACTCTGGATTCCTATCTGTGTCCAACCAAGTTAAGCCAGGCAGTCCTGCCCAACAGTGTCGATCACAAGATGCCGGTGCCGGTCTGCGATTCCACCTACCCATGACACCACCTTCCGGTTCAAACCCTCATACACCGGCATCACCTCACACATCAGTTCTCTCTCAAGTAAGTGTTGTAGTTTTTCTGTTTTTTATAAATAATTTTGTTCATGGGTATAATTATTACATATATGACTTTCTAAGCTAATAATATGGAAGAGAACATAAATATAGAACATTTTTGGCGGTAAAAATGTCCCAACATTTTGTGAATCTATTTATCATATTGTGTTTTAAAATGTTGAAAATCTTCTCTCTCTCTGTATTATATATAAAATCACTGATAAAAGAAAAAAAATATTCAAATTACTATGTTTAAATATTTGTGCTAATGTATACTTTTTAAAATTATTTCCATTATGAATGTGTTGGCAGAAGAAAAACAGATTGATTCAAACAGAAATAAGGTATTATATTAAAAAAAATTATGGAATTTATTTATGTTACTTCATCCAATGAGAAATGTGCATGGAATATATCCACATGAATAATTAAATCCTTTAAAAAATTAGTAGAGTAGGGTCTTTATTTTATTTTGAGAGAATTTTAAAAGAAAATTTTCCTTTTTGTTATTACTAACAGATGAATCTTTAACACATGAATTTGTGGTTTCCCGTAAGGTTTTCTTTATCTGCACATTTTTTTGTGACAGTTTATTGAAATTATTTCAATTACATGGAGACAATTGTATTTACTTAGTAAATACAATTGTCTCCATTTAATTAATAATTTCAAACCACTTTTATCTTCATTGAAACAAAAAAGTAATGTATCTGGAAACATTTTATAATCAGTACCTCTATAATGTTTCTTTCTTTATTTTTGACATAATATTTTACTTGCTGTTAATTATAATAATATTCCTTTAAACATTTCCCTTCTTAAATTCATAGCTTCATTCTTAGCAAAAGGGTTTCTTTGTTTACCTGGTAATGACCCAAAATTTATATAAACGTAAGATACTATTGCAATCGTTTTGGCAACATTGAATTAAATTGGATGAATTCTAAAAATGGAGCACAGCGACTGGAATATGGAGCGTGTGGTTAAAAAAATACTATGTGAAAACTGAGTAGTTATAAATAAATAATAATAAAAGAACAAATAACTCATTAGTAATTTTATTATTTAAGAAAAAAATTCAGTATTTACTTGCAATATCAATGAGCTATTAGGCTTAGAATGGCAGCAGGCGGAGAAAGCACACGATTTGCAATTCAGCGCTTAAACAGATGCAAAATCGGGTGTGCCAATTTGAATTGGCATGGTTGTGATAGTATGTAAGGACCAAACTTTATCCTGTAGCCAGTAAGCCACAGGATAAATTGAAAATTATCCTGTGGCTTAAAAAATTTGAAAATTTCAATTGGTGTTTTTTTTAAATTTGTAAATTGAATTTTTAAAAGGGCATTACAAAAGGGGATACTTAAAGATATTAATTTTAAAGACACAAGTAATAATATTTAATGTAAAATTTAATTATTTTCAAAAACTAATGTAAAATATAATTTCTTTCTACAGCAAGGGTATGGAGCTTCTCCTAACCCCTCCTTCTCACTGGCCAGCCCTCCTTCTCTAGGATCACAGCAGCATGTGAGCCCCTCCCCATCCATCCTGCATGTACAAGCCCAGTCGCCAGGCAATCTCTTCTCAGCTAATTCTCCAGCCAACAACCCCTTACATGCCCCCTCTCCCTCTTTTCTACCAACTCCTTCTCCATCGCAGGTGACCATGCAATCTCCAGCTTTTATTGGACAGCAAGGTGAGTACTGCATTTTAAAGAGTTGCTTTAAATGGCATTTCCTGATTATCTGTATCCCCAGTTTTAACATTGGTGTATTACAACTGTAATCATCTCACAAAATGTGTACCTTACTCAAGCTTGAGTATATGTGGTTTTTACATTCCTTACATATAGTTGTCATATTGGCGATTAGTATTTCTTGTATATTGTATTAGGATTGCAAAATTCATTAGCTGATAAAAAAAGGAGGAGGGGGTCAACAAGCATTCTTTAAAAAAAAAGTATTTTTTGAATATCAATGATGTTTATCACAAAACCTATACCAAATTTTGCTATACATAGTTTGACCTACATGTCAATCAAATTTTATTGTGTGGATTATTGTAAGAGAAGTAGCTTTTTAAAAATATTTCATGAATTCTTAGATTTTTCTTTTAAAAAATAAATGATTAGCTTTTTAAGGTATTTTGAGTACAAAAACTGTTTTACATAATAAATATTAAAAATTTTTAAAATCATTAAATCAAAGGGGTTTTTTTTATATCATTATCATATCTCCTTAACACAACCTTTAGTTTATTGAAGGCCATGGCCTTATTAATGATTGGTACACTCTCTATTATGTGTGCGCAATGAACAAGCTTATGACATTCAATTACTCTGCTTTTTGTTTTGTTTTTTCAAAAAATTATCTGTATTATTATAAATACCTTTCAACTCCAGAAAATAAAAGTATTTATTTTGATTATGGAAATTAAGTGAGGTAATTAAATTGAAGATGTTTTAGTATTTTTTGTCTCTGAGTAAGTTAATGACCTAGTGCCACTGAAGACCTAAAAAGGGAGCTGTTAAACATTAATTCATCAACACTCAGATGTCCTCTTTGGAAGCATCGTGGGGAAGTTTGCGAGTGGGGGTGCTTACCCAAATGTTGTCCTTGTCACTTGACCATACTTCAAAATAACATGTTCCATCACTAATAGCTCTTTTGATGAGTTCAGTGTTAATAAATTATCAGTCAACCTATGCCAGAAAGGGACCATAAAGCAACAATATTTTACATATGAACAAAAAAATACATTTTTTAAAAAGGAAGAATTTTTTCTGCAAAATATTAATACCATTCAATTTGCAGAAGAAATTATTATGTTTAGGTTTGCATTTGGGTCTTCATTCTTTCTATTAGTATTTATTTAAAAATGAATTCATCAATAGTCTACTTTTTTGGAATTTTTTAAGAAAATTCTTGCCTTATTTGTCTTGATTTCACATTTGATTCTACACAGTTGAAAAATTAACACCAGTTTGTGAATCAAAACTTAACTTTTGAAGAATTATTTAGATAGCAATCAATTTTTTTTTATTATGATTAATTTTGCTTTCTATTCCTCATTAAAGTATTTTTTGAATTTAGATTATTGCATGAAAACTTAATTCATTTTGTAGCTCATGGTGATGCTGGGTCCCCTTTTGCTGCTCCTGCTAGTGCTGGCAACTTGTCAATGTCATCACCTGCACCAGGAGCATGGCCCGGAAGCCCGTCTGTTCCTCGACCCAGTCCACGACCAACCGGGACGGCACAGAGTCCTGGAAGCAGCAGTCATCCAGCATTGCATAGTCCACAAGCTGGTTCTTTGGCTGATCATTCTAAATCTGCAGGTTTGTATTTTTGTGCTTTTGCTGTCTCTTTTGTTTTTCTTCAATGAACTAATATTTTAAATAATAGATACGTTGTGTTCGAATCAAAATGCAAAGCTCGTTTAAAGTAGATTGGCGTACATATTTTTGAGAAAATTATCTGTTAAATAAAGTTAACTAATATTATATGTTAAAGAATATAGTTTTTGGTATTCAAAAGAATTTTTGTTTTAAATCGGAAGTAATAGTTTTTGCATTAAAAAAATGAATCTAAGTTGTACATTTAAAATTTCACGTTTATTTATAGAAACTTATCTAGCTAAAGGGAAATATCTGCACCTATTAATAATACTGAATGAGAGGCATTAAAATCCGTCAGTTTCATACTCACTTTGTATTAAACAATTACTCAAGTTTCTTTACATGGTCTTCAATATAGTAGTAATAGAGGAAAGTAATCTTTCTGAAAGTATGTAAATTTTCCTAATCTTTATATTTTGTGAGGTGAGAATTTTGGTTGTCAAAACCTAATGTTGAAGTTCCAAATTTTGATCACTTCTAGAAATTGAAAAATGCTTCAGTACTAATATAATTTTCTTATTTCTCTATTATATAGTGAACAGTGTTTTTCAAATCTGTTTCATTTTCTTTAATAGATAGTTGATCTTTTATTTCTGTGCTGTATTCAAAATTACTACATAATTGTAGCACACAAACTTATATTAATGTGATCGTAAAATGAATGTACCTGAAAATTTTTTCTCGGTATGATTCTTGTGCCTCATTTAAGTGTCTTGGTGATAAAGCTTCCCTGCTTGTATGCTTATTTGGTTGTGTTCAAATTATAGTAACCCTAGCTATGTGACAAGGCTCATATTACTCGCAACATTATCACTGTAAACAGATACAAACAATGTGCCCCTACATGCTTTAGATTTATTAAATCTATATTTAGAAATTCAATACAGTTCATTGCTCAAATATTCAGTTTGTAATAATGCAAACTCTGAACAATTTTTTTTAAAGGAAAAACGAATTATATGTGGTGGAATGTTTTAACTTTAAAATGTTAATGGACTAAAATATGCAGATTTGAAAGGCTCTTATCTTCTAAAGAATACCATAGAAACCTTCCAACAAATGTATTGTTGTGTTCCATGAAGTGATGAAAATTTTCTTAATCTTTTAAGAGTATTAAACATAAAATTTCATGATTTTTTTTTATAGAAGTTATTTTTAATTTAGAGATGTGAATGGCATTTCAAATTATAGTATGCTGATATTTTATGTGCATGTAAATTTACATATAGACAGATGAGATTTCCTTTTTAAAATCAATTTTAATCAATAGATTCAATACAATTAATGAAATATGAATATTGCCAGATTTTGCTTTCTGTATCATTTCATGCTGTAGCTCAGTGTTAAAAATTATTTTATCAGTGAATATAATGCTGCCTGATGTAAAAGGTATTAAAATTTTTGAATCATCTTTTATCATCTGACATATCCTAATGAAGTAAATTTGTAGCCTATAACCAACTATGTATCTCTGATATGTATACTTACGTACTATTGTAAGCATATCAACTTTTAAGTAATCACCATATCAGCAACTGTGTGCATTGTTTCATATTTCTCTACTAGCCACCATTGTAAGCCTAATTGTGCATTGATACAACAAGTTTGAATACTAAAATGCGAATCTGAGACATACTGAATTATTAAATAATAAATTTAATAAAATAAAACAAATTAAACTATAAAAATTGGTTATTCTCTTTCTTTTATTGATTAATATTTATTCATAATTCCTCATTGTTTTTCACATAGTATTTTTCGACTACAGGCTCCATATTCCCATCAGCAAATTCCATTTTTAGAATTCATGTGTTTTATTTAATAATGCCAATATGGTTGCCATAGTATGTAAGTACCCTAATATGGTATTTTGTTAAGTAAATAAAATGAATATTATTAACTTTTTCCCCTCAGGTGTGAGCAGTGCCCCTTCTCGAGTGCTGCACTGTTCCTGGCAGGCAGGCACTCCCACCCTGCTGACACACAAATCCTTTGATCAGCTCTGTTCACCAGGCGCGATGACTGGCACTCAGATGCATGCTTCACCCCTTGAGAGGTTCTTGGGATGCTGCTACATGAGAAAAAGTTTGGGACGAATCATCCAGTCAGATAATGTGAGTTTTCATTATTTATGATAAGACTTGCATCCATCAAAATTCTACCTAAAATCCAATTATCCAAACTGGCACCAAGGTGCATTTTTCAAAGTCAAGACTAGGGAAACCGGAGGGGAAAAAACATAGCATTTTGTCCAAAGGCACAAGAGTGGAGACATTTTATGTCTTTAAGAATGAATTGTTATTCAAAGGACAAAAATAGAAATTTTTAAAACTTATAGAGCAAATTCCATTAAAAATTTTGTCTTTTGAAAAATAAGAAATTCAGAACATTCTGAAAAGAAAAAATCAATGTTCAAATTATAAAAATTGAAGTTTTTCTCCTTCCTAAGAACAAATTCCTGTAAAATTTAGCTTCTAAAAAAAGATTAAGAACATTCCAAAGTTTCTCAAATGACTTGCTGAACCATGTTCTTTTCCTAGTTCTTACACACATGCAGATTCTCTCCTACTTTCAAACTACTCTATTTATAATCAATTACTTTTTTCCGAATACCATTCCCACATTTCAGATATATTCATACTTTGAGCACAATTAGACCTTGCACTTAATGATTTTCTTTTGCTTCCAAGGGAATAAAAAAAAAGATATGTTAAGCCTTCATTCTAAACAGCAACTGACATTCCACGTGTAGTTATCTACTGACAATCAAGTGTGGAAAAGATGCTAATGGCTTAATTACCACTGTAAGGTTGTCAAAGCTAATTATCAATTGCAGCTAACTCACAGTCAATAATGATAATCTCTTGTTTTAAAACTAAAAAGAAGGGCAGCTAACTTGCCAAACTTATAACCCAACTAAGGGGCAAAAAAAAGTTAAAAAAACCTGGGGTGGTCTAAAAAAGAATTCTGCCATAAAAGATCCAATGTGTATAAGTAGCCTCCTTCATTTAAGAAATGTTAAAGTGCTATTGTACCAAAATATATGAACCTATTGATGCAATTTATAAATATAGTCTTTTTAAATAAATTTTATACATTTTCATATCGATAATCAATTTTTTAAAAAGTAATTCATTTCAGTGCATTATGGGTTCATATGTCAATGACCTTAGATATTCAACTCTTACTTCGTGTTGCTGGTTACTTTTTTAAAAATATAATTTCTAAATGGGATAAAAAAATTTAATTTAATTGTTAAAATTGTTTTCATTCACTGTAGAATTTTATGTTTTGTTATTCTTTGTTTTCATATGCACAAACACTTTAAAATGAAACCAGTTCAGTTTAAGAAAGTATAACACATGGATTTTTCAGTTAGTGTTGTTCAATTACATTCTGATTTATTTTGTATATTTCAATTTTTTTTATTCTCCTTGGACATCATTAATTCATCTTCAGGAGCTGTTTTTTGTACTTTTTATCTTTAAGAATGTTAATGCATTCAGTTTTCTTTTTAGCCACCAAGAGGCTTATTATGTTAATAGAAGAGGATTAGTAAATTTTGTACTTGACCCCTTTTTAAATACCTGCTTTCACCAATAATGAACTCAAATAGGTTATAACAGTAAAACATTTCTCTTGTGATTCCTATTGGATTAAAGTAAAATTAGAATAAATATTAAGCAATATTTTATCAATCCATTCATGTGTTATAATAATGTATGCATAACTGAAATAGAATCTGATTATTTAGAATGTTACATTTTGGGGGCTGCCAAGTTTATCTCAAGAACTGTTTCATTACTTTGCTTTCT
This sequence comes from Trichonephila inaurata madagascariensis, assembly GCA_019973955.1. NCBI lineage: Eukaryota > Metazoa > Arthropoda > Arachnida > Araneae > Nephilidae > Trichonephila > Trichonephila inaurata. Next base: position 119,999 of record BMAV01010064.1, on the reverse strand, counting down.
TCTTGGCATATTTTTTTAGTCAAATAATTTTTCCACTCAAAGTTTTTTTTGTAAAACAGCAAATTTGGTGAAATTATTCATTAAATTAATACATCTAATTTCAAATAAATTGTTATTTTTTGCTAAAAAAAAAGTTGTATTTATATATTTATTTTACCTTAATTTTGAACTACAGTACTACTTTGTATGGTTACCAATTTAAATTCTTAGTAACTTTAATCATTTACTATCACAACTTTTTTTTGTTAAAGATTTTACTTCAGATATTAATATTGAATATTTTATAGATGGTTGCCTTGCCAACAAATGAAGTCGGTGTCACATTGTTCAAGGCCGAAACACTCCAATGTCGAGTTAGCCTCAACCCACAAACTCTACAGACTCTTCATTTAAAATTAGCCCCAACCCCCGAGTGCAAGGAACAGTGGACTCAGGATGAACTGCAGGTCATAGAGAGATATTTTGATGCAAAAGTATGTTCAAGCATTGATTTTAGTACAGAAATATACAAGCAAAATCAAAGTTAAATATGACATATGTGTGTTTTGTGTGTGTCTATTTGTGCACAAACATGCTTTTGTATGCACATCTTTTTCGACTGTCCATAGATGCAAAAAATGCGTCATTAAATTTTTTTATCTGTGAATGTGGTTACAAATTAAGGCTGTTTTTGCTAAATGTTTGAAAGCCTTAACTAAACACATTTTCGGAATGAAAATATTTTCATGAAAATTTGCAATGTTGTAATTCATATATATATTAATGATAAAGTTTTCAAAATATTCTAGAAACAAAGGGGTCTAGAATATAAGAGGATGGTTCATATAACATTGAGGTGTAAAAGGGAACATTTTGTACCAGAAAGGGTGGATTGACCTGATTAAATCTCATAATGATAGTATGATAAAGTATGTTGTCCTTTATAGAATAAGAAAGCCTTAATATAATATTAATGTTGGAGTACTTTAAAACCTTAAAAATATTCCAAATTTGGATCATATTCCATAAGACCAAATAAAGAAAGTTTAAAAGCATAGAGCACTATGACTCATATTCTATTGCACTTTTCCCTTCCCTAGTGCACATACATAACAGAAAACAAGTGACTACAAGGATTTTTAGTAGATTTTTTTTAAAAAAAAGGTTTCTGTCTCACTTATATCACATATGAATGGAATTTTCTTGTGCTTCAAGACAATTTGTATAAATTGGATCATTATTCATAACAGCCATATTAATGCGGTTTTATTTGATGCCAATTTTTTATTATTGTAGAGCATTGTATGTAAAAGATTAAAACTTAAGGTGTTCAATTTTCAAGGTTAGATTTTTAATAAACTCACTTTAGTGTAACAATTATTTATTAACCCTCCAAGCGGTCTGCACGTAAAATTCCGCCATTCCAGGGATTCTTTTTCTGCCTTCAAGCAAGATTCCCAAAAGCGACCGAGCCGCATTCTTAAAAATATGGCTCAACCACTTTTGAGAACCCCACCTGAAAGCAAAAAAATATGTGCGGTGCATTTTTGAAGCATCTCCAGAATGGCAAGACTTTAAGTGCAGACTGCTTAGAAGGTTAATTCTCCTCACTTGGCTTCTGCTGAAGATAAGTAGTGACTAGAGGGTGCTTGGGACAGTCATTTAGAGTTATGACAAGAACGGTTTCAGCATCTTTTTTTATTTTTTTTTATTTCTTTTCTGTTGAATTTATTTGGTTCTTTTTCCAGAGTATTACTAGTTATTTGTGTTAGAGATTTTTCCCAGGTAACATTTTTGTTTAAAAAAGTCTTAGACATTCCAATTGCATTGTATTGATGCCTAAACCCTGTGATAGAATCTGCCTCCTTTATCAACAGTGCTATATTTTAGACAAATGGGGGGTAATCATGCATTATGTTAACTTATGTACTGACTTCTGTTTTGCATCATTAATTATCCACCCCTGTTGTCAATACTATTTCCTTAAAAAGTTTTTATACTACAGGTGGTGTCTGCCCCATACAAACCAAATGCTCTAATAGCATTTGGAAGGATTCTGAATCTACCTCTTCGCATTTTCAAGGACTGCATTCATATTATGCATCTTGAGATGGTAAGTTGGGATGGAAAAGTCAATTATTATTATAGAATGATTATAATTAAAAATTGTGTGTAAAAATAATTTCACTACTTTTTAATGAATAGTTTATTTCATGAGTTATTTCTGAAGTAAGAATTATACTTTCTTTTATTTCTCTGCAAGTACGTTTTTTGCTTATATATGAATGTGCTTATGTGTGTGTTTCATATCCCTCCAATATCACAAGTGAAAAAATTTTAACCATGGTTTTGTGTTATGTATTCCAACTTTCCTAGTTAATTTTTATACTTGAACAAATATGTAATTCATTATTTATATTACTTTTATAGTAGATGAACCTTTTTAATTGTGCTCTCCTTTAACTCTTAATTAGGTTCCTGATCGCTCTCTGAAGTGGGCCATCCAATTGTGTTTGACAATTCCCCCTGCTGCTCCACAGATTGCAACAACAGGAATGTCGGCTGTCGTCTTACTCAAGGACAGAATTCTTTTCTTCGTAAGTATAAGACATGCTGCATCCCCAAAATTTCAGTTTTATCTCTTTTATGTTTTTAAAGATACTGCTGTGGAATCCTTGTAAGTTGATTACCAAAGTAATCAATATAAATAATCAAACTATATATTTTTAGTAACTTTCTTTCTGTAATTATGTGTTTGATAACTCTTGGAAACTTCAGTGAAAGAGAATATATGTGATAAAGAGCTCAAAAAGGATAGTTTTTGAACCCAAATATCATTCTCTGAGGGAAAGGAGAAAAAATAACACAAAAATTGGTATTGAATGCTGTGAAATCCCATTTATTTAAATGTCTGAGCACTTAAGAGGGCTCTTAAGAGTTTTCTTTGTGTATAAAACCTGATTTTAAAGCCGGTTGTAGTTGTATGTATTTTTAATGTGATAAATCTTATTTAAAAGTAAAGGGGAATTCTCAAAAATTAAAAAATGTATTTTGTCAAAATAAGTCATCATATTCTGAAATTGCTTACATTTTTGAAAAAAATTAAATGCTTTGAAGGAATTTTTTTTTAAATTATGTATATAATTTTTTTGTTACTACAGCTCCTAATCTAAAAATGTGCTTAAAAAACAGCAAAGTAAAATTAAGATAATCCAATGTTTACAGTCATGTATGGTTATTAGTTTATAGCAAGTAAAAATATTTGTGCAAAATAATATTTTGTAAAATATCTTAATCCCCTTTTTTTTGCCCTTTTTTAAAAAACAAAAAAGCTTTAGAATTTTTTCTGAGAAATAATTGATTCAGTTAGTAAACAACTGTAAAAGCACCAGAAAAACTTATTAACTGGAATTCAAAAAGCTTTTCAACTTTCTAGGCTCAGTTGACAAGAATAGGCCTGAACCTCGCCCCTGGAGTGGAACCCCAGACTGTAGTGTTTGCTGTATTGTACGATATCAAAATGAACACAACCACAGTACCTGATAATCGACGGGAAGCAATGCCTATCTCCCCTACAGATCCTGTCTACATCATCACCAACATGCTCAAGAGGTTTGCCGAGTACAACCCGACTGCAAGTACGTCACCTAAACTTTTTTTCTTTATCTTATTTTGTCAATAAGGTGTTTGCATCTTTATAAAAAGAAAAGTTCCTTGTATTTAAAATTTAATATGTTAAAACCTTTATATTGAAAGAGAAGGACATAAATATCAGCAAGCTTTTTTAAATCCCTCTAACAGTAAAATGTCCAACAACATTATTGCATTTTGACTGTTCTATTTTCTAGAGAACAACACTTCAAACAACTCATTTCTATTTCAATCCTCATTTTTCTGACCTTAAATATGTTTCATATTTAAGACATGCAGCTAAATAGTTTTTACACCAAAATAGTGTTTTTACTTTTCATTATGGAAAAATAGAGTTTTTCTAAGGTACTTTTATGTTTTTTAAGAATCCAGTGCAGAAATAGATGTGTATCATTATTTGGACACTTTTTCTACATGAAAATGTGTAAGCCTCGTCAACTTTAAAAATATAAAAAGCAATGAAAAAGTAACTAAAAGTAATATTAAAAAATTCCCTTCAATGATCCAAAGCAATGGAGAGAAAGCACAATTGCTTTACAGAAAATAATGGCTCATAAATAATTTGTCAATGTAAGTAACAACAGGCTGTACATAGAAAATATGAAAACAGCATTCATAAAAATTCAAATAAATTTTTTAAAAGTTACCTAGCAATGACATATATGATCAAGTATAGTAATGAGTAGATATTATGTCTTTAATGAAACCAGAAATGCAAACCAATGAAAGAACACTTTGATGGGAGAGGAAAAAAGCTAATCTAAAAAAAAACAGCAAAGTACTCTTACAATGCTGGTTGTAAAAACCAAAAGTAAATAGTTCCTGCTTTTAAGAGAAATTTCATCCTTTTCTTCTCTTAATTTGCATTAATCTATTTATCTTTGAACTGAAAACTTCTGCCTTGCTTTTATTTTTCTATTTTTACTTTTGTTTTACTTCATTTTCTCATAATAATGTTTTGGCAGTTGTCACAATGAAAGAAAATCTCTTCAACAGTCCCTTTCTACACTAATTTTGGAAAGGAGGGGCACAGTATCACTATTTCCTGTCATGCAGTTACTTTTTATACTTTTTTCATCTTAAATTCTTGAAATGAATTGAAAGTAATATTTTTATCCACACTACTCAGGTGTTAGCTTATGTTTTGAAATTAGATAGGCGTTTTCTTGAAAGACAAATGTATCTTTTCAAAGACAGGTGTATGATTTTTTTTCTTATGTGTCATGAAGAAATGTGAGCTGTTTTCTAACAAGTATTGTATAAATAAATGTTTATTTAATTAATTACCTTAGAATTTGCCATCATGCCTCTGGTGTTTTGTTTGTATCCCCATCACATTAAGGAAGGTGCTTCTCTTTTCCCTTCTATTTTCTTTCACAAAAGATAACACTGCAGTTTAGCTTCTCCTGCACCTTTCACGTTTGAAGTGAGGATGTACACTTTGTGGTCAACAATTACAGCATTGTTTTTATGACATGTCATTCATTTTTTTAACAATTTGTTTCATTTATAAAAGATCTACAGTATTAATTTTAAATATCTTCCACAAGTGCAGAATAATTAACATTCTAAATTTTGTGCAGTGATTCATTTAAAAAAAATTTACATATTCATAAGGCTAGAAGTTTGCTCTAAACAAGATTGCTGTGATACATTTCATTACATGCAATTGCATCAAAATAATTTTTTTTCATAAGCTGTGTATACCAATAAGAAAAATTAATAAGAGTTATGAAATAAACTGTAATTTTATTTAAATTATCACTTTTCCCAAAATAATTTAGAAAAGTTTGTGTTTCCAGTCCAGCACTATAACTTTAAATATAAATTTTTTTTAAGTGTTATATTAATGAGATAGTTTAAAGTTATGGAATTTTATAACATTATGTATAGTTCATAATTACTATAAATTTGTTAAAGAAACCTCAAAATCAAAACAATGTATAGAATCTTTCTTTTAAATAATTAATATTATCTTTTCTATTTTGAAAAAGAGATTTGAATAATTTACCTGAGGTAATTAAATTTTATAGCCAGAAGTTACACAGTGAAATTTATTAAGATTCTTATGAAATTCAGGAGTTAAAGTATGTGTGGAAATTTATCTTTTGATAGATGTATAATTATTTTTTTATAAGAAACTCAAAGTATTGCTACTAATTTCTCAGATTTATGAAAAGAGTTATTGTTTTGCCAAAGCTTATTGAGCATAATGCTTCTGATATTTGTAAGTACTGGTATAATTACCAAGCACCTTTTCTGTAGAAACAATTATGAAATCTTTCTGTAACTCTTTTAACTAAGCTTATTACATATTTTTATAATTATTACAAATTTGTGTTTTGTAATCAGCATATGTTTAATCTTTTTCCCTTTCCACAGATGAATGTAGCATATATCCAGCTTTCAGAGAACTACTCACCAACTTGGTCGTACCACTCTAAAACAACATTGTTTTTATATCTGCTTCCGAGCTTCTCAGCTTAGCACATGAGAGAAAATGAACTCTTTGTACAAGTGTTATGTAGATTTAGGTTGCTCTGTAGAATCGATAGTATATATATATATATATTTTATAAACATGATTGGTGTATCTAGAGCATCCCTGTCTCAAATAATTGTACATAAAACTTTGATATATTTCAGCATTGATTTTATCTGTAAGTGGCACATTGGTATTTGTGAATATCGACATTTAAATTTGATGATGAAGACACATGTCTACTGGTCATTTTACTAAGTATTTTGTGTGTGTGTGATTTTTTTTATTATTAATCACAAAACATGTATTTGAAAAGGAGAGAGAAATTTCAGTGACCTATTGTAAATTTTTTCTGTATTTACATTATTTTTTTTTCGCTTATTTATTTTATTATTTTTTGAATTTTTTTTTAAATGAAATTTTATTGAATTGTATGTTTTAAACATATTCTGAATTTAAATCATTATTTGGTGCAGCTTAGCCTAATTTGGCTCTTGGGCCATAAAATCAAACAAAGTATGCTTTAAAGATTTACAAGTTATATAATGTGTAATTAAAGTCTTCCCTTTGTTTCTCACCAAGATCCAATTTTATGGTTAATTCTAAATATGAGAAATGTAAATGAAAATCAATTCTAAATTTAATAGAAAGATGCCTTAAACAAGGATAAGTTTGCACCAGATTATTCGTACTCTTTTTTAAAATCTAAATTATTTTCAAGTTTTAATTTAATCTTTTGAGATAGGTGCATCAAACAATGTACTATATAAGAACTAAGTTCTGTTCCCACAAAATTTAAAGTGACTGCAAAATCCTGATTTTGTTGCTTTGTAGAATTTGATAGAAAATTGGATTTAGTAAAAAATTATTTAACATCAATCTGAAAACAGTGGGAGCATTTGTGAAATTGCTTTTATTATGTTGTTGATCTGAATGGCACAATGTACTAGCAGCTTAGCAATCGTGGTTACGAGCTTGTGGCTAGTTTTCCTGTCAAGTTTTGGGATCAAATTCCGATGCCACTGAAAGCCCACCATGTAGAAGAGCCAATGACACACATAAAGTCTCAAAGTCCTATTTGAGTTTTGTGAAAGTTTGGAAACAAGTGTACCAATTTAGATGTCACTTGATTATAGTTCAAAATTATGAGGACCAATACCAGCAGCCCTATTGTTGCTTTGTAGTGTGCTGTGTATAAATAACCAATTTATACAATTTAAAGAATAAACATGTGATCTTTTTCTTTTTTTCTTCTTAATTAAGAAAATCAGAAATATCAATAAAATGTATTGTGTGTACAAATTTTGAATTACATAATCTGTGAAGGAGGTTAACTTTTCCCTCCTTTCACTTACATAAGATTATATCTCTGTTTGGCAATTATATTTATTTGTTTGTAGCAAAATTTTAAGATTCGTTTTTGAATGAATCATCACAAAAAATTATTCTTTCAAAAATAAAATGATAGCTTCGCCAGTATGCATTAAAAAAATTATTATGCATTCTAGCTGGATTGTTAGAAGTTTTAATATAAAAATTCATCTATGCAAACAATGATGTTCCAAATAGCTCTTAAAAGTTGGATTTTATTTTCAAGTGATATATTTACTTGGGGAACTTATAGCATCATTTGAATCTTGATCGAGGTTCAAAATGGCAAGGTCTGTCGTTAACAGCCCTGGTGTTGCTTTATAGTCTGACGTTCATAAAACACACTCTTGTCAGTTTAAAAAGACATTTCAAAAAATAAATTTGCCTGTTGAACAATGCAATGAGAATTTAGTGCTGAATTTTAATGGACTTTTGGCCCTCATTCTCAATCAATTTTAATAATTCAATTCTTATCCCAAACATTGCTGGATCACCATCCATTTTTAAGCCCGAAAAATAATTGAGTAGGTCAGTTTGTTTATTAACATTGCACTGTAAAGCATAAGGAGGGCTATTGGATATGGATCTTAACATTCAGATCTATGGTCACATGGGGAGAACGATACATGAGCTGACACCCTCTTTCTGAACCATCCCCAAAAGTGGCTAAGTTGTAACAAAAGGCTATTCAATGTTGATGTAACTGCTTCTTATAAATCTTGTGACTTAGTAGTATCCTAAATTGGATATGAAATGAGAGAGTGAAAGTTTATCAATGTCAGATTATACAGCAACACTTAAGTGCTATTGGCCACAGACAATTCTGAACTTCAGCCAAGCTTTCACACCTCTCCTACCCTACACTAACATGAGGACTTTGAGGCTGGACAAACTTAACATGTTTTAGCTATTCGAGGGTTTTTGGCGATGGACCATGTAATCTTAAACCATGGTCAAGTGATGAGGATGTCACCTGAGCTGACACCCCCTCTCCTAACTTCCATGCCACACCAACAGGGGGACATTTGAGCCTTGACATATTTAACTTTTATTGGCCCCCTTTGCAAGGCAGGTCTACAGCAGTACTAAAGCTCAAACTTATGGCACGCCAGCCATTAGTCTGTTACCTCAACCACTGGGCTACCATGGCCAGGTCTTCAGTGGCCATTAGGGTTTGTACTCGCAATACACCTGCCAGGAGTTCCTGACCATGACCAATAGGCTACCGCGGCCATCTCAGCTAGACTAAATACCGTTAATTACTGTTAAAAATTGCTTTGGTCAGTATCTCTGTGCTTTCATCTAATACTAGAACGTAAAATATAATAATGCTCGATTTTTCAAATTATCTCCAATTTTTCCGATAATACAGATTAGAGTGCAGATTTGGGGGAAATCCTTATTCTTTTTGGACACAGAATTTCAAGGACACTCTCCTTAACCATTTCACTATTTGATTATAGCTTATATTTTTTTTTACTATTATTATGGCTACTAGATAACTAACTACTAACTCTGAACCCTGCTCTAGAAGTCACAATAGCCTAAAAGTCATAGTCATGAACTCGTGGCCAGTGTGTCATAGTTGAATTCCTAGTGCCACTGAAGACATGCCGTGTGGAGGGTCTAATAAACATAAAATCTGTGGCATAGTGCAATAGTTTGGAGAGGAGCGGGGTGGCTGCTTGATCATGATTCAAAATGATGTTGTCCAATAACCTGTCTGCTGCTTTATAACAGTTGCTTCTTAGGATACTGTATGGAGCACTTAGCCCTTTCTGAGGGTATTGAGAATGACAGTACAAGAATTCCTGTTGATCAGTATAAATAAAAATATTTGAAATGAAAAAATAATTTACTATTTTTAATAAATTTATTTTGCAGGTAAGAATTAAATTTAATAAAAAGCTTTTTTTAAAAACTACAAAAATTTGCTTTATCAGAAATCATTGAAGTGGGCAAGACGAACCTAACCAATCCGGTTGCACCAGAAAGCACTCACTCTCTGAACCTACTCTAGTAAATAAATTTTTGTTTTGCACAATATATTTTCTAAGTTATTTACTTCGACTTGTCAAAATTGCCCTTTGTACTTACCAAACTTATTTACATGTTTAGCTTCATAGAATTGCTTTATGTTATAGTCTTTCAAAATTTAGTCATTCAATATGAAACATTTTTTATTTCAAATGGGGCTGTGCGGATTGGTACTTTTACCATTGCAGACCTAGTGTACTCCCCGGAAGCTGGCATTACTTTTTAGTGCTGCACCATATAAGTGCATACCAATTGCCACAATGTAATTTTGACGTCCAGTTTTCTTCTCAGAGTGAAGAGTATTCAATTGTTTGCATCAGGAAAATCCACTGACTTTGGCCGGAGTCAAGTGAGGGAGTGAATATTAACGTCGCACTATTCAGCTACTCTAGGGCATTTGGCGACAGACCTCGTCATTTTGAAATATGGTCAAGCGACGAGGACGATACCTGAGCTGGCACCTTCCTCTCCTAACTTCCACACCACACCAACGGGAGGAAGATTGAGTCTCGACATATTTAACGTACATCGACCTCCTCTGCACGCCGAGTCTTCAGCGGAACAAGGCTCGAACTCATGACCCGCCGGCCTCGAGTCCATTACCTTGACCATCTGGCTACGACGGCCGCTGGGCCGGCGTCGAACCCGCCAACTTGGGTGTACAAGGCCAGCGCCTAACCAGCCATGGACTTTGTTTTAACTTCCACAAAGGAATAGTTTATAGTCCACCTCTCAAGAAATTTTCTAAGCTCTCTTGTTTAGGTCTCATGTCTGTACTATAGTTAAGATCGTTTTCGTATTTTATTCTAATTTTAAAGTAAATACTCTGACAAAAGTCAATGCTCCGCTTCTGGTGCTATTTTGATGTCTACACACAAGATGTTGAGATTCAGCAATCAGTGTCGATTTCTGATTTCTTGAGGCTCTTATGCACAAGCAGGCAGTGTATGGCATACATTGTGAAATACTCGTACAAACGCTAACCTTAACCAGGAAGGGGCCAACTGAGCCGGGCCTCAGTAGGGACCTCAACTCAGGCTGAATAAGATCGTGATCCGCGAATAATTTTAATTGTCAAATGTTATTCTAGAACTTTTCCCCCGAAAAAGTGAGAAAATATCGAACTATATACCAACTGGCTATAGTGGCACCGCATTATGTCATGTTCGTCGTCTGTGCCTAAACCTACCCACATACACCGTTATTACTGCAAGTTGGGCTTATTTTAGCTAGGGGCTGAAGAAATCTTAACGTCAGCGCCACTAACTAATGCTCGCGCGCGCCTCACAAACGACTACCGTCTTTTGACTAAATGAGGTCTAGACACGGACATTGCATAATAATGCAGTCTTGCCAGTTGGCATGTTGGTCGAAATTCCCAGTTTTTCGTATGATATGTCCGAGAATAACATTTGAATATTAAAATCTTTCGGATCGAGACCGAGAATATCCTCTAAGGCGTCTCTGTCAACGCAAAGAAGAAATCGTAACGGTATTTTCATCAATGTACTGAGATACTTCCACGGAAATGTGGGGTGTTTTTTTTGGGGGGTATGTTCATTGCCGTTTATTTTTTCATTTTTTTTAAGCTCCACAGGTTATAACATAACTCTCGGTTGCCCACGTGTTGGTCAGCCATTTACATAAATTTAACTATTACGGATGTCGTCTAAAATCGGTTGAGTAAAAGCATGATAATCGTAATTTAAATCATGGGCCCACAGCCCCTGAAGGCCTACTTGCCCAACCAGTATACGCGACCAAGGTTTTGAGGTGCATTAGCAATGTTCCCGGGCAGGTGGTCAACTATCGAAAAACCCCCAGGGTTTAAAAATCCCCAAGGGACCTTTTATCGACCCAATGAAGGGATGAAAGGCTGAGTCAACCTTGTCCAGCCGGGGTTGAAATCGTAATTACATCTCGTAAATACAACTGAATCGAATATTTTGTTTCCAAATTTAAAATAAAACGAAGAAAGTAATGATTACCATACGTTTTAAGACTTGGTAGACCTGGGCTTAGTACATAGATACTTGTACAAACTGTAACCCGAAACTAATGCGAGTCAGAAAAGTAGACACCAACTCACTGCCGCCTTTGGACTAAATAAGTAATAATGGTCTAAGCCCAGGCCTTGACGCAATGGATGGACAAGACAGTTTTGCTGCTGCAGTAGTTGGAAATTCCTTGATGTCCAAGAATAACATGTATCGATTGAAGTTATTTGGATTATGATATTGGAGGCCGGGCTCTGTTGGCCAATACTTTAAAACGTCGCCTAAAAGAAAAGCTTCTATATTGTGATTGTAAATAACAAAATCCAAAGTACTCTTATCGCAAAAAGACTTTAGCTAAATTAGTTTAAGCCAAGCAGAAGTATTCTATCCATTTTAACACATTTCATGAGGATATATTTGTTCTCTGCGTTTTTCGTGTTTTATACTACACAAAATAAGTACTTTTGATCAGCGCCTGAAATGTGTTAATATATTCTAAACCAACGAGAGAGCCAAATGATGAGGTTAGTGTAGTGATTAAAATAAGGCTACTGTTCTCAATTGCTTTGACGCCGCCCACTGACTCATGGCCGGTGTGTCATGAGGAAGATCCTCCCCTATTAGCGTGACGGGGTCCACCAAAACAGTCAGAAATAGAAAATGTTTTTAGCAGAGTCAACATACACTGCAACAATGTGTAAATTTTAAGCGGTTTGCCAGGAAATTTCAGAAAAGAGAGGCTACGATCAGTATAATGAACACGCAATTCAGTAGAAAGGTGATGCAAATGTCAGGAACAAAACGTCAAAGGGGCGACGTGAGTGTACTTAAAACGCGTGTGCATCTCAAGACTACAACGAAAGGAAGAACGGAGGCGCAATCAAAGATATTCGCTGCGAATGCTTTTGTGAAGTATGACTAGAAGAAATCACCTGAAAGGCTGGAGGAGGGGCGTAGTTCTATCGGTGTAACTGATGAGTTCAGAATCAATCAAAGTGTCGTTTCGCGTGATTGGTAAGCCTTCCAATCCATAAGCACACCTGTTAGAAAGTTTGAGGGAGGCTGCCCCAAGAAAACTTCAGTGGATAGCCGATAAATCGTCCTGGAGACGAAAAGAGCCCGATACCAGTGCTCAGCAACAGGATGCCAAGTGGCCTTAACGCTGCCTCCCTATCGCGGCACTGTCTAGAGTGGTGTATATCTCATAAATGGAATCGTGTCCTCTTTACGGGTGAGAGTCGTTTCAGTTGCACAAGCGATTCTCAACGCCTGTTGATTTGGAGAGAGGTCGGGATACGGTTTCATCCCAGTAACACCGAAGAAAGTGACCATTTTACTGGAGTTTTCGTCTGGGGAGGCATTCTACTGAACTTGCGCACCGAGGTTCTGTAACCGGAGATTTCTATTGTAAGGAGGTGATCCTTCCCCATGTGCGTCTGTTCTGTGACTTCGTTTTTATGGGTGACTCCAGCGGACTGTTGATGTTCAGCAGCATCTGGAAAGTGAAGATATCACTCGAATGGATTGGCCAGCGTTCTTCCCTGCTTGAAACCCCATAGAACATATGTGGGATGCTTTGGGAAGACGCCTTGCGGCATGAGTGAGTAAGTGAGAGTATGGGTTTATGGCGCAAGAGCCAAATATGGCTAAACTGCGCCAAACATTCGTTAAAATTTGAAACTAATTATGTTATTAAAATAATTAAAAATGTCCTCTCATTAAAATTTAAAATATCAAAGTATGTATAAGAAACTTATTCTAAAGATAAAAGCAAATACATTGTGGTGGGGTGTTACCCACCACCATGTCAAGCAAGATCTTAAAATAACGCATAAATTTAGATCAAAGAAAGGCATGAAGTAAAAATTAAATTGTTATACGACAGAAATGTAAAATTTTGTATTAAAATTTAATTGAGTACATTGCAAGATTTTGAAAACAGTTTTTTTTAATTCCGACTTTTTCTGTTACGGGTTGGGGTTAACGTGTGAGAATGTTCTTCACGTTTCCAAGCTTCAGTCTGCCACCATTCATCCGAAAATTTTTCTATTTCCTTTATTGGATTTTTTTTCTGTGGTGATTCCACATCTTCAACATCGTATATAACACATGGATCAATAAGTCCGAGACTAACCCAGAGATGGCGCTCGTAGTAAAAACCCGTAACCAGGTCTTTCTAGAGTACTAACCTTGCTTGAAACGTGTCAAAATTTTAAGTCGATCGGACCAGAAACAGCTGAGTTATCGAGGTTGGAGTAAAGTCGTTTTGTAGTTTGTTTAAAAAATGGAAAAAACGAGTTTCGTGTTCTGATAAAACATTGTTTTTTAATGGGTAAAAACACCGTGCAAGCGAAACAATGGATTGAAAAATGTTACCCGGACTCTTGTCCATCAAAAGCAACGATTTGTCGGTGGTTTGCCGAGTTTAAACGTGGTCGTACCGACACAAATGACGCGGAACGCTCGGGTAGACCTGTAAGCCGTTACACCGGAAAATGTGAGTGAAGTGACAAAAATTATAATGAAAGATCGTAAAGTGAAGCTCCGTGAGATTGCTGAGATGACACAGATATCATATGGAAGTGTATTTACTATCCTCCATGAAAAATTGAGCATGAAAAAGGTTTTTTCCAAGTGGGTGCCGCGATTGCTTTCGATGGAACAAAACAGCAACGAGTCGATGATTCAGAAAGCTGTTTATCGCTATTTACTCGCAACAAAAAAGATTTCTTGCGTCGTTACGTGACCATGGACGAAACATGGATACATCACTACACTCCAGAGTCGAAGCGGCAGTCATCTGAGTGGCGCACAGCTGGCGAAAGCCGTCCGAAAACGCAGCAGTCAGCTGGCAAAGTCATGGCGTCAGTTTTTGGGATACGCATGGCGTGATTTTCATTGACTACCTCGAAAAGGTAAATCGATTAACAGTGATTATTATATTGACTTGCTGGTGCGTTTGAAGGAGGAAATCGCAAAAAACGACCGCACATGCAGAGAAAAATCCTTTTCACCAAGACAATGCACCCTGCCACAAGTCGATGACAACAATGGCAAAATTGAACGAGGTGGGCTTTTGATCTGCATCCCCAGCCCCCATACTCGCCAGATGTAGCCCCCAGTGACTACTGGCTCTTTGCTGATCTTAAAAAAATGCTCCAGGGAAAAAGATTTGGCTCAAATGAGGAGGTCATCGCTGAAACTGAAGCTTATTTTGAAGCGAAAGATAATTTTTTTTATAAACATGGTATTTTGAAAAATTGGAAAAGCGTTGGAACGATTGTAACACCCTAAAAGGTGATTATGTTGATGAATAAAAAAAAAATTTTGCAAAAAAATGTTGTTTTCATTGTTAGTCTCGGGACTTATTGATCCATGTGTTAAGCATGTCCTCGTCTGACGATTCCTGTAAAGGTGTGCTTTTTCGTGGTTTTTGTGGTGCCATCTTTATTTCTATTATAGCATCATTCATTTTTTTAAGCAGCTTTTTTCTTTTCCTTGCTTGGGTTTTTGCTTTTTGTTTAGCATCCTGTATTGACGTAGAGGCAGAAGTGGGTTGAACACCGGAGTTCGATGGGAAAGCGGATATATTGGTTGTGGAAAGTGCGTCATTAGATGTAGAAATAGGTGGTTGAGGGTCTGAGTTAATAGGTGCTATTGAAGAGGTGGACGGCAAGAGCTGGGCTTGGGTTGAAGATGATCTGGAAACAGGAGTGGATTCTAATACATTTGGTCCTGGCTTTGATGAAAGTGGTACAAGTAATTTTAGAGGTGGACATTTTATTTTTGTTATATTTTCATCTGTTTGTGTAGAATTATTTCAAGTAGAAGATTTGGCAGCTTGAGCGTAAGTTTGAGATAAGTGTGGGGTTATTAATTTACGTGCTTCTGGGTAAGAAATATTTTTATTTGTTTTTATTTCCTGTATCTGCTTTTCTATTTTCCACTTCGGGCATAATTTTGAATCGGATGGATGGGACTGGGTACAATTAATACATTTCGGCTCTAGAGTACAATCCGTGGAAGAATGCCCAACGGATGCACATCTAGAGCATGTTAATTGACCACGGCAGGAAGTTTGAGAGTGTCCGAATCTCTGACACTTGTAACAGCGCAGAGGATTCGGTATATAGGGACGGATTTTACAATTTAAATAACCGGCTTTTATGGTAGTTGGCAGATTTGGGCTATTGAACGTTAAAATTAAGTGTTTAGTTGGAATAATGTGAGTATCTTCCTTTAAAGTGATTCTTCTGACCTGCACTACACCCTGGTCAGAAAATCCCTCAAGGATCTCAGCATCAGAAGTACACAACAGGTCAGGTTCGGAAATGACACCTCGACAGGAATTTAAAGATTTATGAGGGGTAACTAGAAGGGGAGAATCTAGAAATGTTTTTGCAGACAGATAAGATTTTGACTGAATGTTTGATTTTGTTTCTACAAGTAAATCCCCTGATCGCATTTTTTTAACGGATTTTGGCTCGCCTATAGTTTGGAGAGCTTTGATAATAGCAAAAGGGGATTTTTTAGACATTTCATTATTAGGCAGTGATAGTATAAAAAAACGTGCAGTACTGGCAGTCTGTTCAATGTTGAGAGTTGTGGGTAAAACAAGGCCTTTACCCGGGTACAGCATCATTGGATCCATAAGAACGCGTACACAACTTCGTCCTGTCGTGCCTCCACCCACCACGGACTCCAACAAGGGAGGCAGTGTGCCGGTCATCTGGCCAAAAACCAGGCACGGTGCTTACCCAGAGTACAACCAGAATATAATGCTATAGTCCAGGGCGAGGATCCAACGGGTAAACCCGACACCTCTTATCTGCAGCACTAACCCTACAGCAGTGTCTCTTCGGGGACACCGAAGAGAGGTACTACCAGCCGATTGACAGGAGCGGGCTCACTCCTGCCACCCGAAGCGTGGGTCAAAGGTATTCCTAGGACACCATTTTCCTCCTTACGGGACGCCGCACACGGCAAACATGCGGGTCGGAAAACCAACGTTGTTAGTCGAAAACAAATAAAGTAACATAATCAAAGTATTAAAAGAAATATACGAAAAAGAAACTAAATTAACGCAATACAAAATGTAAACCATAATATGTTAGTAATAAAGCATTAGTTTTTTCAATAGAAAAAACATAATTTGAACAAAGTTCATTTTCGTAATATAGGTCTGTGGTCTAGACGGGAAAAGAAGAAAAGGGAAATTTGAATGGCAAGAAGGGCCGAAAATAGAGAAGGATCACTAGGGTACCCTGGGTTCGTGAAGCCCATGTTTACCAAAGACAGTAAACCCCTTAGGAAGAGGAAAAGATCACTAGGGCACGTCGGGAGCGTGAAACCCGTACTCACCTAAAGGTGAGCCCCCTGAGGGGGCCTTGCGGCATGATTACACCCGACAATTGACACATTGCTGATTGAGCAATGGGCTCTTTTACTTCAAGAACTGTTGGATTATCTGATGCTGAGTATAGAATGAATATTAACGTTGCACTGTTCAGCTACACGAAGGCTTTTTTTACCATGGTCAAGTGATGAGGACGACACCTAAGCTGGCACCCCTTCTTCTAATTACCACACTCACACGGGAGGACGTTTGAGCTCTCGACAAATTGAACGTGCATCGCTCCCCTACGCGGCGGGTCTTTAGTGGTACTGGGCTCGAACTCGTGATATGCCAGTCACGATCTAATATCTATCACTAGGCTACCGCGGCCATTGCTGAGTATGGAAAGACGGTGTGAAGAGGAGGGCATATCCCATACTAAGGAACATCTTCCTATACCTCTTGGACAGACAATCATATGTAACGATACTATGAGTTCAGTAAAGCCCCCTTTTTTTGTTTGATTCCATACTGTGTGTATTGTATTCATTTTTGTGCACAACTGTGACTTTCGTCATCGTTTAAGTACAAAATGATGTCTTATTTTTGAATTTCATGTCTCAAACAATTTTCGAGAAGTTATGTGGGGGTGGGGGTTGCGCACCAGTGTAAAATCCACATACCAAATATCAAACGTAACATTTTAAAACTCGCATGATTTGGAATAAAAATCGTGCCATGGTAAGCCATCAAAGAATGGAGTTTCTAAAACCGTCAGGGAAATACACTCATGTTCAAAATTAAGGTCATAAACTTAAAATCTGAAATAACTGATGAATTATTTACTGTGTTGACACGGAATTTGGCACAGAGACATTACATGGATAGAGAGAGATATTTGTGACGGGCTCACGCGTCTTTTCTGTAACATAACCTCTGGGTTCTTTGACGGCCAAGATTAATGGCAAATCTTTTCCAACCCAAATCCAAGAAGTGAAATGGAATGGTAAATGCAGATAAGATAGCCCTTAAAAGAACAGAAGTTTTAGTAAGCGGGATGGCAATTTAGAGAAAGTTCTGTTTGGAAAAGATAGAAGTGTAATTTGACGGCCTACCAAAGAATCACGGATTCCTAGCCATTACTACAAGGTGCATACTATTGCACGCGTGCCTAACAGTCTCTCTGAAAGTGATTGAACCGTTGCGTGATTCAAGGTAGGACAGATTATTTGATATCAGAACTCGTAATATTATTAAAATTAAAAATAGGCGGATAATATAATTATTTAGATAAGTGATCCAAGTTACGCGATCAGGTTTAGCTACAGCTACGTGTTTGGTTTATTCTCACTTAATATAAGTTTATCCAATTTATTAGAAATTTAAGTTAAACTCTTAATAAAGTCATATTAAGAATTCTAAAATGTCGATTCATTTTGAGAATCCCACACCTCTAATTCACGCTGACAACCAAAGATATGGTCGCCATAGAACGACCATATCATATATTATATGGATGGACATATTGAGATCTTAAGGTATCTGACTACGATCGGAACCGTGATTTTGCAAAAGCGCATAAATGGATAATTTTCATGATATTTAGTGTCACTTAGATTAGAATACATGTATATAATTGTTTTAAGGACATTTTTTCCATGGCGAAGGCCATGGGTTATTCCCATTCATAATCCCAACAAGAATGCCGGTCTTACGACAAGCTATCGTCCTATTTCTCTTACCTGCATCACTTGCATATTAATGGAATGCATGGTCCTGCGGAGATTGACTCACCATTTACACACTAATAACTTAATCCCTCCCGGGCAATTTGATTTTCGTAAGGGTCACTCTACTGTTGATCAAACTTAAAACTTCACCCAATGTGTTAGAGATTTTCAGAATCACAAACCAACTAGACACACCATGGCGGCATTTTTAGATGTGTCAAAGGCCTTTGATAGGGT
The DNA here is from genome assembly GCA_019973955.1 of Trichonephila inaurata madagascariensis. Lineage (NCBI taxonomy): Eukaryota > Metazoa > Arthropoda > Arachnida > Araneae > Nephilidae > Trichonephila > Trichonephila inaurata. The sequence continues at coordinate 101,180 of BMAV01010064.1, read as the reverse complement.
ATGGAAATATAAACTGTTAAGCAAGTGCTTTGGTGTTTTTGGCATTAAAGGTAGAGCTCTCTTCCCTGGATCTCAAACTTTCTAAATCACCTAAATTTTTGTGTCAACTTTCATGATACTTTCTCGGATTCTTACAAAACTTATCAAGGAATTCCTCAGGGCTGCGTTTTGAGTATAACTCTTTTCTCATTATTTATTTCCGGGGTTGAAAAATATGTTAAACCTTTTCAAATTGGACTTTTCGCTGATGATGTTGTTTTGTGGTGCAGTGATGCAAATATTAGCAAAATGGAATCCCAGCTAAATAGGTCTTTAGTAAATATTCAGGAATTTGCAGACAACCACAAAATTACTTTCATTGCTTCAAAGTCTACAGTCAGCCTCTTCACGACTAATAGGCATCTTTACAACTACTCTCCTGAGCTTTTTCTAATGAGTGAGTGCTTGAATTACAGTAAATACCCTACCTATCTTGGTTTCACTTTAGACTCGGAAGTGAACTGCGGTAAACATATTGCGAAAATAGCCGATAAAGCAAGAAAGAGACTTAAGATATTAAAACATCTTTCTGGCAGAGACGGGTTCAGACGCCTCCACTCTTAGAATAACTTATACAATGTTGGTTCGCCCAGCCCTTGAATATGGGTACCAAATCTTTCAAGTAGCATCTCCTACTAACTTGAAAAAACTGGAGAGAGTGCAATTCAGTGCTGCGAGGGTTATCACACACACGGGCCTTAGATATAGCTGCCCTACTGACATAGTTCTGTACGAGGCAGACATCCCAACCTTTTACTATGAGGTTTGAAGTCAACTCATACACACAGGTATTTTAACAAAATTAAAAGCTTTGGTTCCTTCAATAGAACCTCTTTAATTTTAAATTGGGCAGTAACCAACGTTTAAAGCGAGACAGCCCACTTAATTACATGCGTAAACATTGTTTTATTGATTTCAATGTGGACACATCTACACCTTTTAGCTGCATCACACCTATTGATTCTTTTAATCATGTTGAATTCCGGGAGGAATTATTGACCAGTACTCCCAAGCATAGCAGCCACATCCAGAGTTACTCAGACAACTGGAACTTGAAGTAATAAATGGCATACCCGATCAAGCCCTGATTATTTACACAGATGGTAGTCGTTCGGATACGGGTAGAGCAGGGAGTGTGTGGTATTTTTAGTAACACTCCTGGGAATGATGTTAAAATCAGCATCAGAAACCTTGACCACTGTTCCGTCTTTAGATCGGAACTCATTGCTATTAGTGGTGCTCTCAACTCTAATAAGGACAGCATCTGGATCCTGACAGACAGCAGAAGCTCTATCCAATATTTGAAGAATTGGCCAAAATTATGGACAGTACTGGTCTAGATATTTTATCCAAATTAGTTGGGTTTTGCGGCGCGGTCAGAGGAAACAAGTATGTCTCCAGTGGATTCCATCACATGTGGGTGTGCCTGGGAACGAAGCTGCTGATGAGCTGGCTGGTAGGGGTTGGGATCTCTAACACCAGTTCCACTGTTTTAACCCATTCGGAAATTCATTCCTTCCAAAGAAATAAAATGAATTTGACTTGGCGAAACCCTCCTGCTCACCACTGGTACGCAGCTAAGAGTCCTGGCCTATCTATACAGTGCAGGAGTTCCGGGGCTCATCAGACGGCCTTGGCGCGCTTTAGAAGCGGTCACCTGCGTAATATGACTTTTGTACAGGGGGTAAAGTCATTCTTTACCTGTCCCTGCTTCTCCTGCTCATCTTCTGGACTGCTGGTCATTTCCCTGCGACAGTTGTATGAACAGCAAGACCTGGAGTGTGACATTATTACGCGGAAAGGTCAAATGGACTTGGTGTAGGCTTTCCTGCTCTAAGGGGATTGGAAACAACAACGACATTTTAACAAAAAAAGTTATTTTTAAATACAATATTTTAGCAAAAAATTAACTTAGAATAATCTTTTTTTAAAATGTTCTCCTTTTGTGAAAAATGCTTCTATTATAATAATAATTTGCCTGTCTATAGTTCAGACCTCTCTACAAAGGCTCAACTAGAATTTTTGAAATATATAACTTAGAAGTGTGTTTATCCATATTTTACGACAACAGAGGGGAGCAATTTTAAGAAAAAAACTCCAATAAATATTTCAATTGTTGGTAACTCTGAAAATAATGAGAATTTTTCAAAAATTCTAGTTGAGCCTCTGTAGAGAGGTCTGAGCTCTATACAGACAGATTATTATTATAATAGAAGCATTTTTCACAAAAGGAGAACATTTTGAAAAAAGATTATTTTAAGTTAATTTTTTGCCAAAATATTGTATTTAAATAACTTTTTTTTTGTCAAAATGTTCTTAAAACAATTTTGTGCATGTATTCTAATCTGAGTGACACTAAATATCATGAAAATTATCCATTTATGCGCTTTTTTTAAAATCACGGTTCCGAACGTAGTCGGATACCTTAACTGTGAATTTATATACAAGTCATATCAAAAAGTGATGAATCAGAGATATAATATAAAGCATTTACCTCGGGAAAAGTCTGTTTAATGTGGACTGCTATACAAGCTTCACATAACGAGCTGTCATACTGTTTATGAGGGTGTCAAAGTATTAGTGACGACAAAGCCCATTTCACCAAAAGCAAGAACTAAGATGGCTCCACATAGACCTCGAAAATCAGCACCTGTGGAATATACAACGAGAGGAAGACATGATTGTATATGACGTGGAAGATGAAATTGAATCGAATTCCGATAACGTGAAAAAAGAGGGAAAGCCATATTACAAGGGATCATTACTTCTAACACCCACTTGTGTTAGAAATGATAAAAAGTAAACTTTTGAAGCAACATATATTTTAACCAGTTTTTCGCATTTTTTTTTTTCAGTTTGATCTGTTTTAACCGTGTCTGACTTGGTGGGGTATCTCCCATCAAAATTGAAATGTTTTATCTCACGAATTTGATTCTTGTTTTTTATTTATTTCACCCTATGTTACTGTGTTTTATCAACTTTTTAAGATCCTTTTTAATGTTTTTTTTATTTTTAACAAATGTTTGGCGCAGTATAGCCGAATTTGGCTCTTGCGCCAAAAAAACCCACATTCACTCACCCAAAAGCGAGACTTTTGATTCCTAGGGGGAGGGGAGCGACGTTTTTCTAGATCATCTCAAACATGTTTGATAGAACTGTAATCCGGAGACCTCGAGGACGCGAATACCAGCTCCTTCATGAAATTCATCAACAATGTGTGTGGCCGTGCATTATCGTCCATAAAAATGTAGACCATAGCATCCAGAAGAACCACACATAGACTTCCAGGATCTCATCGAAAACGTACAGTGATACATGACTGCCCAAAACTATGCTACCACACACAATCTGTCGATTTTTGTTACGTAGGAGGGATGAAAGGGAGCTCCACTTTCTCTCTAAGTGAAAATCACCTTGTCTGGTACATTTCGACTCATCAATGGAAATAACATGTCTCTATTCTTTTTGATGTTTCAACTCCACACTTTTCTGCTGGGTGCAGCTAAAGGGAAGCCTCAGAATGTACGCCAGGCATCTCTGCAAGACGGATGTAGACTCTTCTTCCAGACACAGCAGCAAGGTCTCGAGAAAGCTGTCCGCCTATGCGCTTAATGCCAAGTAGCGATCATGTGCAGATGTCGATGCTCTGTTGTGACCTCGGCCAGCCATCCTGATGACAGTACCACTTGTTTGGAATTGATTCTACAACCGGGTGGTCCACTTGTGTATATATATATATATATATATATTTTATATAAAATGAAATTTTAATTTGCCTTTGGATGTATTTGGATATGGGTTCCGGAAAAAACATCTTCAGAATTAGTTTCCATCTTGTTTAATTACACACACATAACGTAGATATATATATAATCAATCACCTTTATATTTCATATCTACTTGGTAACAACAAGAAAACAGACACATATGACAGAAGACACAAGCAGCAGCGACATTTCACATGACGAACACAAAGACAAAGAGAGCGATCACAAAAGATTTTCGTTTTTATATACCGGCAGTGAAAAGCGTCACCCCGAATAAACTCTGATTGGTTAAAATGGGCGGGAAAGGGATTTCGGATACTAGTTGATTACGATTAAGATTAGGCCGTTAGTTTTGAACCTAACAATTAAAGTTTGTTTAAATATTATTAAAAGAGTTGCTTAAAAGGTGGCTAGCGGGATTTATTACATATATACACATGGGTGACAAAATAATACGAACACCTATCAAAGAGGAGAAATGCTTTATTAATAGGAGTTGCCCCCCCCCCTTTGACTGAATTACAGACTGTTGCGACGTGGGGGGGACGCTAGAGGTCATGAACAACAAAGGAAATGAAACCCTTCTTCGTGGAGATCGGTCTCTAATGCCGAAATCGTAGATGGTGGGGAATCGAGCCCGGGTTTTTACTCCAAATATCCCCCCAAAAATTCAATAATATTTAAATCAGGTGACTGGGGCCCAAAAAAGATGACCCGTCCCCATGCTCTAAACCATTCTTTCACGATTTTAGCTCTGTGGATAGGGGGCGTTGTCGTCTTGATAAAATGGGGATTCTCCGGGGAAAAAAAGTCTGGACAAATGGATGCACCTGATCCCCGGAATCGACATAGTGGGCAGCGAACCTTTCCATGCAGGTAACAAGTGGCCCAAGATATCGCCCCCATACCATAAAAGGGGCCCCTCCATGCTTCACGGGCGGCATGATGCATTCAGGGGCAAATGCTTCTTTGGGTGTTCTCCCAAAAACTCGTCCTTTGGGCTGAATAGGGGAAAGTTTATTCATCCGACCAGATGACTTGTTGCCACTGTTGTGGGGGTCCACTGTCTGTGTGTTCTACACCACTGGCGTCGCGTAAAGCATGACGTGCTGTTACCAAAGGTTTACAATTGAACCTTCCATACGTTCGAAGCATGCAGTTCCCCTTTTTGGTTCTTTCGAAAAGGGGTTTCGAAGATGACTATTCACCCAGACGTTATTTGGGATAGCGTTTCTTGCGCTTTCGGGCCACTATGCGGGTTAAGACTCTTTTTTCCCCTGAAGCTTTCTTTTCCCCTCCACTGTTGTGCTTGCCAGACGCCACATTTCCCCCTTTTGATGCTGTCATAACGGCAGATAAATACTTTTACACGCCCCAAATAATTAGCTGTTTCGTCACCGAGCAACCAGCACACCTCATTCCAACAATCATACCTTTTTTGAACTCTGACAGGTCCGTCATTTGCGTTTTTTAGAAATTACAAAGACGCATGCAACACCTATTGCAGCTGTTGAGCGGCGATCATTATTTCAAACCGCTAGGCGGCGGACTGCAACGCAAATGAAATCGCGCTTTCGTCTTTGAAATGGGCCAGTCATTTTCGCGGTGTTCTATTTTTTTCCCCCTCTGTTTTAAACCCTCGAGCTACCTCCGCTTGAGACTGGCCAGCTTCAAGTCTGCCAATGGCCCTCCATCTCAAGGAATTATCTAAACGATTACGAGAAGTCATTCTCACTGCAAACAGTAACTTGTTTGTTTTCATGTAATATTCACAAGATTGGAGGCAAAATTTCCACGTACTTGAACAATCTCAATCCAGTTGTTCTGCAAAAACTAACACTAAACAAGATCTTTTCCTAAACTGAAAGTTGATATTGAACAAAATATATAAAATACAAATTCTATCAGTTTTACTAGAGGCAACATGTTTTGACCTTAATTTTGGACATGAATATAAAACCATTTATAGTCATGGATACAAAGAAATAAAAATGATCCGAACTATAATTTAACTATTTTCCTAATTATATATATATATATATATATATATATATATATAACAATGTAAGATATAATATAGTGGCTCCCTGTTGAACGTCATGAGTATTTTTAACATGTTTTATTAGCTTCACGTGTGCGTAACTCAATTTTTACCCACTTCGAAAGGTTGGAGGCATTCAAAATTTCGCACACTTGTCAAGAACCGATGACAATTTTGTCCCATTGTTCTGATCAGGATTAACGATTTCCAGATTTGGCGACTAAGAGATTAAGTTACAACCCTAAGGCGCGAAAATGCTCATGGTTAATACAAATAAAAGTGTAAATCGAACTGAAAAGTAAAAAATAAATTAGGGTTTAAAAAAAACTAAAAAACACGCTTTCATAGTGAATTGAACTAAAAAATAATTCTTAATATAAGTATAAAATAATTAACGAGAAAATTAATGTCATTCTGTTAAAGCGTGGGGTGCTCGATATATCAGTTGTTATTAATTTCTTACTAGTTCTATTCCGAAATGCAGAGTTAGTGTCAAAATGTATTACAAAACACCCCACGCTTTTACCACAATGACATCCATTTTCATTCATCATTTTATTCTGATATTAAGGATTATTTTTTACGTTTTAATTCGATTAACTATAAAAGGGTGTTTTTTAGTTTTTCAAAACTATCATTAATCTATTGAAATAAAATATTTTTAGTCAAAATATAAAACTTTATTCAATGTTATGGACTGTATATTTAATTTTACTGAACATTTCCTGATTTAGGATTCATATAATATATATATATATAAAGCGATCGAATACTTTTTTAAAGGAATAAAATAGCATTTTATACCATTGCTTTTTCTGATTATTAAAAGAAACGAAATATTCCAAAAATTTTTCGTAAGTTTTAACCATTAAAATTTAAAAACATATTCTGGGTTTTAGCATAAGTCTCAAAAACAAAGAAATAATCGAAAGGCAAAACAATTGTCTGAAGAAAAAAAAAAGTTTTTCGGGTTATTTTCTTAAAACTTTAATTTCTGGCGAAAAGCAATAAGAAAATCTCACCGTTTTTAAAATTCCGATGTAAATTCCTTTATCGCTTTGAAATTTCTACACACAAATTTAAATATTACTTTTTTGAATATATACTTTCTTCTCATTCCGCATGCGCAGTCGGGCAATTTTTCCTTCCCCCTGACGTCTCATAAAGACGTCGAAATATTATTATTTTCTTTTCGTTCGCAGCTGCCGGAGGGGCATCTGTGGCGGAACTAACAAGCCTTTATCGAACTGTAAAATCACGCTTGTTACCTTTTTCACTGCCCTTCTCCACACATTCGCACTTTTTCCTTTTATTCTTTGCTACGTGACGTATGTCCCATTCTGCTCAGTCGCAGAGCAAATTAACGACGGTGTTTGAACTGCGATTACTTTCGAATTTTCCGTGAGCAGAATCGTTTGCACAATTTATTTACGCGGTTGCGATTAAGGGAATCATTTTTGAAGGATGTGCGTGTTAATGCCAACATAAATGCTAAGTTCGACGGAAGTAAAAATACAATAAGATTCACACTCTCCTTTCAAGTTGTGACGTCTCTCGCGTCCTTCTTCTAACATAACTCCTAAGTTCTTTGACGGCCACGATTAATGGCAAAACCTTTCCAACCCAATTCCAAGAAGACAAACGGATCAAATATGTAAATGAGATATACTTTAAAAGGATAGAAGCTTTGATGAGAGAGAAAGGCAAGTCTAGAGATAACTTAGTGTGGAATCATTCGGATCAAGAGTTAGATGTCCTATAGTTCTGGAAGAAGGATACGTTCATATAAATTAAATTATAAAGAAGTCTGAATCTTCGCATCTAAAGTTACGTTATAGGTATTACTCAATCGCTGAAGGAAGGTGACTCTACAAAAGGTATTTTTGTATAGGAAGTTAGATTAATCAGTTAATTTATTATAATTAAGATAAGTGTTCTAGTTGCGCGATCTGATTTGAAAATAAGGTTTAATTGGTGTTAATCTCACTTTAAGAAAGTTGTCAATTAGGAATTAAGTAATTTAAGTTATTCTTAATAAAAGTTGTGTTAAGAATCCAAAATGTCTCATCATTTAGATAATCCCACACCTCTAGCTTACGCGGATCCTAATAGACATAGTCATCACTGGATGGCTATGTCGCAAGCTTATATTTAGTTTAACGCAAAATATCAAAATATTCGAAATATATCATTCTGTTTTCAATGCAGTTGGGTTAATAGAATAAAGCATACAGCTTATAGAGATAGAATTTGAACAGTACAGTTTCTATCGCTAATATCTTATATTGAAAACCCCATGTATAATCCCAAACAGCATTGTTTCAAACGCAGATATGTAATATGATCTATAAACTATAGAAATGTTTGATCAAATATGCTCATAGATATTTAGACAACACTACAGTATTCTATTTTGATCGTAGGTGCACATGTATAATAATCAATGTCTAATAATCTATGTCTCAAAGTGTCATGGGTATTGTTTTTCGTGAACAATATATACATGATTTGGAATAAATTTCCCCCTTCCAAACCCGAAAATTAATTTCATTCAATAGTGTACACACACAGACTACTTTCATGGAAAAAGTCTACACTTTTAGAAAAACATGTTGACGCGAGCGCCTCTTTCAGTTAAAAATTATAATTCTCTTGGTGTTTGGAAACCCCCCTTGTGCACGCCACTGGGTTAAGACTCCCGTCTCAACGTCAGCAAATGCAAGGGCAAGAGTGAGTGAGTGAGTGTTCGCATTGTGAAGCAACACGAGGAGCCGAGTAATTTGAACGACATGAGCTGACACTCAACTCTCCTCACTTCCACATCACACAAACAGTAGACAGATTTAATGTACATCGGCCTTTTTACACGGTAGGTCTTCAGTGGCATCAAGATTCCAACCATGACAACAAAATGCCGGTCACGAATTTTTGATCATGACCACTAGGCTACCGAAGTTAAAGGAGGGAGCGATGGAATATTAAAGTCACCTTTTCGAGGGCTTTTGTGATGGACCTCGTTATTTCGAACCATGGTAAAGTGACGAAGACGGCACCTGAGTTGGCATCTCTCGCTCTCCTAACTTCCACACCAATGGGAGGATGTTTGAGCTCTCGATATATTTAACGTGCATCGCCCCTTTGCAAGGCAGATCTTCAACTATATTAGAGCTCAAACTCATGACACGCCGACCACGAGTCCATTACCTTGACCACTTGGCAACAACGCCAACGGGAGGATGAAAATCTCTGGAATTATATTATCCCTCCGTAATTTGAAAATAGAAGCCCAGAAATGATTTATAGAAATACGTGAAAAAAAATATTTTCTGAAATTGTAAGAAAAAAAGTAATTTATTACTTTTTTTCTTTAGGATGCGCATAAATTTAGTGAGAAATTTCCCATAGGATTAATGGGACGAAATCCAGTGGCGTAACGAAGAATAGTAGCCCTGCAAAGTCAGATTATGGGCCCAAAGTCAAATCTTACAAAGAGTACGTACTTGGCGTTAGACAGGCTTTGTGCTCCTTTGTATCCTGCCTCCCCTCGGAATGCGAGGTTGTACATTACGCCACTAACGAAATCGAAATGATATGGGTCGAAAGACAGATGGGAGCCTTCACGAGAAATCCGTAAAATGAAGCTGGCGTGGCTAGTATGGAATCTGGCTTCCCAGTGGGCCAACTTTTTTAAAACAAAACTGTTGTCTCCTAATTGTAAGTTGATTTCATTTCTCCAACCCATTTAAAATCTACCTGTATTGCGAAAGAGCCTAGTGGTCATGGTCAGGGCCGCTTTTCCTCTTAGGCACGGGCCTAGGGCGCAAAAAATTAGAATCGTGAGGAGAACATTTCTGCCATCCTGAGGAAATGAGATCTACTATAGAAAATGAAAAGCTTCACAGTTTGATGTTGCTATGCTTTAAAAATGATATTACCATAGAAATTGATTTCGATGAAGCTATTAATGATTTTCAAGAAAAAATAATGAATAAGGATCTCAAAAAGTAAAAGATAATAAAGCGATGAAAAAGAGGATAATGAACAAGTTGAAAACAGTTCATACGATAATGTGTACTCTATACTGTAATTGAAAACGATTTCATTCATTTACTGTACTAATTTATAAAAGGATGCCGTAAAGTAAGAAATGAACAAGAGTGGACAAACCATACCTCTATTCTTTCCTTACGAATGTCAGTCAATAACACGGCGGGTCCAGAGGTGGTGGAGAGTGTAAAGATTATTCAAACAGCAAAAACAAAGAAAGGGAAAAGAGTAAGAAAGTTAATGGAAAATCCCTCCCGAAACAAACATGAAAAGTAAGGAGGAAGGGGAGGGGGTGCTCTGTAAATAGGAAGGGGATGTAGTAGCTATTGAAGTGCCTAGGGCACTGGGGAGGTTAAAAACGACCCTGGTCATGGTCAGGAACTGTTGGCCAGCGTGTCAAATGTTCGAGTCCTAGCGCCACTGAAAACTCGCCGTGTAGAGCGGCTGATGCACGATAAATCTGTCGAAACCCAATTTCTCCGTGCGGATAGTTTGGAGAGGGGATGGGGTGCCATCTCAAGTGTCCTGCCCACTTGACAGAGGTTGAAAATCACGTGGTCCGCTATCCTCGTGTTGCTTTGCAGTGCGACGAACATTCACTCAGGCGACGAGCCTGTCTGATTCACGATGAGCTCTCTCCACACCACACCAACGTGAGTACTTTGAATCTCGTTAGCTTTAACGTACATCAGTTCCATTAACTGAGAGATCACGGAATTTTTTTATTAAATTAATAATCAAGAACTTATTACTATTTTTAAACTACACTGATCATACTTAAATTATAAACTGAACTAAAAAAAATGATTTTTAAGTTTAAAAAAAATCACATACTTTTTTAAAATGCAGATAAAATTGAAATATTTTTTTAATTGAATTTATACTATTTTAAAATTTAATCATTAACAAAAAAAAAATCTAAAATTTGACGAAAAACCTTAAAATTGTTCTAAATTTCCTGATTACTGACCTGAATTTCAGTTCTTTCCAGAGTAGACACAGTCACGTGCAACAAACCAAACGATCAGTTGAAAAAATATAATTCTAATTTTTCCAGTATAACATTTAAAAGAAACTTTACGCGCCGGCTGAAAGATTCTTGGAAAGTCAATTCACTACAGGCGGAAGAAGGTAGGGACGGAGACAAACATTCCGCCTTGAATATATTAAATTCGATATTCTTCAAAGATCATTTCTACCCCACTCCCTCCTTTAAAAGTATTTTGAAAAAATTAAAACTATAATTAAAAATTAAAAAAACACACATAAGAAATTAAAGCATGTAAAAGTAAATACTTCGTTCTAAACTCTATTCCCTTATGTGCCGGGATCCCAATGAATGATATGGATTGAACAAAATGGAGACTCTCTTGCAAAGTGGAAACTCTAAATTTATATATAAAATTACCGTGTTTGATTTCCTGTGAATTTTTTGGATTGATTGAATATTAACGTCCCACTGTTCAGCTACTCGAGGGCTTTTAGCGACGGACCACGTCATTTTTAACCATGGTCCGTGACGTGGACGACACCTGACTGGCACCCCCCCTAACTACCACACCACACCAACGGGGGACGTTTCAGCCTCGACAGATTTAACGTGCATCGCTGCCCTACACGGCGGGTCTTTAGGGTACTGGGCTCGAACTCGTGACAAGGCAAGCCACGATCTGATACCTATACCACTCGGTTACCGCGGCCACCGTGAATTTTTTGGAAGCTGATAAACTGTCAGTTAGGATAATACAATTTTCTGTTTCTATTTCCCAATTCTATAACGCAGTTCATATGACTGTAACTTCAGCAGTGAAAATTGAATTTATCTCTCTCAGTAAGAAATCCTGTCGTACTTTTTCCTTAGAAATCAGAATCCCTATTGATGTTTCGTTTGTAGTTTTGGAACCATTCGTCACAATAAGGATATTGTTGTTGAAATTTGTTTGGGTGTAATCAATAAATATATTTTTCACTATGATATCTGGATGATAGGCTTGAAGACCCGCCGTGTAGGGCAGCGATGCACGTTAATCTGTCGAGAGCTGAAACGTCCCCCCGTTGGTGTGGTGTGGTAGTTGGGAGGGGTGCCAGCTCGGTGTCGTCCCCGTCATTTTGACCATGTTCAACGGGGGTCCCCCCAAAACCCTCGTGTGCTGAACAGTGCGACGTTAATATTCACTCACTCACTGGATGATAGGCTGGATCTGGCTGGATTGAAAAGGCAGTACATGTGTGTAGACATGTCTATTTCATAAACAGGTGTGTATCCATTGAAGAATCTCTTCTTTAGAAAAGCAAAGTTTTCTTGGAGTGTGTGAATCACGCATATTTCTTGTTTAAAAAATCCATTTGTACGAATATTTAGCGGCGTATGCTATAGAGCAGGGGTCGGCAGCCTTTTAGCTGTGGCGTGCCAAACCAATCTACCCGTAGGATTCAGCGTGTAACACAGTAGGACATTTTTGAAACAATTCGATTTCCGTGATAATCTCTACAGAATTAGAAAATAGAGATAAATAATTTAGATGTAAAGTTTTATTTTATATTAATTTTGCATCGTTTAAAGATATTTACTAACATAAAAAATAAACGGCATATAAAGTATAATGATTTCTTTAACAGAAATAAAAAACTTAAAACTGTACATGTATGTATTTTTAAACATATTTATTTAAATAAAAAATAAGCAACGTAAAATATAAGCATTTCCCTTCACACATTACAGTTAAATAAAAAAAATAATAAATATTTTAATGCGAACCTAGTACTCGCATCGTTTACTTTTATATCTCAAAATCACAGGGGTATAATGGGTGACTTCCAATTTGACACGATGCTGAACATTCGGTTGTTAAACAATTTCTTTACGAACTCGCAACATTTTTCATATGTGGTAAATTTATTTTTTTTAATTTTGTGCTTTGAAATGTAGAAGCAAAAGCGGAAAGAAGAGTCCATGTAATTTTCTCTCTTCAAACAATTACATCTCTCCAGTAATGACATTCAATAATTAACAAAATAGCTGTAGATTTATCTATAGAGATATGTGTTTCAGATTTTTCTTAATTCTGAAAAAGTCCATAATTCTGAAGATGTTTGTCCAATGAGGTCCGTTACAAATTGATTGATTTCCATCCATTCGAAAATTAATAAATTTGTAGAGTGCCACTGAGGATTGTGCCATAGGTTGCCGATCCCTGCTCTATAGTGTCCACTTGAAAGGGTCGCAGGCTGTTTTTGTATTGGGCCCGGGACCTCAAGAAGTTCTTAAACGTCACTGATCTGGCGGCGGCCGGAGATCCGTTCTGCAGAACGCCTGATGCGCCTTTAATTTATCGATGCTCAAGAGAGTGTTTATTAAGGTCACATTTTGAAGCAACACTTCAAAATCGTCCTTTTGAACCTGGCTGACACCACCTTTCCTAATTTTTGCGTCACGCCAAAGGAGGAGGAATGCCCAAAGGAACCGAACTCACCCGAAAAGAGTTTAGAGCTACAAACCCATCCCTCGGGAAACAACCACCCCCACGTCCAGACTTAATTGGGAGAAAAATCAAAGTTTATAAACATTAGAAGACAGTAAAATGACAAAGCACTATATACATACAGTAGAACGTCGTTTATCCGAACGTTTATTATCCGGAGTGTCAAATATCCGAACCAGTTTTTTCAGAGATTTTACTGCGAAAAAACAATGGTGTACAATGGTAACGCTTATTATCAGCAAATTAAAGGTTTACCACAAGGAAGGCCAGCTAGCAACTGCTTAGCAAATATCTACTTGCATTTTTATGAAAATGAAAGTATTAGTTATGAGTCTTGTTACTTTTATAGATACGTAGATGACTTAATTATATTTAGTAATACAGTAGACTTTGTTCCTAACCTTAATTATTATCCCCACTATTTAAAATTAGAAAAAACTAATTATAATAATGAGTCAGCTTAACTTTTTGGACCTTCAATTAAAGGGTTTAAAGAATAATTTGCTATTAAGTAATATTTTTGATAAAAAGAGACTCATTTGATTTTAAAATTATAAAAATGCCTTTTTGGGGTAGTAACCTATACCTATCAATATTTAGAAATATTATCTTAAATTTTATAAAAATAAAAAATGATTAGGTTACTGATAACATTTTAAAACAGAGTAATTTTGTGAATTTTTGCAATAATTGCTTAGAATACAATTATGCAAGTAAATTTATTTATGGATATATTTCTATTTCTAATTAAATATATTTTATCTTAGTTCATTATTTTATTTAAAATTCCTTTTATTTAGTTTATTTTAAAAAATATTTAAAAAAAAAAAAAAAAAATTTTAAGCGCTTATTTTATTTGCAATATATCGATTAGTATATAATCATCCAAGTTTATTTACTTTGTAATATATTTCTATTTGATTTTATCTATTCTTAACTTTGTTCACTATCGTTTTTAAAAACTTCCTTTATTTAGTTTATTTTTAAAAAAAATCTTAGTTGTTTGTTTAATTGCAAAATAAATATCCAGGTGGCGCCACGATTTTTCCTTCTCGAATAGTTGTTTCATTTCTTTTAAGTCATTTCGCGTTGGGTGTTTACTGTGGAAGGTTGAATTTTCGATCTCCAGTAATTATTTTACACGTAAGTTGTTTTTTTTTTAAATTTTATTATTATTATTCCTCTCCTTGATACATTCATTATTTTTTTCTTTTCTTAGCTTCATTTTTATATATTATCAGGTTTTTCTTCCACTTGTTGTATTAGGCTTAACTTTTCAACTTTGTTTTTTTGTTGTTTTTTCCCTATTATGTCGAAAGTTTCTGCTGTACGGGGAAGGTTGGATCCATAAAGCATTGCTAACCCTAATTCGCTGGCCTAATTCAGCAACAGCTTTAGAAATCATAATAGGTCTCCTGTTTAGTCCAAAGACTTTTTTGTATCTACATTTGTTGTGTCTGGTGAATTCCAATTTCTTCCTGCTTTATACTGTAGGTTTTATTACTTCTTCACTTTTATTTTATATATATATATATATATATATATATATATATATATATATATATATATATATATATATATACTTGTAAATTTACATAAAGATAATTTATTTAATAATGTTAATTATGATAGATTTGGTTCACTACTGAGGTTTGTACTTAAAGAGAACTATATATATCATAAAGGTAACTATTATCTGCAAATTTAAGGTTTTCCACAAGGTGGCCCTGCGAGCAACTGTCTTGCCAATTTATACTTACATTATTTCGAAAGTAGTTACATTAATAATGCTAAATATTATATTTATCGTTATATAGATGACATAATCATTTTTGGCAAACAAGCCAATTTTATACCTAACATTAATTTTTATCCACAATATCTTAATTTAATACAGACAAATAATAACAACAACGAAGCAAATTTTCTTGACATACATGTCAAATTAAATGATAATGTAATACTTTCTAATATTTATGATAAATGAGAAGAATTTAATTTCAATATTATAAAAGTTCCTCATTGGGAGAGTAATGTACATACTTCTATATTCAGAAATATTGTTATTAATTATATACAACGTAATAAATTTCTGGTGTCAAAAAAATCAGACATTATAAGTAACTATAAACATTTTACTAAATATTGCTTAAATCAGAAATACCCAATTAATTTTATTAATAGTTATATGAATAAAGCTGTTCAAAATAGTTAGGATTAAAAAATCTGAGATTGATAATAGTTTATTACTATCAACTTAAATATTTCATATAGTTATAGTTATCTCCATAATCTAATATAAGATAAAATTACTTATTATTATTTTATTCATATTTAATCTAGTGTTATTAAAGTTATGCTATAATTTGCAACTCTTATTAATTTTTATTTCCATTCTTTTTATACTTTTGTTAAGTGCTACATTTCAGCCTTCACTTGATTTAAATCTGCATTAGGGTCCATAATCCGGCAATAACTTATTTATTGCACTCAGATTTAGCGCGGGCTCTGCATTTGTAAGTGCAATTTCTTTAAGTACATTTCTCTTTGTAAATGCAACCTATATCTTGTAATGGATTTAGATATTCCTATCCATTATTTTCTATTGGTTTTTGATCAGTGTTATTTACATAAAGGAGGAACGTTGGCTGCCCAAAAAACACGTTGAACCCCACTTTTATATAAATTATTTTATATATTAGCTGTCCTAAGTCAGTAATGTTTATAACACTGCAGCATCCATTTTATAATTTTTAGTCTCGATTACTCATATGTCCTTTATTGTATGATTTTCCTACTGTCTATGTGTTTCTCGAATGTTATTGTTTGGATGTTATCTCTTGTTTGTAGAGAATTAGCCTATATATATATATATATATATATATATATATATATATATATATATATAGTTACAAAAAATTTGATATATTTTCTAAAATATTATTGGGTGTGAATTTGATTCAAAGTCTACAGTCTAGATTTAAAGTGTCTTACTTCCTTATTTTGTACTATGTATGTTTAAAGTCAGTTTTCTTTTATGCTGAAACTTAAGAATTCGAGGCGGGAGTATACGTTCAATCATGAAATTTGATAAATTTACACATCTTTCACTAGTAACTTTCTCCCCGTCATGTAGTATGGTTACAACGGACATTCATTTCGCCCATACGTTGTTCGGTGTCAGCTATCCAAAAGGGTACAAGTTCAATAAGAGTTTTTTTGTAGATAAAGGGTCACAGGAGATGTTTTATTTCAATCTTGAGAGTAGTTACTATAAATTGAAATAAAAGTTTTTGATCCAAACCATTAGCAGACTCTTTTTAGAAGAAATTGGCATTTTGGGCGATTTCTTCTTTTACATTTTGCTCATTTGAAATAACAGGTAATTATGTCCATAATTTTTAATTATTTTGTATATAGAGAGAGTGAGGGGCGGCATTTTCAATTTTTGTCCGGGGCGGTAAAACTGCTAGAACCGGCCCTGCTGGATCGATAACTCAATCCTCCGCTTCCTATCTTGAAACTACGATATTACTGGTGTTTTTAGCTTGGCTGGTTGGAGGAGGATCAATGGGGTGCCGGTTTCGGCTATTGGGGTTGAGCATCTTTAATCAGGTTATGATGATGTAACATTTTATGCGGATGATTTTTATTTTTAATTTACATCGCATCCCACGAGGACACTACTAGTAACAGATTCAGGTCATGGGACGAGGACGACACCTGAGCTGGCACTCCACCATTACGCCAACAAGGTGTTCTCGACAGATGCATCAGCCCTCTTTCAGAGATTGCTCGAACTCGACAACACCTTCGTCAGCCTCTCACAAGTCCAGAAGCGCGGTTCGGCTAATAAGGTCCAAAATTCAACGATAGTGGACTGTAAAACTATGGAAAAACAAGTTCTCTGGAGCAACGAATTTAAAGTTCCCCCTTTTTCGATTGGGTAGCAGGATCTAGTTTTGGTGTCTGCCAGAATCTGTCGGAATGTGTTGTGTTAACAGTCAAGTCCGGCGGAGGTGGCGTTGTTCTAAGCAGGAGAGTAACTACCACCGTATCAATGATACGGTGCCCCCAAGCTACAAGGGGCCCCGAGGCATTTCGATACAGGGCCCACTCAAGACTAGATACTCCAGTGGCTCTAAGGGTGTTTCGCAATATCTGTAACACTCAACGCCGTGTCCATTTTGGATAATCCTGTGCTACATACCTTACGGGACAGAACATTGTTTCTTCCAGGTCAATAATGCCATCTATTATGTTGCAAGGTCGACTATGGCTTGATAGGATGACTATGGCCTTCAACGATTTAATTATCCTGTCCAGACTTTAACCTTATCGTGCACCTATGGGGTGAGTTGGAATATCGACTAGAATGGTGTTCATGTCATTACAAATCGGTGAGTGAGTCGATCTGTAAGATAAAAAGAAAAAAATACCGATTGCCATCGCACAACAATGGGAGGAAGATAGGCTGCGGAGGGTCTCCGATGTGAGTGAGAGAACATTAAAGTCGTAACATCTACTCGAAGGCTTTTGGTGATGGACCTCGTCATTTTGTACCATGGTCAAATAACGAGGACGAAACCTGAGATGGCAACCTCCCTCTCCAAAGTAGCACACCACACCAGCAAAAGGATGTTTGAGCCTCGAGATATTTAAAGAGCATTGACATCCTCTGCATGGTGGATCTTCAGTGGTAGGAGGCTCGAACTCATGACACGCTGGCCATGAATCCGTTGCTCTGACCACTAGGCTACCGCGGCTACGGATCTGCGCTGTAATTGCCCTTTTTAGAAGCTCCACCAACTATTAATGTGATGAGTGAATATCTTGCATATTTTCTATCCTGAATATCGATATAACTTCTTAGTAGATAGTGTAATGCATTACCCACCGATTGTTTTCAGAAAATAATGAAAATCGGAATTTCCGATAAAGTATATGGAAAAAAACATAATTTTTATTTAATATTAATGGACTCTGGTTCGCGTACAAATGCTTAATAGCTTTTGTACAGACGGAATAATAATATAAGTTAAAGGAAACAGAACGCTTTTTTAACAAGTTATTTAACAATTTATTATAACAAGAGTAACCAAGACTTATTTACTATTTGTCCGTGGAAATGTACAAATCCCAAATTTTAAAGGATAAATTCATTAATTTTCGCACGTGTGATTAGCGAGACCACAGATACATTCAAAAAGTCGTGGATTCTCAGTCCTATTTGTAACTATAATAGTTGCTCTTGAAGGTTACACAAAATATCCTACAAATTTCAAAAATACCCATTTTTTTTTTTAAACATTTTCTTGTAGCCCATATCATTGGAAAGATTGCCACCAAATTTCATATATCATAACAAATTAGATTTTAAGGTATCCGACTATCCTAAAATTATGATTTTTTTTAAAAAATTGACAAATTGTTTTTATTGTTTTATTTTATAGGCCATCTCTTATTAGCTTTATAACAATACTAAGTTTTTTAATTTCCATTCACTAGAACAAAAACTACAAGTGTTTTAGTAAAAGTAGATGCTATAATTTTACATGAGATGTCAAACATTAAAATGCATTTTACTCGAAATCTGGTTTTTTTTTTTCCCAAAAATCTCGAACGCGCGGGGACAGCAATTACTCAAAATTTTTTTTAAATAATTTGCTGAAATTTTTTGCGTATGTTCTGTATAAAAAGTAAGAGTTTTAAACCTTTTAGGGTTTATCAATCACTCTTTTTTTTAAGCAATTTCATACAATTTCTAAGATAAAGTGCTCTAGTTTTCTTAAAAATGAAAATTTCTCTTATCCTGAAGGTCATTCCAAAAAGGAATAACAAAGTAATACATCAACATTGAAAAAATTGAGAATTTGTACAGAGCGAGTACCGTTTATGTAATTTTTTGTCAAGTTTTACCCATTTTAGTAGTAACAATTTATTTTTCTCTTTTTAATTTTAGCCTTATTTTCTTAAAATGTACTAAATAAATCTAAAAACTACAAAAAAATCTCCATATCTCCATTTTTTTAAAAAAAACGTTGTCGCAAGTAGTCGGATACCTTAAGATATTTGAAGATTTCTGGCGCTGAAATTTTGGTTTCGGTTTCATTTTAAAGCATTTTTCCACTCTTAAATTGAATTAATTAAAAATATTTTTGAGCATAATCAACTCTTACAGTGTGAAATGGTGATTAATTTCAATTTTCATTTAATAAATCATTTCTGCTTGGTTATCTTTTGAGATCACAGTTAATTAAGATAGATTTCAAGGCCCAATCTTTGTAATAAGAAATAGTTTATATAACTCAGAGCTTTATCATTAATTTTAACTGTTGAGAAAATGCCAAGGCCAAAACGTTCTCAGGTTGCTATGAGAAACAATATTTCGAAGAGATGGAGTACTACTGAAAATGATGTATCTAAAACTAAGTCCTCAGTCAAGATACTGCAATTAGACTTCCGAATACAAGTATTCTGAATTAAAGTATTGCAGATTAAAAACTGAATATTTCCATATGATGTACCAAACTACATTATAGTAAACATATTGTAGTGCTTTGTATTTTAGTATTTTAAAGTTCCGCAACAAAAACTCAAACTTGTGCTAAATTGTCCCAATTAAAAAATGGAAAAAAAAAATTCAATTTTATTTACAGACTTCAATGTGAAACTTAAGCTGGAAAACAACATATTAAAAAAAAGAGCATTATTAGATTTTTCTTCATGACTTTACAAACTTTAAATGTGTTTTTCTCAGGCTTTTAACTTTGAAGAAATAAGTGTTTTTAATCCTTAAGGCTTTTTTTAATTCCGACTATTAGTTCACTCTCTCAATATATATATATATATATATATATCTTGTTCAAATTTTCAATCGTTAATAAAATACTTTCTATTCATCCATTCAAGTTCAAATACATATTTTTAAACTTTTAGTGGATGACACATGATGTTAATACAGTTTTTTAAAATATTAATTCATTAATTAAATTTAAAAAAATGAGTAAAATAGTAAAAACAAACATAATAGTCCAACAGCATATATAGAAAGGAAAATCGTTCGTTGTGTTCCTATAGTGCAATGGATAGCGCAATGGACTTCTAATCCAAAGATCATGGATTCGAACCCACCTGGTATGGTCTAATTTCTGAGAATGCGATTTCTTTTTTGCTATACTATTTTATTAAAATAATTAAATTTAATTAATGAATAAATAATAAACAAAAATAGTTCACCCCCACCCCTATACTGAAAGGAAAATAGAAAGTTGCAAAGAAAATCGCTTTCTACTTTGTCACTTAATGTTGTGATTCTGTCCTGTGTCTATACATATTTATATTAATTGTAACTATTTAATAAAAAGCAACTAAAATAAAATTTCTCTTTGTTGACCTATGTAGGAATTGACTCAAAATTTATTTTTTACATTATTTCTGTTCTTGAAAAAAAATTTGCATATACTTCTAAACGTATGTTCTATGTGAATGTTAATATGGATATAGAGCTGAGAGATATGTAGTTACTTTTTTTAAAAAATGCTAAAGTTATAATATTTTTACAATTTTCGGGGTTTTTCCAGATTTATAGCTAGAAAAATAATTATTAAAAGCCAACAAGGGAGCAGATTTTCCCAAACCCATACTTTTTGTTCCCAATATATATATATATATAATTTAAGAAACATAATAAATCACTTAAAATGTCTAAAGAATTTTAAAAAGTGAACACTTCATTAGAGTATCCCGGGCTGTGCAAGGTCGACTCAGCCTTTCATCCCTTCAGTGGGTCGATAATCTTGCTTGGAGACTAAACACTGGGGTTTCGCGTCACACTGACCACCTGACTGAAACATCTGCACTTGCACCTCAGTGACCAATGTTACGAAAACTGAGTTGGGTACAGTAGACCATGGCTCTCATAGGCTGTTGCGCCACTGAGTTTAATTTTTAGTTTATTTTCTAAATGTTTGAAAAAACTTGAAAAATTCTTATTTTTTTAAAAAAAGTGTAAAATAATGGCTGGTCAAACTGACTTTTTACTTTCAGAAAACTTGATAATATAATCTGAATATAAAACAAATTATTTTTACTATTACTGTGACTCCAAAATTTTTTTTGAAAAAGGGCACTGTGCAACCTTAATAGCAACTTTGAATAAAAATGATGCTAAAGAATTCAAAATGGAAATTAAAATTTCTTAGATGTAATTCTAGATAATAAAACTGACTTATTGAGAAAGTTTTTTCGCAGGTGAAGTAAGATATGGACCTTTCTCATTAACTCTCTCTAAAAGTAATTCCAAATAAGAATTAAAACTATTCATTGACTATATATATATATATATATATATATAATAAAATTCATTATAACAATTGAATCATCACTACCAGAGTAAGTATTCTAAGTGGCGGCAGTAGCCTAGTCACGAACTCGAAGCCAGCGTATCATGAATTCGAGCTCTAGTAGCCCAGAAGGCCTGCCGTGTAGAGGAGCTGATGCAAGGTCAAAGTCCTCCCTTGGTGTGGTAAGATACTTTGGAGATGGGATTATACCAGTCCAGGGGTGTCGTCCTCGTCACTTGATGAAGAGGACCGTCACTAATACCCTTCTGGTTACTTTATGGCAAGTAATGGTTACTTCGTGTCTTACTTTATGGATATTCTAAGCAAGAACTAATATTACAATTAATTAATAAGTAATTTACGAGGTATAGGAATTTAAGTTAATTATTGATTAAAACAAAAAAAATTACCAAGTTTCTTTAAAGTATCTAAGTAAGAATTAATTAAATTAATGATGAACTCGAAATTTATACTAAATTTACCAAAATTCCTTTGCAAAATATTTTCATTTTATTTAAAGCATGTATAGTGTAGGTAAATATTTGCTGAAAGGATGAGGTATTTCTTCAGGCTTCGTCATGTAATTGGAGTTTAATCACCTCCCCCCAAATTCTAATGCGACATGATTTCGAACAAAAAGAATTGAGGAAGAATTGCTTGAGCAGAAGTCACCAACTGAATTAATGTATAACGTTTTGAAAATATATTCGTAACACAATAAATTGTTATTTATAAACTCGGTTCAAACAAGTAAAAAAAAAAAAATGTTTAAAGAATTCCCGATTTAATTTAAGAATAATTTTCACCGCTTTTGAAATTTTTTGGAATGTGGAACACTTTCTGACCACGATCAAGCGCGAAAATCTGACAATTCGCTTTCGGGAGGACTACTCGAAGCTGATAAATTGTCACAATTCGTTTCGGTTGCCCAAGTCTTATGGGAACATGCGCACTGAAGCAGCTTTTACTCCGTTTATCTACTTTCAGTTTCGTAGTGGACTGAGCATGCGCCGCGAACTGCATTGTGGGAAGCGAAAGCAAAACATCTGTTGGTGTTTGAAAAGTAATCATAGCTTTTGACGGGTTTTGTGCGAATGGTTGCGGACTGTTGATATTCGATTGGCTCAGAGGATAACTCCTAAAGAAAATGGAAATCGAAATGAATGAAATATCTGTTTTTTATTAATCATTCTTTTTTTACGGTATTTTGAAGAAGTGATACACTATTCACTGATTTTGAAATTATCAGGTTTGTTCATTTTTACTGTTTCAAATTTTGTTTTCTCTTTAGTGTTGGTTTTTATTTTTTTAAAATATTTTTTCAGCTTTTAAATTAAATTCCTTTACAATCGAAATGAAAGCTCAATTGATGTGACCAGAATGATTTTATTTAAGTATGAAAAAGTATTTAAAGCTGAATTTTTTTTAAAAAAAAAAAGTTTGATCACTACTGTTTAACATTCATAGATGTATTAAAAAATGACTGGTAGTTAACGAATACAGTAAAAGTGATTATTCCAAATCTTGAAGGTTTTTACACATTATAGAAACTTCTTACACTTACTCAATCCCTGTCAGACGCAAATCTCCGATATTTTATTGCTGAGCAATTTTTTTAAGCTTACAAAATTGTTCAAAAGAAAAAAAACAACTTTATTATTATTGTTAATTTCAGATCTAAACATCTTTATACTTTGATGTAAGGATTTTTAATTGAAAATTTTAATCCCTGTTTTGATAAATTCATAGTTTAATGTTGTCGTAATGGATTAGGAATTCTTTATGGAATTTTAATAAAAAAAAGTTTAATTTTTTCCCCTAAAATTTATTTTCAAAGGAACAGCAAATTTCTTTGAAATATATGCATTTTCTCTTTGCCATATTCCTTCACGACTTCTAAACTTCTTCCTATTTCGAAATAAATTAATCTAAAACTCTTTTTGCAATAAAACTGAAGTATGAAGTTAGAGTTTAAAAATAAAAATTGAAATTTAGTCCCGCAAACAATTTAAATTTAATGAAATCAAATGAAGACAGAATAAATTTAGGCCTATTATAAATATTATTTGTAAACTAATTTATTTTGAAGTTTGCCAAGTTGTTATAATGTTGGAATATTACTTAATTAGAGTAACTCTGCCGTGGCAACAAGGCTAAACTAAGGTTATGGAAAAACAAGTATCTTAATTTAAAAAAGCACCCAATAGAAACGGTTTATTTTATAAAAAAATGACAGAACGATGAACAATGATGTGATTTATAATAATAATCAATCAACAAGTACTTTGCTATTAATAATTTCTGTGTGTGGTAGAAGTTTGTGCTAAAATTAAGGATAGATTCTTGTATAAAATTCTTTTGTATTGGCCATGCCATAAATTTGACATGCTTGACTTATAGTATGCATAAGATCTTTATTTTTAATGTGATTCATTTTGTTCGAGAGTGTATATTTTGAAGTGTTAGACACCAGGGTGTATCGAACATTTTTTCCAGAATTTCAAAGCCTACCCCTATGCGGAATATGTTCTCTGGAATATAAATCAAGGGAAAGATAAAGTAAAAAATTAATTTTTTTACATTTTGACAAATCGAATGTAGTTTAGGTGTTTAAGCTTTTTACGGTCGGAAGTAATTTTTATTATAGAAAACTAGGTATTTTAGAATTTTGTGAACATTTCTTGCGACGAGAGGACTCCTAGTAAATAGTACAGTATAAGAACAAAACAACATATTTAACAGCTTCTTCAGTATTAAATTTTTAAAAAAATCTACTTTGTCAAAATTGCTGCGCACGAAAAAGAGGAAGGCGGGGAAAAGCTTGGATCAGACAGATTTGACGTTGAGGGAGAGAGCTGGGGTTATGAAATTGACTCACAATTTGGAATTTCCTTATCAGTAATAATCATGTTTGTTTATTTGAAATGTAAAAAATAATTTTACTTCGATTATAAAATTATAAAACCAAAATCAAGTCCTCTCCCCTACTTTTTCGAAAATTCAACCCCTTTGGGGCAATATTAAATTTTGAAACTGCTTTTTTAATTACTTTTCAATTCTTACTATTAGCTCACACTCTCTATATATTTATTTATCTTCGTGGAATCTTCAATCGTTAATAAAGTGCATTTTAAAGCGCTCCACTGAGCTGACATTTTATGTACAGGATTATTTTGGATGAAAATACAATAATTTAATTATAATTAATAAAAATTAATTGATTAAAAATAATTATTTAAAGAATTACAAATACACACACACCCACGTTGGCATCATTTTTAGCGACTTGTGTCAAAACTTGAAAAGTTTTTTTTCTCATGTTTTAAAGCATTCAGTTGAACTGAAATTTTATATACACGATTGTTTTATATGAAAATACGATACTTAAATGAGAGAGATAATGAATAACCACTTATTGTTGTGATTCTGTCCCTGTATATACATATTTATATGAATTGTAACTATTTAATAAAAAGTAGCTAAAATAAAACTTTTCTTTGTTGATCTAAGTAGGAATTGACTTAAATTTATATATATATATATATTACTTGTTATCTTAATCTCCAAACCATACACCATAAGTAGTTCCCCAATAATAATTTTTTCCCCTCTATAATTGTGCGAACAACCGAATCACGAAACTCGTTTCAATGTGACTCAAAGGCCGAAAAATTAATTCTCTCCCAGAAGTAGGTTTATTTTTAAAAAGGACAGAACTAAAAGATCTCATATTATTTATGCATTATTACGATAATGTGTCGCAGTGGTAAGATATCGCATTGAAAACTGTTAAAATTGTGTGCCAGCATTTTCATTCAATTGTTTGTAACCTATTGACTGGTTTCTTAAAAATATTCGTTGTGTGTCGGTTAGTTTTAATCCATCCACCTTCATCCAGCGCGAGTGCTATTACATGACAGCTGGAGGCGCTCCGAAGGTTTTGGTCAAGGCCAAACAAATATGTCAAATGTGTTTTCCGGCATGATTTATCACTAACAATGGGGAAAAAACGACAAGCAAATGAGAAATTTATTTCTTTCCAATTTTTACTCGATAATTTATAAATGCTTTCAAAGTACATTTTTTTTCCAAATAACTTTTTCTTTAAATCTTTATTGCTGCCTGCAAGTCAAAATTTCAGTCGGAATGATCTACGGTTTTATGTCTACTTTTACCACTTGTTTTTAATTCTAGTTTCTACCTTTAATATCCCAATGAAGCTAGGGCTAATGACAGGCGTCCACTTTGCCCTTTGCCCAGATCTGATCCCGTCAGACAGGTGACAGAAGTACCAACAACAATATCACAATGAAAAATTTATCAACTTAATTTCTCTTGAAAACTTATTCAAGGAACCTTAAAAGTGTTCAAACGTTTGCAATTTTCTGTAAAATTTTATGTTTTCGACTAATAAAAGTTAATATATCGGAATTGTAATTTTTATATCTGCAACTTGTTCTTACTGGAACACCATAATCATTTTTTAAAACGAAGTATAACTATTATTTAAAAAAATTTAATAATCTAAAACATTACGTCACAAAAGTCTTTGAATCAAGTAGCTTTTTATTAATTAGGCCTAACTGCCACTTCAGTAAAAAAAAAATGTAACAAGTCAGGAATGTCAACATTAGGACTTGTTGTTATTCTGGCAAAGTCAGAAAAGAATTACAAAATAAATTGTTTCAGGTTAACAAAAATAACAACTATAATTTTAAAAATTAAAAAAAAAAAAAAAATTACATTTAGAAATAATATTCAAAAAATAAGTACAGTTACAACAGAAATAAAAGAATTATAGTGCGACAATTGAGAGTGAAAACATAGTTTTTTTTTGTACTTGTTCAAAAGGTTAAAGTTCTTTTGTCTTGTAAGGTTTTATGATCCCGATGTGTTGGCAAACATATATCAAATCCTTTCGAGTGTTTTAATTCGATATTATTATTGATGCGAGCAGCTTTGAAATGTTTCGGGAGAGAAATGGCCCTATCTCTTGCTTTTTTTCGAAACTGTTCAATATAAAAAGACACTAAATGTATATTTGCCGACAAACTAATGACTTTAAAACCTGGCATCAGGGACAGATTTAACTTCCCCAACAAGTCGAATGGCAGTTTCTTTTTTGCATTCATGGGTCATTAGATCCATCAAAATCCCCGAAGCTTATAATGACAACATTTTACGATGTACAATGATACCCACTCGGTATATTTTCAAGTTTTATACCAATAAGTTCCAGGTTCGACTGTAAAGTGGTTTTCTCCTTAAGAGATAATGCGAATTGAATCGCTGTATGCTTGATATAATTTCGAATATTTATTCGCCTATTAAATATTTTAAAACTCATTCCATCTTCTTGGATTCATAGGTTCCATACGACTTTTAATTGGCTACTTTGAATTTTTTCTTTCTGATCTCTGTGGCAGCCGAAGATTAGGAAGAACCAAGGAAATAGGGCACAAAAGAGTAAAATGCTGACTTGATTCATTTTGGAACATCACAGAGATCACAGCTGAGCAGCAACTCCACTCTCTACATCTAAGTCACTCATGGCCGCCTAGTGGTTAGGGTCACAAATTGATGGGGCTGGTTCATGCTGAATCTGGCGTGGTGGGGTAGTTTAGAGAGAGCTCAGATGTCCTCATTATTGGTTCAATAGTGCGAGATCCGTCACCTCGCGCAGCTAAAGAGTGACGCTTATTGATGAGTAATTAGATAACACTTTTAATGAAAATCTTTTAATAGTTAAAAGTTTAAATGCAACTGGAATATATTATTTAATGAAACATTCATTTTTTTAAAAGAAAATCGAAACTTGTGTGTGTTGTTGCCACCTGTCTGACGTGGTCAGATCGAGGTCCACGAAATTCATCGCGGCAAAGGGCTAGATCAGGGGTGGCGAACCTTTATAGACCAACGTTCCATTTTTTCTGAAGAAATATTGAATGAGGTACAGGCGAACCATCAAATAATTTTGACTATTTATTTTGGGAAAAATAATAAATCTAAATACTAACAACACACACTCTTTATTTACTACCGAAAAATACATTTTATATTTTACAGTAGTAAATGTTTTAGTTACATGTGTAATTCAAATTATATAAAGTAACATTAGTGGGATTTCTGCTGCCGCAGATTAGATGACAAATAAATTATTGGATAAGATGTTACTTTTAGCAGAATGCTTGCTGAATTGGAATCCTCTGCCAAATGGTTTCTAAGCGAGTCTTTCATGTTATTCATCCCTGAAAATAATGACTCGTAGGCATAGATCGATGAAAATATGGTTAAAATAGCTTAAGCCTACTTCTTCAAACAGTTAAAAGTATCTGGAATCGAATGTAATGTTTCCAAAATTTCGTTACAGGCATTTTTATTTATATTACTTGTTAATCGTTCTGTTTCAATCAATTCTAAATTTTTCCTTATTTCAATAAATTTGTGAATCCATATTGAACTAGTCAGTTACATTTCAAATTCTTTAATTTCCAACCAAAGGAATTGGGGCAAGTTCAGTTTAACAGATGATGTCCCATCAGGGTACTTAATAAACGAGCGTTTCTGATAATTCTTTGAACTGAGAAAATCTCACTGAAAATTCCTTGGTTTAAGAATCAATCGCGATGGATCGTTTCGATCTGTGGCATGCCTAAAATATTGTGCCGATGGTTCACCATCCATGGGCTAGATGTACGCCTGTCGTTAGCCGTAGCTTGGAGCACCTCAAAGGGGACAGTACGCTTTGGCTCGGCTCCATCCTAATTCAGGGGCCTCCTACCTCTCTTCCTCTGCCACCCACCTCACGAGAGGACTTGCGGCTCGACGGCTATTTAGAGTGTCCCCATGCCACGATGGCACTATATATTTATAAACATCCATGCCTTCTCCAGGATTCGAACCCAGGGAGCAACAACAACAGAAATTAGAGGTTTTTACCTGAACCATTTATTTCCATCTAAATAGTCTTTAAAACAGCTTTACAATTAAAGAACTATTAGAATTGAAGTAAATTACAGATGTAGAATTTTATCCACAATAAAATATGCAACTTTGGATAAGATTTTATTTGAATTTAAAAGTTTAGCAAAACTCTTCGTGTTTTTTTACACGCTTTTATAAGTTTCACTTCTATGTAATGGAATCTTTGGACTCGATTTTTACCCACTTTAAAAGGTCATATTCATTCGAAATTTTGCACATTTGTCAATGACCGATACAATACAATAATTTCAAAATTTATTCCATTGTACTGATCAGAATCGTCAAAAGTAATGATTTAAGGATTTCTGGATTTTGCGACAAATTCATTATATCGTTTCCAGATTTGGCGACTAATTGCATATGCCATTCCCAAATTTGGCGACTAATTCCAGATATGGCGACTAAAAGACCCTACCCTTTAAAAAGGTGCAACCTCTAAATGTGTTCGTTATGTGAGAAAGGAAAAAAAAAAGACTTGTGCATGGGAATAAAAATAATTTATGCTCTAACTGCTAAATATTTTTATAAAGCAATACATTTAGAAGTGATGATGCGAATTAACATAGCAATATGTTTAAAAGGTGATAAATTTATGTTCTAACTGCTAAATATTTTTTTTATTTTGATAAAGTAATATGTTTAGAAGTGATGATACGAATTAACATAATAGCAATACGTTTAAAAGATGATAAACACGATTGACATTTAATATTTCTTCTTAACACACTTTTATTAGTTAGACCTGTGTCTATAGAGACGGAATCTTTGAAATATATAACGATATAGCCCCGTAAACGGAGAGAATAAATACTCCTTCAGACCCATTAGTTAATATTCATTGAAGAGCAAAACTAATTCCAGCAGCCACATAACTCCACACTAACTCAGCATTTCGGAATAGAACTAGTAAAAAATTATAACAAAATTAATATAGAGCACCCCACGCTCTTTTATCCCAATGACATTAATTTTCTCGTTAATCATTTTATTCTTTATTAAGAATTAATTTTTTCACTTTTTAGTTCGATTCACTATAAAAGCGTGTTTTTTAGTTTTTTTAAAACTATATAATTTATTATATTCAATATATACTAAATGAATTGTGTTATTTTCAGGTATTTCCTCCCCAAAGAATATTCTTTTAAACATTAAAATATCCAAGTAATTAGATACATAAATTAATTGAATAAAATTCTATCTTTAAAATGAGAATCATTCACAGTTCTAGTAGGAATATTTAGCAATAATATTTAACTATCACTATCTAATCAAGGTTCACGTATCCATTCTTGTATACAAATTATAAACTTTCACCGTTTCAATTCACTGATCTTTTTGAATGCATGTATTATTAACCTTTTCGCGCCGTCATAATTACACAAGTGTTACCTTTTGTAAACTCAAACAAAAGAAATGTTACGTTTTCATCGTAATCAAAACTGAACACATTTTTTTTTATTTAAGTTTGTATTTTTCAAATGGTAACAACATGCAACTTTTATTTCAATTCTTTTTGTTATCAAAATAGCTCTCATTTGCTGAAAGAGCGCCGGGAAGAATTTTAGCAAAAACAAATTAATTAACGTTAGTTATCATATTTATTCTTTAATATTTATTTGTTGATAACAAATTATGTTCGTCATGAATGGACTCGAACTGTTTCGAGTAAAGAGTTCTGTTTCATTTGCCCAACACATCAAAGAAGATTCTAAGTATTTCGCCATTTTTATGAAAGTATGAATGGGGTAGTGCTTTACGCTAGAGTAAATCGAACAAAGAAAAAAGCATGCTATCTCTGTCTGCTTGTGATAAAAGGTTTAATGTACCCAATTCATTTTTTCAGTTTTTGTCAATTCTGAAGCGATTTTTAAAATACTCTTAAGCTTAGCTATTGATCGGAACTTCACAGAATTCTGATTTTTACACCATTCGAGTTAACAATTTTTTAAATAGAAAGTAAGCTAATTAAGCCAATTTTCGGTTAGCTTTTGAAAGTGTCCCATAAATATAACATTTTATTTCTCAGAAGATTTTATATGACTTAAAGCCAATTCGGGCCCTGGGCGCAGAAGATCCCTTGGCACTGGTGGATCGAAATTTATAAACAGAAAATCTGGTGAAGTCCAGCTTATCCGGGCCCCTGTGCACCCAATGGCCCTGAAGCAAAAAAACTGACCTAGGGAATTTGTATGCTTTAAGGCTGTTTTCGCCGTGAACGTGAACTTAACGCGAAATACATTTTCGGACATATAAAAATTTGTGACATTGTACATAGTGTTTTTAAAATTTCAAACGATTTCATAAATAATCAGTTTTTTTACTTAACACGTAAAGGGATAGCTCATTTATCATTACGGTATTGGAGAAAAAATGCGAAACGCATTTTATAAAAGAAAAAATATGTCAATTCGGACAAAAATGAGTAGTACGATAAAATAAGTGATTTTCTACAGGATAGGAAGCCACACACACAGAATATAATATTAATGTTTGAGTACTTTTTATATTAATCTTCCAATTTGGTACATTAGCCGAAGACAGCCTTAACCACCTGGACATGGCGACTCACTCATCACTCCACTTGCAACAGTGTCTATCTACAAGCACGACGTTTTGTCTAGCATGGTTTCTTTTAGGGAAATGAAAGAATCTATTCATTTTTCCCATGCTGACTGAATGTGTATTTATATTTTTACGAAAATCCTCTAGTGTCTGGCTACTGTTGGCGGTAGATTATGGAATATTTGGCTCAATTCACACCGCGCCTACGGAGGCGAGTTACTGTTTTTTAGCGAAAAGGTGACTGACCTTCGAGCAGGACGGTGAGGGGTGGGAGAGTCCCTTAGTTTGGAAGCGCGAAACACGTTGGACTCTGAATTGAGTGTGAAGGAAAGCGAATAAATTTGATTTTAAAACCGAAGCACAGTGGGCGTGGTTTGTTGCATAAAGAAGAGATAGTTTCTCAGAAGTTTTAATGTTGTTTTCGGTCAATGTTAAAGAATAGGATCCGAATTTGAACATTGTTTCAGGTATAAAAGAAATGAAAAATTAATAATGATATTTTGGCTTCACTATCCTTTAAAGAGCAGTATTTTTTATTGTACTTCCCATTTTTAACCGAGTTGATTAATTTTTTCTGGTGTAAAATGTGTTTCATGTTTTTTCTTCAATATCGTCATGTTAAATGGGCTTTGCCTTCACGTATTAAAAATAAATAAATAAATATTCATGGAATAATTTGAAATTTTTAAAAACACTATATTGTTAACTGAGGTATGAGTTATAATATAGCAAATTTCCATGGAAATAGAGGCATTTTTCTGTCTGAAAATGTGCTTCGCGTTTAGTTCAAGCTCTCGAACTTTTACAGAAGACAGCCTGAACAGTTTTTACCACGACGGACTGTGTTTTGATTAATTGTATGAGAGGCGTTGTGTGAGAAGTAAGAAGTAAGTAACTGTGAGTGTTACTACAAAACTATTTAAATTGTTAATAAAACGCGTAAGTATATTGCCATTTCCTCCTCTTACATAAGCTCGTTAGCAACCTTCAAACATCTCTATCAAAAATCCTTCGTAGCCGTCGTAATGGCTACGGTAGTCTAGCGGTCAAGGTATCGAATCATGGCAGGCATGTCATAAGTTCGAGCCCAGTACCACTAAAGACCCACCGTGTCGGACAGTGATGCACGTTAAATCTGTCGAGAGCTGAAATGTCCTCCCATTGGTGTGGTGTGGTAGCTAGGAGAGGAGGGTGCCAGCTCAGGTGTCGTCCACGTCACTTGACCATGGTTCAAAATGACGTGGTCGTCGCCAAAATCCCTCGTGTAGCTGAACAGTGCGACGTTAATATTCACTCACTCGTACCGTCGTAATGGCTGCGGTAGCCTAGTGGTCATGGTCACGGACTCGTGGCTGGCAAGTCATGAGTTCGAGTCCTCATGCCACTGAAGACCTGCCCCGATGCACGTTCAATCTGTCGAGGCTCGAGCTTCTCTTGTTGATGTGATGTTGAAATTAGGAGATGAGGGTACCAGATCAGGTGTCGTCCTCGTCACTTGACCGAGGTACAAAATGACGTGACCTTCGCCAATAACTCTCGATTTGCCTTATAGCGCGGGAGTGAGCGAGTAATAATAAAATACTCATTGTGCCCATTTGGATTTACATAATCCGGAAAGATTAACATTTCGACATTTTCCCTTTTTATCTTTTTATCTATAGCAACGTTTTTCAAAATGTGGGGCGCGCCCCCCTAGGGGGACGCGAGGATATTAAAAAGTCGAAAACAAAAGATTATTTTAAAAAATTATTAATTTGCTGAACGTAAACAAACAAAATACATTCTGGCATAATAAAAAATAAAATACACATTTATCCTAATATAATACACTTATATAAATGTATCAGTATTTCACAATGTATTTTATAAGTAATTGAACAATATTAAGTTAAGAGCAAGTTTAATAATTACCAGTGATTCCATGTGGGCTTGTCATATATACAATTATATACAAAAATTAAAACTTATCTTGATAATTTGTACGGTTTATAATGAATCCCTTAAAACTGCCGCGAGATTAAAAGTTATACGGTTCACTCCCCAATTCCACTGTATTTTCACATAGGCGCGCGTATGAGGTGTATTGGAGGAGGGGGATAAAGAGGAATAAAATCCTTTCTAGAGGAATACGTAAATCCTTCGAAAACACTGTCAACTTAATTTTATTGCGTTACAAAGCTTTCGGAATAACTCTATGGATAGAAATTCACAGAAAAGATCGTACTTCGGAAAGACGTATATATACATCCGGACCAATTAATACATTAGCTGACCAAGATGTTTATATATGTCGGTGGGACTTAAGAGGTTAAAGTCGTATCTTTAGCATCAAGGCATGGGACCTGAATAATAATGTTATTGTAGAAGAAGGGATGGAAATTATGTCAGAAAATTGTCAGAAGAATCGAAAAGTTTAAAGAAGCACTGATCTATTGTTCTTTTCGCGGTTCATGAATTTTTCTACGAACGCATATTCGAATTTTCAACCAAAAGATCAAGTTTTCCCGTTTGGGATATTCGGGTCAGAGTATTCCATGGTAGGACGGGTAGCGGTGGACTAGTGGTTAAGGTATCAGACCATGGCAAGGCATGTCATGAGTTCGAGCCCAGTACCACTAAAGACCCGCCGTGTAGGGCAGCGATGCACGTTAAATCTGTCGAGCTGAAAGTCCTCCGTTGGTGTGGTGATGGAGTTAGGAGAGGGGTGCCAGTCTCAGGTGTTCTCGTCTTGGGACCATGAATTCAAAATTACGTGTCCGTCGCCAAAAGCTCTCGTGTGGGCTGAACAGTGCGACGTTAATATTCACTCACTCACTCACTCCATGGTAGGACAGGTTCTGTCATGGCGAATCCGAATTCTGAGGACATTTCCTGGATTTCCAGTAGAAGGGATTCGTTATCAGTGATCAATAGATAAGACCGTGAAACTAAATAGAAAAAATTTAAACTTCTCGACTCGATTGTAAGTAAAATGTATTCTTGTGATACAACAACGAAGGGTCTATTTTAGTTGAGTAACTTCTTCATTGTTTGGAAGTGGATGTAGATTCCTCGTTTTCATTTATTTAATTACTGCGTTTTAAAAAAGTTTTATTTTAAGTTTCTATTTAAAAGTCATAGATTTATATAAAACGTATTGAGTTGCCAAATGCTTGCCGAGAAAACCAAGTCATCTACAACAGTGAAGGACCCACTTGTTCAGGAATGGGCCAATTTAATTTATTATCAACCGCAACACAACATCGGGGATTTTTAGTCTTAACTGAAATTTTAAGCATCTATGATAAATCCATTTTTAAAAAGAATTTTTTATTTAAAAATTTGATTTACATTACAGTTGGGTGTTAGCTATAGTTTTAGAATTTAAAAATTTGATTTACATTACAGTTGGGTGTTAGCTATAGTTTTAGAAAAAGGCCTTTCATTAGGCCAGCACATTTAGGCAAAAAAAAAAAGAGGGGGCGGGGGGTTGGTAAATGAATTGGGCTCAATGCAATGGATACAGAGTGTGTCTCCAATGGTACTAGGGATTAAACTCTTGACACGCCCTCCATGACCACAAGGTAACCTCGATCATAATTTTTTTGTGAGACTGCAATGATACGCACTGTCAATATATCTACAAAGACAATGGAAGATAGTTTTTAATTTAACTGTATGTAAATAGTATGGGGGAGCCGCACCGTAAGTTTATTAAAAATTTAATAAAACCGAGGATTAATATTAATATTAGAAGCCGGTAAATATTTTTGACCCGGTATTAGAATTCATCCCAAAACTCTCCCCATCTTCAATAAGCTTATCTTTAAAGCTTTCAAGACGAAGGTGTGAATAAGCACTGCAATTTCTATTGACGTTTCAATCCATACTATTACACCGGAGGGGAATTTCGAAAAAACACAGTGAGTTTGGAGTCCTCAAAAAACCACCTCCTTTTCTAGGCCAAGTCATCTGTGAGAATGGGTGGGCTTGTCGGAACGAACCTTCCGGCCCATTGGGAAGAAAAAACGATGTCAGAGATAGAGATTAACCGTGGAGATGATATGAGGGATCGGAAGTACATGCACTATTAGGTTTTATTGGCTTTTAAATACATTTTGCTCGGTGAATTATGAATTTAATTGCTTGAATTAATTCCCGAGTCCGGAATTATAAAATACGCATAAAAATTCTTTCCACTCCTTGATTTTGAGGAATTTTCAGCGAGGCAATATTTTCCAAACTGCAAATCTTGATTCATTGAATGAAATTTGCCGTTTGTTCATAGTTCTTTCTTGGAAGATGTTATATATTTATCTCTGTTTTTGTTTTCGATCGTCTTTGATTTAAAATAAAATATGATTATTTGATGATTCTAACAATGAGCAATATATATATGTTCAAATAATTGATATTTAAAGTTATTTTTTATTTTGGCTTAAAAAACGCATCTGAGAACTTGTTTATTAAATTTGTTGAATTTCCGAATAACGGTGCCAATATATTTCGTAATTTGGAATGACGAAGTCGATACAGAAGCCGGCACCTTAGTTTGCAATAGATGGGTTAATCAAATGATAATTTGTTTTAGCAAAATGGTAAAGCTTTCAAATTTTCAGTCAAGTGAACATTTTTTTTATTTTTTCTGTTCAGGTTTTTCAAAATTTCACTTGGAGAACATTTTCAGTTTTTATTTAATAACTTCCATAGTAAGAATGCTATTAAACCCAAAATGCAGATTAAGGTCGACTGGCAATCATGCTTTCGGAATTCAAAATCGGATTTTTAAAATTCCTGTAAGTTTTTGAGTTAGGTTCTCATTTCTGTTTTCTCGGGGGTTCAGCTTCCCTCTTTAACCTCTGAGCTACGAAATTACATATTTAGAAGCAACTCAACGATCTCTATCTATAGTCGGTGTAGATTCGTGTCAGTTCTCGAGTTATGGACCCCTTTTTTTTTAAATCGGGCTCTCTTCTTGAGGCTTCGAGATTAGAATTTAGAAAGATATATTTTAAATTTAATGGATACTCCTGTAAGTTTTGGAATTATTTGCGAAATAAGTTTTGCTCCCTTCTCTTGTTCTGACATCCCAAATTTTTTCCCTCGCTATAACTTTCCCAAAAATAGTGCTATAGAAGAGCATCTGTACGAATAATGAAGACAAAAAAGGAACGCATCGATTTAAAAAAAGTTTTAACTTTTTAACTTTATTCAGGTTTTTTCAATTTTTTCACTAATTTTCAGTTTTATATAAAAAAAAATTTTCTCGCTATAACTTGCCTAAAAATAATAGTGCTTTTGAATAGTGCTAGCTTACGAAAAAGTTGAAACTCGACCCCTCAGTTTAGGGACGTGGACGATGCCTCACAGTTCACATGATCTTCTAACTTCATAAAAATATCAGTTTTGTGTAACTATTGTGGTACAGGAGAAACAATCGGCTCTATCGACGATGGCATATGAACCGTGGTAGCCTAATGGTCAAAGTAGCGGATTCATGGCCAGCGTGTCATGAGTTCGAACCTTGTACCGCTGAAGACCCATCGTGTAGGGGAGCGATGCACATTAAATCTGTCGAGAGCTCAAACGTCCTTCCGTTGGCGTGGTGTGAAAATTTGGAGGTGGATGCCTGCTCAGGTGTCGTCCTCGTCACTTGACCATGGTTCAAAAGTTACGAAGTCTGTCGCCCAAAACCACCGAGTAGCTAAATAGAAAGACGTTAATATTCACTCACTTGAGTCCTGATGCCGAGGCTATCGATGCCGGACCAGACGCTTATGAACCGCGGTCAAAAGACACTCTCCTAATTTCCGCACTACTTGAGACATTTGTCCACACAATGTAGAATCTTACATTCGGGAATCCTCTGTATTCCACTTAACGGATGTTTAAAGGAATCAAGATTCAGATCCGCGACCAATGGCGTAGCTAGGTATAAAAAGGCCCTGTTGCAAAAAAAACCCTAATGGCCCTATTTTGGCTGGGCTTTATCAAGTAAATATATATTGGTTTTTTTAAATATACAAAGGGCTACTTTTTTAACATCAGCATTTTATCGTGCTTTTAACATAGGAAAGCAAAGCTACATACTACTTATACGTATGTGTATGAGTTTTTTTATGTGAATTTTTTAGTGATTTCCCAGGTTCGATTTGTCACGTGATATACAGGAAATGATACAAAAAATATGCATGAACAGGATAATAATACTATCCTTACTAATATTGTAAAAACGCGAAATTTTGTATGGATGTATGTTTGTTACTCTTTCTCGCAAAAACAACTGAATGGATTTTAATAAAACTTTACAATAATATAGCTTATACATCAGAATTAGGCTATAATTTATAAAGATATTGTGCGTGAAGTGTCCAAAATATATAACGATAAATGTCAAGTAAGTAGGAAAAAATTCTGCCATCTGCAAGTTATTTTGGCGTGAGCTGCAAAAACCGCTAGACTTACACGTATATAATCACGTATACAAAAAAGCCCGCGACAGCATATATCTATCTTTTATGTGTAAGCTATAAATACAGTAAAAATTAACAAATAAATAGCAATATAAATTAGATAAATTTTTCTATACACGGTTTTTTTTAATGGGTTTTATTACGCACGTTTGGTAGTAACAAATAGATCCTTATATTAAAAATACTTTTATCGCTTCTGTGTGTGTGGTATATAGTATTGCTTTCTGTATGTTTTTGATGATAGATTACGCTTCAGATTTTGAAGCATTTTTTTTTTCAGTCAGATGGTGTTTTCAATTTGAATTTTTTGTTACAATTGAATAGGTGTGATCTTTATTATATTGATGTGTTAAAAATTTAAATTTTTCGTTTGTTTGAATTGAATGAATAGAGAAGTTGTTTTTCATCAAAAATTTAATGTAATATTCTTAGAAAAAGGAAGCAATTTTGCACTTATGTGTGTTTTCTACTTTCTAATGGGTTCCCCCTTCTTTTTGAGAATAAAATAAATATTTATGGTAAGATACTTTTTTTTCTTAAAAATAACTTATTTTGAAGAAGTTTTGGAATTGTTGGAAGTTGAAGAAAAATGGATGTTTATGCAGATGAAATCGCTTCACTCCTACACCGTTCAACCAATCACTTTGAAAATTGGCATGCATATATTTATATATATATATATTTGTGGAGAAGGATTTTGTGCTATCCTCTTTGTTGCAGCTCTCCACCAGGTGGCGCTACAACATGTCAACTTTTGCACAGTTCAATCAATCGCCAAGTAGCTAGCATTGTCGCCAAAAATGATGCCAACTTGACTCTATCGCTAAGATTTCGCCAAGTTCTCATTGAATCGCCATTATAATGTAAGGGACGCCGTTGCTTGAGAATATTACAATTTTAACGTAAATTAAATATAATTTAGAGTAATATATATATATATATATATATATATATATAATATATATATATATATATATATATATATATATAAATGCATTACGCATCCAAATACAAATTATTTACTCTTTACACAAAATACGTAACAATATACACATTTTAAATTATCGATGTCTAAGTATTAGCATTAAGTTTTCGAACGTATTTTCAAAAACAATTTTATGTATCAATCGCCTCGAAATTTAAAAAGAGAAGAGGGTTGAATTTCTAATCTATAACCCCTACCTTTCCTCTTGGATGTTTATTTATGAAAATTCCATTTTTTAATGGATCTTTACTCAACAAAAGAAACGTGCTTGACAAATTCCAAGTCTGAGTGTCTAATAGTTAAAAAACGGAAATTTTTTCATGTATAGTCTACCCCTGGGTGTCGATTTTCGCAGTAATCATTTTCTAAACACGACCGGGAAAGGTTTTACGCATTGGCTGTGATTTACGCATTGGGTGACTTCGCGCGTACATTTGCAAACACTTCCTTAATCGAAGGGAATTCGGAAACAAATTCACTCAGGATAAATTTTAAAAACATTTTTGGGGTGGAGAGATGCTAACGGCTCTTTTGAAGCATCAGCAAAGCTCCTTACAAACTTTTAGGACTTCAACGGCATGGATTTTTGTATGTCCCAAACATTCCAATCAGTAGCGCACACAAAAATTTTTCAAGGAGGAGGGGGGGTTTCAGGATCGAAATTCCACCATTTTGGTATCATGCTCCAATACGCCGCTCAACATATTCTTTTGATTTTGTCGATTTTCGGCAACAAAAACAATACAAAATTAATTATTGAATAAATAATTAGCATTAATTAATAAAATTAATTATTAATAAAAAATACATAATTAAATTTTACGTAATATATACATAGGATTATAACCAATCGAAAAAAAACCAAGGTCTATGGGGAGTGTCCGGACCCTGGAACCTCTTTGTGCGCCATTGATTCCAATTAATACACAGCGAAAATCGTTTAACGTGAAATTGAGGGGACAGAAATATTTTTTCGTATTATAAAGGATATTGCAAAAAAAACCATATATTCTACAAAATTAAGTTTATTATAAAACATTTTATTACATAGATATGTATATATTGATGCATTTAATAAAAATATTGAGAAAAAAAGCCTTCGCAGAACTTAAGAAATGTAATACAAAATGTTTTCAAGTTTTTTGGAAAACAAAACATTTATTGTTTTTGAAAAGTAATCTAATATTTTTCTTCACATTTTTTTTAATATCAACTAATCGTTCTATGTTCATTTGTTTATTCATTTCACCATTGGAATGTGAGTCTAAATAACTGCGCCTACTTTTCATGATGTTCCTCCTTTCGGATGACGAGGGAACAGGAGCAGCATTATTCATTTCATTTCGTCGTCGGAATGATATTTTTTGAGCTGTGAACCAATCCAAAATGTCTTTGCCATCATTGGGGCTGTACACACATTATCATCATGTACTACAACGAATTCTCCCGACGATGCAGTAGGACGGACCAATAATTCTCAAACATTTCATTGAGTGTTGTCTGCAGAAGAGAAATCTTTTCGTGTTATACGATTTTGGTTTCGTGTTCAGAGAGAAAAAGGATGCATGCATTGTAATTTGTACATTGTAATACATTGTAATTTGAAGGGACCAACGTATTATTTCGTGTTAACCGATATTTCGCTTTAAACGCGTATTTTACTGTAAGGTCAATCTTTTAAAAGGAAGTTGGAAACCTCATTCTCTATATATACTGACAATGTTAAATTGGCTGTTTTCGATGGACCTTTTCTCAAAATCTCAACCTTTTCTCAAATGTTATATGTACATGCCTGAATATATATATATATATATTCATACAATTAAAATACACCTTTCTCATTAAACCAAAATGAGCTTTTAGCTAATTTTGGTTTTTTTAATAATTTATAAATTATTTTATCAAACATTGCGAAATTTGACCCATTTTTTACATACAAAAATTGTAAAAAATGAATTTTTGAGTTTTTTTTACAAAAGGCTCATTTCAGTGTATATTAGCCATCATTATGAATATATCATAAAAAATTTACACACCTCTGGACAGTAGTTTCTCAGAAAAGGTACATCGAACATCAAAATTTACATTCCGACATCAATTGACTTTAATGTATACAGTAAGATTTCTAATTGGCTAGGAAATAAAAAAAATAAAAGGCTCAATTTACAATAAAAGATACATGTTTTGGTTTATATCAGACGTCCAACTTTTAAGCAAAAACGAAGTACTTTGTTTATACATTTTGTGTGCTATTCAAATGGGCGTGGCCCAGTTTCAATGATTATGTAAAAATAGGTTTTAAGTACTTCTAATTGCCCTAGAGGTTAAAGAAAGGTATTTTTAGAAAGGTTAAAATCTATACAATTTGAAAATATAAAATTCTCAAATTGTCAAAAAAAAAATGATTTTAGCTTTTTTAACCCCCTTAAAGTGTTGTACAAATTCTTTACTCCATGCGAAAATTAAATTTTTTGTGAGTCCATTCAGATTGCACACTGCATGGGGTCTAAATATCCTTTTATAACTCCATCAACATTAGCCGGAAGGGGATTCACATTTTATTTTGAAATATTGAGCGTATTCTTTCAATGACAGAGCATTTCTTAATGAGTTCACTCGGAATTTTTAGGATTGGAGTTGATTTCCCCTAATAACTGCATACTTTGTTCTTCTAAAAAAAATATTTATCTACTCTGAAATCAATGCAAAAACGAACAAAAATAGCTCGTTTAGAGGAAGAGATTAAAAAAAAAAGCCGAGAACGATCCCAAAAAAAGAGAAATAATCGTTTTCACGGCAGATTAGAGATCAAAATCGTCTGCTCATGAGGCGAGGGATCTTATCCCCCTCCCCCTAATCCGTCACACACCCCGGGGTCACGGGACACTGCGTCTCGCGCGATCTATTTACCTATTGAGTGGGAAAAAATACGACAGATTATACAAAGAATTTTTTTTTTTTAATAATCATCTAGGGTACGAAGATTGTATGAAAAGCATATAGATAAACATTAAAGTATTATTAAAAAGTTAGACAAAAGGTAACAATTTTTAGTAACCATAATTATTGTTTAATACGGAGGTTCCCAAACTTTTTTTGTCTCATAGACCCCTTGCCACGTTTTTCAGTTTTGGGTAGACCACTATTTACCCAATACTGAATTTTTGCAAATTTACCAACTGAAATGTCTTTTTGACAGCTGACACAGCGAAACTTACTTTAAAAGTTTTATGTTTCTAACTGTAGTGAGTAGAGTGTTTAAAACTAAACAAATACACACACACACTCATGTTCATTATATAACTAAATTTAAAAAATTTAATTAATACTTAAAATAAAACTAAGCAACAAATAAAGTCTTTTAATAGGTGGGATAAATCTGATGTTTTAATAACAAATTTTCAACATTTGCCATCCATCTTGTCAGGTTTATCCTCCTTGCTTAATTCAGTCCAATCTTTCTTTCGGTCTTTGTTTTGGAGGTTGGCAACCAGGCTATAACTTTCTCTCTCTAGAAAAAAAAATTAAAAAATTTCTCAAGATGTTCCATAATTCGGGATAAATAACAGTTTATATCTTTTTAAATCCAAAATTGTTGACACCTGTTTCTAACTTTTACTTCAAGCTCTGGCAGTGGGTAGCCTAGTGGTTAAAGCATCGGACTCCAGACCGGAAGGCCTGGGTTCGATGCCCGATGCCACCAAATACTCTCCGAGTACACACGGAGTACGTTCTCGTTAAATCAGTGGGTCCGAAAGTCTTGTGGGCTGAATCACGACTGCAGGTTGCTGGAGAATATTTCCTTCCCATCCAGATCCATGCCTAAATTGTGGAGGTGGAGATAGGTGGTGTTGCCATCTATCGTAAAGAAGTCCAACCAGGCTTTGGCAACATTCATTCATTCATTCCCTTCGGGAAGGACACGACAACAACTTCAAGATCTTTGTTAGTGGCCATTCCGATCGGTTCTTCTTGTAATCTGACATTTCTTTTTTTTTTTCAATGTGACCCATAAATTCATTGCCTACTGTGATTTTACCACAGTCAAAGCATTCTGAGACCTGCAGCATTCTGATTTGTAATATTTGTATAAATATTTGTTCTAGTTTCAACTTTTAAATGCCCAATCAAGGGCATTTAAAAGTTCAACATGGGTTAAAATGTCATTTTCCTGGCAGGTTATAAGTAACAAATTAGAAACTGGTAAAATTCGCGATGTCCAGTATTATTCTCCTTCAAAACGAAAAGACACTAACTGGCAAGCTGCAAAGAGGATAGAATCTAATTGCGCGATGAAGATGCAAACTTAAGCAAAGTTTCTAAGCCATCTGGAATTTTAGATTATTTGGGGGGAGATAATTTGATGAAATCATTGCACAAAATGACGCTACAGGCTTAATGACAGTGCAATGGATGCATTATATGTTTTTTAAGATCACATTTCAAAAATTTGTTAAAATAGCACAGACTGTGAATAGTAATATTCACACATTTTTGTGATTTCAATAAGTAAGATGTTCCTTTACTTTTTTTTTTTTGTGATTCCTTATAAACTGTTATAATTTATAAATTACAAATTATTTTTTGTGATACTTACGCTCTCTAATAAAACTGGCAAATATAAAACCAAGGAAAACCTGAGTTTTTTTCTTTCTTTTTCTAAAATTTCTAATACCGGTATCCCGGTATTGAAGTTTTGGTCCAATATTGCAATACCTAGTCATGGACATCCTGCTGCAAAATCAATAAAGCGATGGCATGAAATGTTTAAAGAAAGAGGCAGCGTAACAGAATAGACGTGAAAGAACACTTGGTGGGAACTGGAATACCGCCTAGGCATTCTCACAGCTACCAAGGGATCCCACGTAACAATTTACTGAGGTGAATGGTCCTATAAAAAATTTTCATAAGGGTACTTATATATTCAAACAAACATGTCTAATTATAATAGTTGGATCACAATAAATAATTATAATCAGGACAAGACTCTCTACTATAAGTTTGTGCTATAAGAAATGAAATCCCACTTGGATTAAAAACAAATCATTTTTTAATGCAAAACGAAAAGAACACAGAGAGTGCATTAGAGAGCGGGAATATGAAATCCTAAAAAATCTATTTTATTTCAATGTAAGAATTCTCCTAACGGTTCGCAACGTTGAACAATTTGTGGTGGGGCTTTATCGCGCTCTCACACTAATCCTCTTGGGGAATCTTTGGGGCCAGAATGGCATTATTTCAATCCAACACTCTCAAGAAGAAACCGCGATATGTAGATTAGTTAATGGATATATATTGGAACTTTAGCATTCGCGCGTGTTAGTCGGATAGAAGCCGGATAGTATAATAGAAGTCGGATAGTAATAGAATGGAAGAATAATAGTAGAAAAAGAGAATACAAGAAGAGACAGAAAGCCGAGTTGCTGATCGCC
Source organism: Trichonephila inaurata madagascariensis (assembly GCA_019973955.1). NCBI lineage: Eukaryota > Metazoa > Arthropoda > Arachnida > Araneae > Nephilidae > Trichonephila > Trichonephila inaurata. Next base: position 57,044 of record BMAV01010064.1, on the reverse strand, counting down.
GTGAGATATTGGTAAGAGATTAATTATAGAACGGATTTTAGCTTATTAAGTAATCTACAGTAGATAAAGATTCTGAGGATAATGTCTCATAAAGATAGTGAGTAGGATTTCAGGTGCTATTTACTTAGAATTGATAATTACGTAGCATGACTCCTGATCATATCCCTCTGGTAAGACTTGTGTTGCGTTGATCAATATATATTTAGACATAATAGATTGGATTTATGGAGAATTTGAGGGATCAATCATTTATTCCTACAAATCTAGGTCGCGTAGATGAAGATATGATACCCCCGGGTCGCGGGGTATCACCAATTGTTCAGTTCCCCAGATTATCAACAAGGCATTGGAGAGCGGAACCTGACTCTGAAGAGTTCATCCCTTCTTCTTCGGAAGCCTTTATGGGAGGCGAGAGTGGTTTGCAATCCGCCTGCTTCGCATGCCCCGATTTTCACTTCAGACAAAGCAAGGGCCTTTCGAGGGAATTGTACCGTAGTCTCATGGATGGCGGTTTGCTACCCCTCTTTTCATTTTTGGCACCCAAGGGCGAAAAGAATCACAGGAGGGTTTTTTCCCCCTTTTAAAGTAAACTGCAGGTTCTTCTCACACGCCCTGGGGCGAAACAGCTGTTGAGCCGAATATTGAACTGTTTGATGTTACTTCTATTTTTTTCTCCGACACCCAGAGACGAATAGGTTCACCAGATGGCATCTTCTTCACAGCGATCTATAGAAGAGACACACCTGTTTTTTAAGGTGTTCCATTTTTTCATTCCCTCTCTCATGTGGCTGTGATACACTTGTATGGAAGGGAGTGTCAGTTTTTGTGTGGAAGAAATACCAAAGAGAGTATGCTCAGTGTCCAAGTGAAAGGTTGATTTATAAACCCTCCCCATGGCTTACGAGGTGCGGCGACATAGAGCATCTCAGTCCCGACAAACTTGTTTTCCTAAAGAACCAATGGTGGTTGGAACCAAGACAGAGGGGGTTGAGTGCAGACCCATGACGCTCGCCCATCAGAAATTCTTGGGGGTTTAAAGAAACGGATCGGAAGATGACCATTAGCGATACCTGCGATAGGCTGTGGGTCAATGGGAGATCTAGCGATAGTAAACCTGCGAAAGGCTGCTAGGCAGCGGGAAGGCCAGCGAGTTGGTTGTAGGAGTGTACGCTGCGGGACCAGGGATCGGGAAGTTGAGCCAAATGGTATCTGGATTTGATGTTTTCTCCAGCGAAAGTCTGCGGGGCAGCGAAGGAATGATACCAGCGTTCCGGGAAAATAGAGAGCTCATCTAACTTACTGGAAACTCTATTTTGGAAGAACACAGTTGAAGACCCGCGAGCCAGGGCCTACAAGTAGTTGATAGTTAAAGGTGTAAAATAACGCAATCAAACGGTTTGTAATACTTTATTCAAAATCTGTGGGATCCCTCTCACTCCCCTGGAAGGAAGTGAATTGCAGAATAGAAGCGAAGCAAAATGAAGGTTGTTTACATACAGACGCAGGTAGGGAAATCGTGTGTGCTCCAATATTTATATTTTTTTCACACTTAAGTGACATTTGGGTTCCCTTCAAAAAGTAAGGATTTCCGGAAATACTTTTATTTTTGTGGTTCAATGCAAGAATAATTGTTGTCAAAACATCCTAAAGTTGGAAAAGCAAACTTAAAAGTTTCGCGAACTATTTATCGTCAGTGTTTTAGTTTGGAATATTTCATGTTTAAACTAATTATTAAAATAGACTTTTGTTATTCTTAACACACACAAAAAAAAAAAATCAGTACCCTTTTTATTAACCCTTAGTAACGGACCTGCGGGCGGCGTCTCATGAGTTCGAGCCCAGTGCCGCTGAAGAACTTCCGTGTAGGGTTGCGATACACGTTAAATCTGTCGACGCTCAATCTGTCGATCCCATTGATGTGATGAGGAAGTTAGGAGGGGGGTGCCAGATCAGGTGTCGTCCTCGTCACTTGATCATGATTCAAAATGACGTCTCCAAAAGTCCTGGAATAACTGAGTAGTGCGTCGCGTTAATATTTACTCACTTATTAATCCTTAACTTTGCTCTAAAATACGGAATGTGTATTGGTCACTTCTGTCTAGGGTTTAAATGTCCCTTAGCTGTTGATCTCATACGTTCATACAAATAAGTAAACATTGCTGCGTCATTTTGGCAAGTCTTTCACCAGCGGTACTTTTACCAAAACAAATTGGACTTTTACTGCTATAGAAATATATAGATTTAAAATATTTTCTTTGATTCACAATACACTCTTTATTAATAAAAAAAATTGAATACAGACATAAAATTGTATTAACAGTCAAACCTTTAAATGTATTTGAAAAATCATGTTAACTCTTTCAGTAGACAATTTTAAAGAATAAAGAAAAAGAGAAACAATTTTTTACAGTCGACAATTATTTTTTTAAGTTATTACCAGCTGGGTGGCGTAGTTGGTTTGTCGTTGGCCTTGTATGTCTAAGGGTGCGGGTTCGACCCCAGCAGAAGTCGGTGGATCTTCAATATGCAGAAAATCGACAGTAGAAATGCATAGAGTGCCTGTTTGGCTTGGGTGCTCTAGGCGAAATTAAATGCCTAAGTACGGTTTCGCATCGTCAGAGGTGAGGTGCCCCCTCTAGGTAGGAAACTGGGCATCAAAATTACTTTATGGTCATTGGTATTCTTCCTACTTGGAGCCGCTTTAAAAAGAGGAAAAGAGATACTAAATCCCGGAGAATGTACTAGTTCTGCAATGGTAAGACACCAATCCGCAGCCCCGTTAGAAGAAAAAAAAAAATAATACATATAGGGAGAAGTCTGAAGGACCACGTAGGATTCGCTAGCCACTATTTACCGATTCCTGAGCCAACGTAATGATTTAACCCTTTATCTACTGACGGTACTCTTATAGGTACCACTCTCTTTAAAATTACATACAATAACCAATTTTACTAAGATTCTGACAATACTTAGCAGGAATATTCTTTGAAATCCACTCTTCCAAGATATAGGGCAGCACGGGTCCTAGGAGGAGTATTTTAGTTGGAAGGCGAATAGTTTTATAGCAGAAATGGCGTTTTCAGCGGATTGCAAAGATTATCATTTTTGTCCCGAAAAAATAGTTAATGTCAAAATTTAAGTGTCTTATTATTTTTTTTGTATTTTAATGAGGACCTTAAAAAACGATTTGACTCTTTATTTTAAGTGAACAGTGAAAAAAATTAATTCTACAGTTGAATTTCTTTAATTAATTAATGAACTCTAACGAATTAAATTTCTCAAAGTTGAGTATTTTGTTTATGTATATCCCTTAATTTTCAAAGCAGTGATCTTGAAAAAAATATTGCATGAAAAAAACTGCAGTAAATCATAATGCAGTAGATAAAGGGTTAAAAAGCCGTGAAAAACTCAACCCTCTCGGCTGTTTAGAGGCACTCGAACTCGTAGCCCGACAGAATTTCCGCCAAGAGTTCGAGATCCTGATTTCCAAACATGAGCCCACCTACAACTACAGGAGCCTCGGGTTATTTAACGAGTATTTTTATATTATTTGCAAATATTTGAATAGATTCGGTACAGAATGGAACTGATCTTCAAAATGAAAGCTACCGTTCTGCTGAAATTTCAGTTGAAAAGGTTCATTTTTCTACGCAAAAAGGAGTGCTGAAGGACGAGAAGGAAGAACTCCTGCCTCTGAACCCATTCTTCACTCGAGGAATTCAAGAATCCATATTTCCTTTTCCTCCACCCTCTGGAAACTCTGCAGGCGTCGCGCGTTTTAGAATTCTCCAACCGTTGCTGACATCTCGGGACGAAAATCGTGTCTGGAATTCTTCGAAAAAAACTGTTTCTTTTTGTGGAACGTAAGTTTGGGAAACAATCGCTTTGTTGCGTTTTATTAAAATTTTTTTTGTTTTTTTTTTTGAAGTCAATCATTTGCGAATGTTTTACTTTTTACGAAGATGCTGAATAATTAATGAATAATCACGAAATAAGTGAACATCTCATTTGAATATTTTGCAAGCAGTCAAGCTACCGTCGATTTCCAGAGAGAGAGAGAGCTTTTTTCCTTTTGAAAAAAAAAAAAATTTAAAAAAAAAAAAAAAAATTTTCCCGGGCAAAAAATTTTTTGGGGGTGGGGAAAAAAAGGGGGGTGGGAAAAAAAAAAATTTTTCCCCCTTTTTTTTAAAATTTTTTTTTGGGGAAAAAAAACCCCCCCCTTTTTTTTAAAAAGGGGGGGGCCAATTTTTCTTTTTAAAAAAACCCCTCCAAAAACCAAGGGCAAATTTTTTTTTGGTTTTTTCCCTTTTGGAAAAAAAATTTTTAAAAAAAAAATTTTTAAAGGGTTTAAATTTTAAATTTTTAATCCAAATTTTAAATTTTTTGGGTTTTCCCCAACAAATTTTTTTTTTTAAAAAAAAAGTTTTATTTTTAAAATTTCCCCCCCCAATTTTTGGTTTTTTTTTTGGGGGGAAAAATTTTTCCAAAAAAATTTTTAAAAAAAAAAATTTTTAAAAAAAAAAAATTTTTAAAAAAATTTTTTTTCCCCAAAAAAATTTTTGGAAAAATTTTTTTTAAAAAATTTTTTTTCCCTTTTTTTTTTTTTCTTTTCCCCTTTTTTTTTAAATTTTTAAAATTTTTTTTTTTAAAAATTTTTTTTTTTTAAAAAAAAAATTTTTTTTTTTTTTTTTAAAAAAAAAAATTTTTTAAAAAAAAAAAATTTTTTTTAAAAAAATTTTTTAAAAAAAAACCAAAAAAAAAAAATAATTTTTTTTTCCAAAAAAAATTTTTAAAAAAATTTTCCAAAAAGGGGGGGTTTTTTTTTTGGGGGGGGAAAAATTTTTTAAAAAAATTTTTTTTTGGGGGGAAAAAAAATTTTTTTTTAAATTTCCTTTTAATAAACCCCCAAATTTTAAAAAGGAAAACCCTTTTTTTTTTTTTTTTTTTTTAAATTTTTTTAATTTTTGCCCTTCCCCCCCAAAATTCTTTCCCCCCCCCAAAAAAAAAAATTAAAATTTAAAAAAAATTTTTTTAAAAAAAAAACTAATTTTTAAAAAAAAAAAATTTTTTTTTTCCCCAAAAAATAATTTAAAACCTTTTTTTTTTTAAAGGGGAAAGGGGGGGTCCACCCAGTCGTCCCGCACACTATGGCTCAAACCCAAGGTCATCCCAATAACATGCGTTAGAGTGCGACATTAATGTAACTCTCACTCGCTCAAATATGTCGCCATGAAAATGAAAATGTTGCCAAACGCGGTAAAACGGGTGGGATATTTTCCAATCCAATATCCAATTTGTTTGGATATTTCGGAATCAAAATTTTATTCGATACTTTCTAATAAAAACGCCAATTGATTTTATTTGTATATGTGATAACCCTATCAGGATGCTATAGGATATTTTTTAATTCATTGATTATACTGTACACTACCTGAAGTAAACATACTTATAGTACGCTTTTTGTTAAATGAGCAAGAAGATAAATTTGTATGGGACATGGTAGTACTTTTCTGTTTCATGCCTTGGAGGAAACATTCATTTTACGATAAACATTCAGTTAGACTTAAGTGGGTGTCCATGGGAGCCCATGTTAAATTACATATCTTTTTCTCGGAAACTACTTACTTCTCATGGATAAAATTTTTACAGCAAGTTATGTGTCCCATCAATGAAACTTTAACATACGTTTTTGTCTTTTTGTTTAAATTTAAAATAATTATGAATTTTTCAATAAATATCCAATTTTTTCTCCTAAAATTTAGTTTAAAAAAAGCATCATATAAAAAAGTTTACCAGATATATCTAATTTCCTCCATTAAAATGTGTAAACATGTGAAAAGTATGCTCTCTGAAAATTTGAGGATTATATAATAAGTAGCTTTTGAGAAAAAGGTACATAAAGTGAAAAATATTACATTTTGAGAAAATGGGCTTTAAAGTAAAAATTTGTAATTTTTTAGCATTTACTTTTTTTAGTACTTTCCAGAAGCATATGAAGCAACGCCTACGAAAGACTCTTCTAAATTTTTTCATTATTTTTAACAATTTTGCCTTTTTTGGGGATCTCAAGATGCTTTCGTTCGGCTACACCAGTGATTCCCAAAGTGGTCTATATGGACCCCAAGGGGTCTATGACGACCTAAAAGGGGTGCATGAAATGTAAATGGAGGTCTACGATAGCCTAAACCAGATCGTGACTAATTTTAAAAGAAAATTTAATGAAGTGTAAACCACACAGATATACCTATTTAACAGCTTTATTTACTAAATTTACTGGTATTAATTTGCAGTTACAAGGCAGACAAATTAAAAAAGGACCATCATTTCAGTGTTTCTTGCCAAAATCAAGCTAAAAAAATATATAACTGGACATCGTGAATTTTAACAGTTTCTCAATTTGTCACAGAAAAATGACGTTTTAACCTATGTTCAACATTTAAAATGCCCTTTATTCAGATTTTGAAACTAGGTTTGAGAATGTTTCGACTATGGTAATATCACAGTAGGTAATGAATTCATGTTATCACATTAAAAAAAAAATGTCTGATTACAAAAGGATCTGATTTTAATAGACCTAACGAAGATCTTACAGTAAAGTTTAGAAACGGATGTCTCTCAACAATTTTGGCTTTAAAAAGATATACCTGTTATTTATCCCGAATTATGGAACATCTCAAGAAAGTTTTTAATTGCTTTTCCCAGAGCGGAGGAGTTTCAGCGCACTAGCCAATCTCCAAAATAAAAACAAAGAAAAAAAAGAAAGATTGGGTACTACTAATCGAGAAGATCTAGGATTAAATCTAAAAAAATTAAAGCAAAATGTAGAAAATTTGTTACTGAAGCAACAGATTCATCTTACCCATTAAAAACATTTGTTATTTTATGCAACAATTATTTCATATATCAATTAAATTTTAATTTAAGTACCTCACATATGTTTCTTAAGTTTTAAACACTCTACTTAACTACAGTTAGAAACATAAAACTTTTAAAGTAAGTAATGCTATACCAGTTGTCAAAAATATTTAAGTTGATAAATTTATAAAAATTAATATTAAATATGTAGGGGGCTGCACAAAACCGAAAAACATGGCAAGGGGTCTATGAGACAAAAAAAGTTTGGGAACCTCTGGGCAACAGGAATCCTCCGTGCATCTCATTTTTTGAAGCATGGCGCACAATTATAACTTGGTTCAAAATCACAATGTTTTAGGATCATTCATTTTGCTACTGGACTCGTATTGAACTGCACAATAGCCGTATATGTATTTACCCCAATTATAGCGTTTTTCGTTTCGCAAATGTAGATTTTGGACTCACTGACTGTATGATGTTATTAACTGACTCATTTGAACAAAAGACGCATACCAGAAGCACACACAAAAAATGTTCAAATTGGGGGTCCAGGGTCGAAAAGTTCACCATTTTGGTATCATGCTCCAATACGCCACCCTACATATTCTTTTGATTTTGTCGATTTTCGTAAACAAAAACAATACAAAATTATTGAATACATAATTAGCATTAATTAATAGTATTAATTATTTATAACAAAGACAAATAAATTTTTGTCCCATACACTTTTGTATATTCCTAATACACTCTACTTTTTCCACTTGAACATCATATGGATTTGCGCTCATCAGAAATTTATGCAAGGGAAAACACACGTGTTCTTAGCAGAGCTCATTTAATGACCCTCAAGGAGTATAACTTCATTTAAAAAATAAATAAAAATTCTTCTAATTATCCTCTTTCCTCATATCACGTGTCATTTTAAACAGAAATATTTGAACTCTTTAGAAAATATAAGAAAGGGAAATCAATCATTTTTTTGAAAATTTATGGGCCCCTTAAGAAATTTGACAAGGGAACTATTCCGAAACTCGAATTCTGACTTTAAAGAATTGATTTTACTTATTTCTCTTTGAATTAATCCGGACACCTTCTGACTTTCACCTGAAATGTTCAAAAATTCTTGGCTTATACTACACGGAAATATGCGGTATTTTAAAGAAGGGGGGGAAAAGTAGGGGGTTTGATTTTCTTAGTTTCTACAAATGAACCTTTTTTGTTGCTTTCATGCTTATTTTCATTCCATTGCTTCACTGTAGAACTGCCGAAACGCATGGATGTGTTTTCTTATAGTATCGTTTAGTAAGATTCTCGTAACACGATTTAAAATATATATATTTATTTTTTGAAATCGATTGATGCAAATATGTTTAAGAGCTGGGGAAATGAAGTAAATCTAGAGATCCTGCTGTAACTAGGAGATATTGTGCTCCAATTATACTAACATTGACGCTGACTTAGAATGTGATATATATTCGAGAATCAGAATTTACATGAAACCATTTCGACACGACTATTGGGCCCTTCTGAAAGTACTTTCATTTTCTTTTTTTTCACGAAAATAAAAAAAAGTCTTTTGATAATGTTATAAATATTTTATTGAATTATATATTCCCGTTTTGGTCCACTTCTTTTGCCATCTTTTCCGTGTTCATAACACTTGGGACCTTCGCTGGAGAAAAAACTGATTGTGGGGTCGTTTTCAACGTCTTCATTTAAAGTATAGTGTTGTGAAGATCGGGGAAAAAAATAACAATTCGAAGGTGATAGATCTGGAGGATAGTATGAATGAGAGTAATACAACATCCTATCCAAGCTGTTAAAGTTTCTCTAGAATTGCCACACTAGTATGAAATCTCGCAAAATCTTAGTAAAACATACTATAAATTTATGTTTGAATGAAACTCGATTCGTCGAGTGGATGGCAGTACCTAGTCCTGTCATAAGTTCTGATACAAATATGAAAGAGTTAAAATAAAAAAACTTTGCAATCAGATTTAAAACTAAATCTTTTTAAAGTATTAATTTACCACTGGACACACCTTTTATTCAAATGGACCATCTCTTGACTTCCACGGACATAAAGTCTCTTTGATCGCTCATCTATCGGGCCCCACACTCCCTCTATGAGAATTTACAGCTTTGCCTTTTTTTTTCAAGAACGCTTAACACAATCGAAATTAGATGCGGGTTTTGGGGCCCCCCCTTTGTTAAAATTTGGGCCCAGTGGTCGAGTGGTAGCGTAACTTCCACCCACTGGTCCGAGGTTCAAAACGGGGAAGGAAGGCCCCAATCCCCCCTTTTAACCCCTTTCAGTGGATTGAAAAAGAGCCAAATTTGGGCATGGGAACATATTTTTTAAACTCCCTGGGGACTCCCCCTTCAGCCCCCCAAAGGGTGGGGAAAACCAGGGGCTCCTCGGCCCGGGGGCAGTTTAGGTTTTTTTGGGCCACCCGTGGGTCGGGGGGTTCTGGGGCTTTGGCTTAAAGTTTTTTCCCAAAGGGCCCCCCAAAAAAGTCTTTTTAAAAAGGCCCTGGAAAGGTTTTTGCCCCGTGTTTTTTAAAAATTTCCGTTTTAACCCCCCTTTTCCTCCCAAAAACGCCGGGTTTGAAAAGCCCCTTCTTTGGGGGGGGGGAAAAGGGGTCTTATTATTTGACCTTTGGGGTTAAGTGGTTGAAAAACCCCCGTGATTTTCCCCAATTTCCTTTCCCCGCCAAAATGGATCTTTGAGACGCCTTCCGCTGCCATTACGGTCCCGGAAGATAAACCTTCGGAGTATTTTTCCCTCCCCTTACCTTTTTGAGCTTTCCTTACGGTCATTTTTGGCGGTTAAAAAAAGAGGGGTTTGCCAAAATTTTTTTTCTTTCCCGGGTTTCCCGGAAAAATATATTTTTGGTTCAATTCCGGTTTTCGTTCCCCCAAAAAACTTTTTTGGTTCAGCCCCGAATGAATAATTTTTTTTTTATGTATACCTTATTTGTACTAAAAAAAATAACTCTATTCCATAAAAAAAAAACTTGCTTTGCAAATTAAATTTAGAAGATTTTTTTTTTTTTAATTGGTGAATTGTGTACAATTAACCAGCATTCACGATACGAGGATAAAAGAAAAAGAACGGGGAGCATTGGTTTTTTTATCCTTATCAAAATCGCATTTGAAAACCCAGGTTTATAATTCTGGTTTTGTTATAAAAAACATGCCGAGATGCGAAAAAATAACTCAGGCTGATTTTTTTCAAGAAATCGTTCATTCAACCCAAATTTAAATCTCCCCTTTCCTACAAGTGGGTTCATCAAATGAAAACAAAAAAAGTACCAGTGAACAAAAACAAAAAAATCAAAAAACAGTGTACATGAAAAGGAAAAATTGGGTTTAAAATGTAGTACAGGGCCACTTGGCGCAGCCCTTTTTTTCACTAAACGTGGGGGCCCAAGGGTACTTTTTTTGGTTTTATTTATTATTTTTTTAGAATGAATTCGTTATCTCACCTTTAACATTTAAATAAAAAACGCCAAACCAAAGTCGCCCTTCCCCTTACACTTAAACCGGGATATTATGGGGTTGGAGTTAATTTAAAAATATTGATAAGTTGCTTGCAGAAGCGGTCGCCAAATTTTTTTGACCTCAGGGGACCAGAAAATTTCCCAAATTTAAATTTCCCACCGCCCCCTAATAAGTTTTTTTAAGGTTAAATATTTATAAAAAATTGTTTTCCCAAGAACACATAAAAATGTACATTGTTAAAAAAATAAAACTATTAATTTTTAACCAAATTTTTAAAAAGTTTTAAAAAACCATAATAAAATAAAAAAAAAAAAAAAATTAAAAAAAAACAAAAAATTTTTAAAAAAAAAACAATTTAAAAAATGGTTTAAAAAATTAAAACTTTTTTAGAAAAATTGTTTAAAACAATTCCCTTTTTTAGGGTGGTTTGTTCCTTTTTTAAATAAAAATTAGGGAAAAATTTTTTGGAACCCAAATTTTTCCCTGCAAAGGAAGAGGTATTTATTTTCAAACCCCTGAACCGGAAAGGTGTTTAAAAAGGGGGTTTTTGGCGGATGAAAAGGCCTTTTAATTTTTAAAAAATTAAGTTTAAAGGAAAATTAATCAAATTTTTTCATGCCGGGGTTTCACCAAAAAAAAAAGGGTTTTCCCTTTTGGGGAAAAGGGCCAAAATTTTTTAAAAACCCTTAAGTTTTTTGAAATTTAAATTTTTTGGGGAAAAGGTTTTCTGGGAAACGTTATGGTGGGCCACCATTTTGGCCGACCGCTGATTTACAGAAAAAAAAATGACTGAAAAAGGAAAAGGGAACCAAAAAACCGTTTTTTTAACCCGGTTTATTTCCCGGTGTTCGCCCCTAAAAATTTAACGGTTTCGTTGAGTTTCCCCTTGAAGAGCAGAGAGACCCTTTGGCTAAAACTTAAAAAAATGTTTTGTCGATAAAGAGAAATGTGTCTGTGATTATTTTATTAGATGTGCTGCCACGCGAGTGCTTTTTTTTTTGGGGGTTTATCCTAGCTTTTTAATTGTTTTATAAAAAAAAGGTCAGTTATTTTCGGTTTCTTAGTTTAGCCCCTTCATTTTTAATTGCGGACACGTTGTTTCTGTTAACAAGAAAAAACTGGCGGGTTCCACCGAGATTTCTTTGACGGGCCGGGGGGCACGAGCCAACGGGACCCGGGGGGCCTCTGCCGCGGAGGGCCCCTTCCCTGTTCTCGACCCCGGCTTTAGTATAATCAAGATACGAATCTTTAAATCGCCAAATGTTATTCCCAGACAAATTTTTTTTAAAAAACTGGAAATTTTTCGGTCTGGAAGCAGTGGCAATATGGTTTTTCACGTGATGTTTTTGGTCCATTTTAAGTCAAGTTCTACCACCCTATACCGTTGTTGATTTTTAGTCGAAATGGAGCAGTCGATTGTTCCTAGGTTTGTGAGACGGGAAATCATCCCAAAATGTATTTACCTTTGATTACCGTTTGTAAAAAATGTTTGACAACAACGGATGCTATGAACCGCCTATTTTTAAAAGGGGTTTTTAAAAAAGGGGGCCTATTTTGCTTTGGGGGACCCAGGGTTCCAAAAATTTTAAACGCCCCCAAAGAGAGAAAGTTTTCCTTTTTTTAAAAAAGAAAATTAAATTCTTCGGCAGGCTTCTTTTGGGATGTTTTAAGGTTTTTGGACGGAACAAAAAGGGGAAAACTCAATTATTTAAAAAATATTTTAGAGATGTGGTTTTTTTTAGTTTCCATGATTTTTTTAATTGAGTGAAAAGGCTTTTAATGAAGTTGACAGCAAAGAAGTTCGACGTTTATTTTCAATAAAATTTTAAAAAAAACAAAAACTATTTTTTTTCAAAATTCCCCATACAGCGATTCCGCTCGTTTGATTTGTTTCATGTTTGTGTTTTAAAGGGCTGCGGTAGCCCATTTAAAACAAGGGTATCGGATCATGGCGGGCATGACACGAAAGCCCCAAACCCAGTACCACTAAAAGCCCCGCCGTGTGGGGGCGGGCGGATGACCCCCAAATCTGTCGGGGCGGGAAACGCCCCCCGTTGGTGGGTGTGGTAGGGGAGTGGGGTCCCAGCTCGGGGTTCTCCACGTCACTTGGCCCATGGTTCAAAAGGTCCGTCGCCAAAACCCCCCGGGTAGCGGGAACAGTGGGGACGATAATATTTCACCACCACTGACCCCCGGCCCAAGGGGGCGTCCCTGCCTGTTATGATTACGAGGCATTTTAAAAAGATCCCTAGAGAGTCGGGTTTGGTTGGGGGTGCTCTGGGAAAAATTAAATTACATCGTAAAAGGCTCAGGTCCCTTTCCTCGGGGGAAAAAAAATTTGGGAGTCAAAATTACATTGGGTGATTGGTTTCCCAAATTTTTATGGTGCCGCCTTAAAAAAAAATTTAATTCCCGGGGAAGGGAAATAGGTGTTGCCACCCCCAAAAGTTTAACTTTCCTGTTTTGTTTTAATTAATATTTGTTTATTTTTTTGAATTTTAAAACAAAATTTTTTTATTTAAATTGTTTATGGAATATTCAAAGTAGTTTACGTTTTCCCTTTTAAAAAACAAACCCGTGTAAAATTTTTTTTTTTTTCCCGGAGCGGGGCTCAAATACCTGTTTTTTTCGTTTTATATAGCTTTTTTTTAAATTTTTTGAGTGTAAAAAACCCTTTTTTATCCTGCTGTCGAAAAAAAAATAAAAAGATATTGAAATCGAAAAACGAAAGTTTCTCGAGTCACAACACTAGGCCCCAAAAGGGAATACCCCATTGGATTTTAAAAACTTTCATATTTGAAGAGCTTTAAATTTAAAAAAACTATTACGCAGAAAAAATTTTTATTATTTCCATAGTACTTTTTGATTTTTTAAAAATCCACAGTTTTAAATTTATTTTATTTAACTATTTCATTTAACAACTGGCAATAGAAAAGCCAAAGGGGGAGCCCAATTGTAAGATTGATTAGGGTTAGAATGAGCCAAATTTCTCTCTTCACCCATATAAAATTACATGAATAGTTTTTTTCCTCATCTGTTGCAAATGGTAACAAAAAAACAGAAGATACCCCCAAAATTAAATGGTTCAGCCGCAAACGGATGGCGACTTTTTTTTTAATCGAACTTTCTTCATGATAATTTCCCCTTATTAAAAATGTCGGGGTTTGGGTTTTTAATTTTCCCCCGAAAGGGGTTTAAAAAAATTAGACCGAAAGGATGAGGTGGGGGCATGGGTTGAGGTGAAGGGAAATGAATGGACGAAAAATGATTTTCCCCAAAAGGAAGGTGAAGCCCGATGCTTTTTGGGAATTAAAGCGATGGGGGAACAAATCTCGCTGTTTTGTTGTGATATCGAATTGTGCATTTTAAAAGAATTTGAAAAATTTTATGCGCTTTGAGAAGAGTTCCCTCGGCCAGCCTCGCAGTTTAGTTCATGAAGAGTTTGGGTTTTGTTTGATTTTAAAATATTTAATTCTTTTTTAAATTTCTTTTTTTTTTACCCTTTGAACCAATTTTTAAACATAAGTTTTTATAAGGTTTTCTCTTTTTTTCCCACTTTAAAAGGTCAGGACTAAAATTTGAAATTTCGCAAAACTTTGTCAAGGACCCATAACAATACAATAATTTTCATTTAAATTTTTTCATTTTTCCTGACGGATTTTAAAAAATTAAGGATTTCAGATTTTGGGGCTAATTCATTATATCGTTTCTAGATTTTGGGGCCAATTACATAAAAACCCTTTTCAGATTTGGCGACCAATTTTCCCTTTTGCCATTTTTAGATTTTTGGGATTTAAATTTAGATTTAGCAACTAAAAAAATTAAGGTGGAAAACCCCAAGACCGCAAAATAGGCTTCTGGTTTATTTAAAAAAAAAAAAAGTGTTCTTTTTTGTAAAAAAAGAAAAAACCCCGTGAGTGAATAAAAAAAAATTTTTGTTCCCAAACTGGAAAAATTTTTATTTTTAAAAACAATACGTTTAGAAGTGATGATACGGGGAATTAAAAATTATAGCAATCCAGAAACCCCTTTAAAGGAAAAAATAAAAAACCCCCTTTAAATCCATTAATTGGGCCATTAAAGAGCAAGGCTCATTCCAGCAGTCACATTTTTTGGCCCCAAATTTTCAAACCCCAAAGGGTAAATTCAACAAAGGATAAATGATAGTTTTAAAAAGTAAAAAAAAAGACTTTTATTGTTGATTGAATAAAAAGAAAATAAATTATTTTAAAATTAAAAAAAAGTAATAGTGAATGAACTCAAAAAAAAAATACTCCTTTTTGGAAGAATAAAAAGATTTAAAGAAAAAAAATTAAAAATTGGTAAAAAACGTGGGGTGCTTGGTAAATTTTTTTTACACTAAATCAACATTTCGAACAGAACTAGTAAGAAATTTAACACCAATATAGAGCACCCCCCTCTTTTTTGCCCAATGACATTAATTTTTTGCTAATCCTTTTTTTTTCTTATTTTAAGGAAATTTTTATTTTTCTTTTTGTTCGATTTTAATTTTAAAAGCGTGTTTTTTGTTTTTTTAAAACTCTAATTTATTTAAACCCACTTTTTTTATTATAAATGTTATGGATACAGTTGGGAAAAAACTTCATAAGATTATCGTCTCTTTTCTTAATAATTTATGTAATTTTAATATATCTGGGTTATTTAATTTATTTACTGATAATATAAACTTTGTCGTTTAAATTTTTCGCTTTTAAAATTTGGGATCTTTTGATGATTCTAAATAGGTTTTTCAGTGGGGGGAAAAAGACTTGTTAAAGTAAAACGCACTTTAATTTGTAATTTAATTTTTTTATATTTCGAGAAAAATCCTTCAACCGGAGATTTTTGGGTCACGTGATTGGGTCATTGGGATAAAAGGCGTCCGGGGAAAAAACTTTGGTATTCCAAAGGGGCTGGGAAAAAAGTCTCTTAGCGGGACTTTAACCAGTATTCCTCGAAAACCTTTTGCCAACCAAAAATTTTTTACAAACACTGTAGGCCGCAATAGCCCCAGTGGGGCCGGGGGTAAGGACCGTGGGTGACGTGTCATAAATTCGGACCAGATCGGGGGAAGATGCACGTTAAATAAGGGCAAAACTCAAACCCTCCCGTTCATGTGGTAGGGTTTGGGGAAAAGGGGGTGGGGTGCCAGTCAGGGGGCCCCCCCGCCCTTGACACTGGTTCAAAAAGACATTGTGGGCCCAAAAACCCCAAGGGGTGACGAAATACCTAAAAAAATCCCGCTTGGGTTTCAAAACAGTAAAAACCCGGTTTTTAGGGGTTTAATTTTGGGATGGAATAAAATTAAATATATTCCCAAAAAATTTTTAAAACCCTTTTAATTTTTCAAAAAAAAGAATTTTAACCCTTTTAATAGGGATTGAGGAAATTTTAAAGGTTAAAAATTTTTTATTAAAATTTTTAAAAAAATTATAAAAATTAAAAAATCCCTTTATACTTTTATTTTTTAAAAAAAATTTATTTTTTAAAAATCTATTATAAAAATAAAAATTAAAAGGAAGCTTTTAAAATTTTTTTATATTTAAAAATTTCATTAAATAAAAAATTAAAAAATTTGTTTTTTTAATACACATTATTAAAATTTTTTTGAAAAAATTACTTTTTTTATTTTAATTTTCCAAAATCAACAAATTAAAACCTATAAAAGGTCCCCGCAAATTTTAGTCTCCAATTTTTTAAAAGTTGAAAAAAAAATTTAATAAGTTATTTTTGATAAGGGGGCTTTTAATTTTTTGTTTAAAAAAAAGGGGAGACCCCCCACTTTTCCCCTTTTTTTTTATTATTTTAAATTTTTGAAAAATTTTATTAAAAAACCCAAAAGGAAAAAATTTTAAAAAAGCAAAATTCTCCCTAATTCCATAATTTTTTAAAATTAAAAAAATTTTCTTAAAAAAGAAAATTTTTTTATTTAAAAAACCTTTTATTTTAAGTTTAAAAGTATTTAAATTTTCCCTTAAATTTAACTTTAAAATTTATTTTTAAAAATTTTATAAAAAGTTTTTTATTCCATTTTTTGAAGAAATTTTAAGGAAAAAATTTAAATTTTAAAAAATTTTTTTCTTTTGCCTTTTAATTTTTATTTAAATTTTTAAATAAATATTTTTTTTTAAAATTATACAAAATTTTAAAATTTTTAAAATTTAAATTTCAAAAATTTTTTTGTTTAGTATTTAATTTCTTTTTTCCCATTCCCAAAAGTAAATTTATTTCCAAAACCCTTTATAATTACCCCTTTTCCCTTTTTTATTTTTTTTCTGTGAAAAACCCCCCGGGCAGGGACTTTGGGGCCCCAAAACACGGGGGGTTTAATTTTTATTTCCCCGCCATTTCACATAAAAATAAATTTTATGGCCCCAAATTTTTTTGGGTTTTTTAATTTCCTTTTTTTTGCAAAAAATTTTTTGGTTTATTTTTCCTTTTTTAAAATTTATTATTTTGGTTTATATATATAATTTATATTATATTATTGTTAATTAATTAAGTTTTGGGTTTTGCCTTTGATTTTAAAATTTAAAATTAGTGAAAAATTTTCCGTTAAAAAAAAAAATTAGTTTTAAAAAATTTTATTGTAAAGGTTATTTTTTAAAATTTAAATTTTTGTTTTTTCCCCTTATTAAAATTTCCCCTTTTTTGGTTTGGAAGGGTTATGGGTTCCCTTGGTTTTTTGGGTTTGGGGCCCAAGAATGTTTTGGAAAATTTATTGTTTCTTTTTTTAAATTTAAATTTAAAAATTGGAAAATTAATAAAAATAAATTATAAAAAGGGTTTTCAGGAATTTTTCAAACCCTGTAAAAGGGGAAAAGTTACCCCTTTAAAAAAAAAAATATTTTTTTATTTAAAAAAGAAATTTTTTTAAAAATTTCCCCCTTGGGTTTTTTCTTCCCAATGATTTTGACGCCTTTTTTCCGGGTTTTGGAGGGAAATACAAATCCCCGGAAAAAAGGGATTAAAAAGGGTTTGGGGAACCCCGTTTAAAAAGAAAACATTGGGGCAATTTGGAATGTTTAATTTTGGGAATTTTTCCTTTTAAAACCCCTCCCCCTTTTGGGGGGGGAAAAGAAAATTTTCCCTGCAAAAAGTTCGTTTCACGAAAAGGGCCCTTTTTGGCCCAACCCGGAAGTTTTTATTTTGAAATGTTTTAGTTCAAACGGGGTTCTTTTCCTTTTTCCAAAACCGTTGGGAGGAATTTTCTTTTGAAAAATTTTAAAAAAGCCGTGCCCCACAGGGGTTTGGGGGTTTTGTGATCCGGGGGCCCCAAACCCTTTATTTAAAACCGCCAAAAATCCAAAACCCGAACCAATTGGCTACCCGGGCCAACCCCAAAACCCACCCCCAAACTCCCTTAAAAAAAAGGAAAAAAGGCCGAATTTTTCCCGTTGGGGTGATTTTTTTTAAAGCCCCGGGCCCCAAAAAATTGGGGTTTTTTTAGCCCCCCCCAAAAGAACCTTCTTAAAATCCAACCCAATTTAACCCAACCCCACAACAGATTTTAATTTAACCCGCTTCTTACCCCAGGCCCATTAGAATGTAACCCCCCCCCAAAAGACGGCTTTGGGGCCCTGGAGAGAGTTCCGTTTTTAATGACTTAAAGGGGGATGTAGAAAAAAAGATATAAATCTTGAAACCCCTCAACTTTCCAAGAAATTAAAAAAAGGGAAAATTGGACACACCGAAAAGACCCTATTCGGCCTTGAATGCTTTCGCTAGGTAGCGGTGTTTTTTTAAAAGACCCCCTTGACCCGACCGCAGCTTTTCGCGTTTTTTCCTGGTTTACGTGAAACGCACCTCCATTGCCCTTTTCCGAATGAAATATTCTGCGGAAGTTCCATTTTTGGAGGAGATCGTATTTGGGCTTTTTTCTTCATTTGCAACTCAGTTCTGTGGGCTGAAAGGAAAGGGGGGGGAAATAGTCTTTCACCCTTTTTTAATCCCAAATTTGAGAAAGTTTTCACATACAAAATAGTGCCTTAATGAGGTTAAAAATTGTGTTTATCTTTTTAATAGAACCTTTTTTTTCTTTTCCCTTTTTTCCAAAAATTTTTTTCCCCTATTTTCCGATTTATCTTATGTAACACCCGAATTTTAAAATAAAGAAAGTATTTTTTTTCAAAATTTGCCCAAAATTCAAAATTCTATAAAAGCCAAATTGAAAAGGGGCCCCCTAACAAACATGGGGCCATGAGAACAAAAAATGTCCCCAAAGTGGAAAAAAAGTAAAAACGTTTTACAAACCGTTAAAAAAGATATTACTATATTTTTGGGCGCTATCTAAATTTTGTTCACTATCCGGGGCTGCTCATAAATTTTCCCAATTTTTTTTTTGGAAAATTGCGGAAAAATAAATTTACAACGATCGTTGACCTGTTTCCTACTGTAACGTTTTCGTGCCCCCTACAGAAAAGGTATATGTAAATAGTATTACCGTTCAATCCCAATATTAAAAATAGGGGTCTTTTCATCTGACATCCCCCCGGGCAACCGATGGCTGTAAAAAACACCAACGAGCGGGAAACGTAGACAGAAATTCAGGTTCTGAGAGATCCCTCCCTCCATAGACAATGAGGGGTCCCAAAAACCGGGGGGAATTGGTTTCCCCCCCCTTCCGGGGGGCCCAGGGGTTACAAAAAAGACCCTTTCTGTGGGACTTTTAAGGGGGGCATGTGGATGGAATTTTAAAAAAAATATTTATTTCTTTTGTTATATAAAAAGATATATTTTCTGAAATATTAATTGGGGTGTTTTTTATTTAATGATCATTTTCCCCTTTTTTATTATGTATGTTTAATGACAGTGTTTTTTTTATTTAAAGAAGGGTTCAAGGGGGGTTTTGTTTAAATCTGAAATTTAATATGTTTACAAAATTTCACTGTAATTTTTCCCCCTCCAGTATGAGGGGGAAAGGGGCATTCCTTTTACCCCAGATGTCCAGGGCGGCTATCCAAAGAAGGGGGGTAAAAAAAGGTTTTTGGGGGATAAGAGCCAAAGGAGTGTTTTTTTACTTTTGGGCAGTTTATAAAATTCAAATCTACGCTTGTGATCCCTACCATCACAGTAGACTCTTTTTCGAAGAAAATGGCCTACTGAAATGGACACTTTCTTCGCGTTCATTTTACTCGTTTGAAATAATAAGTATATGTCCTTAATTTCGAAATTTTTAAGACTTAATATATGCATATTGTTATGTGCTGCCTTTTTGTTCGCTGGAATTATTCTACAGGTGCGTA
Organism: Trichonephila inaurata madagascariensis; assembly: GCA_019973955.1. Classification (NCBI taxonomy): domain Eukaryota; kingdom Metazoa; phylum Arthropoda; class Arachnida; order Araneae; family Nephilidae; genus Trichonephila; species Trichonephila inaurata. Next base: position 37,440 of record BMAV01010064.1, on the reverse strand, counting down.
TTTATGTGAACAATTTATCTTTTTGAACTATAATTTTTTGCTTTGGAGAGAGAAGTGGCATTTTCCATTATTGTTCTGGCGGCCAAATTGCTAGAGAAAGGAATAACTTCTATTTAAATGTAAATATCGTGGCAATAGCTGTGGACGTAAATAAATCAATTATTTTATTTCTTAAACTTCACGCTGCAGATCGCGGTAGCCTAGAGGTCAAGGTAACGGATTCTTCGCTGACGCGTCATGAGTTCGAGCTTGGTACATATTGAGGCTCAAACGTCCTTCCGTTGGTGTGGTGGGGAAGTGCCAGTTCATGTGTCGTCCTCGTCACTTGACCATGGTTCAAAATGACGAGGTTCGTATCCAAGAGGCTTCGTGTAGCTGAATAGTGCGACGTTAATAACCTCTCACGCTGCCCATCCATTTTCTGGCGGTAAAACTTGCCGAGGAATGATCATCAGTCAGACATCCCAAATGAGTGACTGAGATGCTTATGAACTATTTGGAAACACGATTTCTGATAAGATTTGTGTGTGTTTTTTTAGATTAAACGTTCCATTCAAAACACCCGCAAAAGGTAAAAGATTAAAATCGTTTGTGCGTGACTAACGGAAAATGTTCCAAAAACCGCTTTTCCTAAGCTACGTTTTTTCCCGAGATTTCCGGATCCGTATATAAGCCATTCCCCTTTTAAAAATTTCCAAATAGGCACGGATGATGCAATTTGCGACTTAGGATGCGGCATGGACGGGCAAACTTTTTCAGGATATGGGCTACTTCTAATTGTTTCCAAGATGTTACGGTCCTCCCAGGGGCGTAGGCGTGGCGAGCTAAGAAAAAGTTTGCAATATTTATTTTAACTTAAAAATAAATACGCGCGGAATATGTACTCACCTGCATAACTTAAATAAAAATTTTGTACACTTTTAAGACCGCGTTTAAAGCAAAACGCAAGATACAAACATAATATTAATAACCACAAATATAATAATATAAAATGATGCATTTATTATCAAACAATTAAAAAAAAGTACGTTAAAAAATGTAACATTTTCTTCTAAAGTTAGTGCTCATATAGTTATAGTCAGTAGAAGATTTATATATATAGTCTGCAGACTGTCGACCAATCTTGAATATTTCGGTTATAATTACTAACTGCTAATCTTTAGGCGGACACCCCAAAATGTTTTTGCGGTCCACTGGCCGATCAAGATGGACCTTATGCGCATCTTTATACGGTATATATAATCTTTATTAAGTATAATGGTACGAATATCTACACTCACAAAGTTGTGTAGTTCTATTATATTTCTTCGATCCCATTCCAAAAGCCCTCGTGTAGCTGAACAGTGCGACGTTAATATTCAATCAATCAATTGATCCCTCTCTCTTTACAACAGTCGAAAACTGGAACAAATGCTTAAACCTATATATAAAGAGAATCATACTTTGCTTGAGGAAATTCAGATCTGTGACATCTTTCATTTTAAGTTCGCATCGTTTGTTCTGAGTACAGGCGTTCCTCGTATAACACGGTTTCGATATTACACGGCGCAAAATTTGAATTTAATACTACACGGTTTTGATGTCACATGATTTTCAAAAATTGAATATCCTTTTCATTCAATAAGGAGAAAACCATCCTGGATCTTCAAATATTTTTACTGTAAAAGATCCTTCAGTAGCAAGTAACAAAAAATATAAAAGAAAATAGCAAAATTCCTTAGTTCCCTTATAGAGAAATTCTGAAAGATCGAAACAGACAGATCATTGTGTGCAACTAGGTCTGATAACTTTTGTAATGAGGGAGGCGTTTCGACCAAGTTTGAGAGAAAAAAACAGATTATAGCTGACATTTCTGATCAGAGTGATGATGAAAGGTGATTTTGGGATCCTAATACCCCGTATCTATTTATTTTATAGTAATAATAATTATTTTTTTGTACATATTTTTTTTGTTTTTGTTTTTTTATAATGTTTGTATTTCATATTTTTTTGTTTTTGACTAAAAACTTGGAGTCAACTTCTTATGCTCTTGCATGCTTTATTGGAACGAAATTTTAGTTATAAAATTTTACACCATAAGACTTGATTCCGATATAATACGGTACACATTATCTTGATTTATATTATTCCAAACTTTCGTATAACGCGGTTTCGATACAACAAGGTACGTATTGCCCTCCCGTTCATCTGGTATAGTGGTTAGTGACGCTGCGGTGCCGTAGGGCTAGGGTTCGAATCCCGGAGAAGACATGGATGTTTTTAAATGTATAGTGCCTTCATGGCATGGGGCTACTCTAAATAGTCGTCGAGCGCAAATCCTCTCGTGAGGTGGAAGGGGAAGAGAGGTGGGGACTCCTGACCACCCCTGGTGTGTTTTCTCCAAATAGGGATGGAACCGTGCAAAATCGTACTGTCACCTGCATGGTGCTCAAAGCTAAGGCCAACCTCAGGCGTACATCCAGCCCGCGATGAATTTCGTGGACTTTGATCTGATGTTACTGTCGATCGGGGGCATAAGTAACAACACACAATGCCCTGATTTATATCCTCCATACATAATTTAATAAATAAGTAAAATAATAATTTATAAATAAACAATTAAAAAAAGCCTCGGTTTCGATATAGCATGGTACGAATGAATCGAGTGACACCTGTATCAAAAATGAATTCTATCCACAGCAAAAAGTATTTGCTCATTCATTCCCGCCAACGGGAGCCGAGCAGTCAGGGTCGCGAACTCGGGACCGGCATTGTCCGAGTGCCTCTGAAGACCCGTCGTGTAGGGGAGCGATGCACATTCAATTTGTCCAAGCCTCATAGTACTTACGTTAAGGCGGTGTAGAAATTTGAGATGTGTGTGGGGGGGCGTCCTCGTCACTTAATCGAGGTCCGTCGGCAATAATTCTCGCGTTGCTTCACAGTGCGACTTGAATCAAAATCAAATAAAAAACGCGACGGCTTTTGATAACCTTATATACAAAAATAAGCTTCCACCGTTTCTTTATACTTACTCGGAGGTTTTCCCGCTTGCAATAACAGCTCTTCGAACCATAAAATCATTCGAACGCAACCGATGCGTTCACGAGCAGTTGCTTATGACGACAAATAACCATTCTCTTCAACTCATATTAGTTTTAAAATGCTCTCAGTGTAAATTGGATGAACATCAAATTAGTTTAAAAGATTAGCTTTTTTGGTTAGATTTTTTTCTACTCTCTCTCAAAGTTTTCCCGCGTAAATTGTTATTGTTCCATATTATCACTGTCTGATTTAATTCAGTAATTCATGTCATTCTAATTTATCCGATTATAATGTATTTCTTGGTGAAAAATCGTTTGTTGTTAAAATTACGTTGCTTAGGTTGGCGTCTTCAGGAATTGTTCTAAATAGGCTTTTTCAGTTGAAGATAAGAATTGTAATGCCTAATCGACGTTTGTTGAATATATGGGATTACTTTTTATGTAATTTCAAGATATTATAACATTCATCTGGAGATTGTTTTGATGATTTGAATGATTATAAGAATTAAAGACGTCCGCGTGGAAAACAAACTTTAGCTACTGTTATTCCCAGATTGCTCGTATCAATAAATTACTGCTCACTTTTACAGCTATTAATTTTTTTAATTGCTTGAGACTCTATCTGTATGAATTATTTCACCGTATATACTTTTTTCCTGCTCTCTAAAATTTTTCCCGCGCAAATCGAAATCGAATGATATATTTGAATCCAACAATGTAATCTGGAATGATATAACTTTGTGAAAACAAACAATAGTTCATTGAATGTTAATCTCTAGACTTTTTGTTTCGTTTCAAGTCAGATATAGTTGTTTACGTCCTTTTCTTCTACCCGTTAAAACGTTTTCCCGCCTTAATAGAATCATTCGTACGCAAACAATGGGATCGTGAACGACTGCTCTCTTCGACAAATATCCGTTCACTTGGACACATATTAATAGATATCACCCACACGGGTATAACGGTTCACTTCGAGTAGTGACTCGGTTCTGGTGGTTGCAAATCCATCTTTAAAAAAAGACATTTCTTTGGCTTAAATGCACGCACTTCCGGAAATTGATTCGATTCTTATTTAGAGTCCTTCCGCGTTCGCGAAAAAGAAACGCGCATAATCTTCTGGTGCACTTTCGAACGCGTCCAGGTTAAAAATAGCCCGAAAACAATGAACTTGAAAATCTCGCGTGATTTATCGCCTCTGCTCCGTGGAGTGGAACGGAGCGTCTTTTGCGATGACACAAAAACAGTTCCCCCATTGTTCTGCGGAGTCACCAGTGGGTTCGGTGACTGAACTGTCTCGTGTCGTCTTCTTGGTCATTTGTTTTCAATTAAAGTGTTGTAGTGAGTCGAACAATACTCTTTCCACCTTCTGTATCGATACAGAACTGCATTTTAGTAGGGTTGGCAACCTTCAATGTTTTCTTCAGTTGCAGTTGTGGGTCTGTTTTTATTTCACACGAGCAATGTGGCAGCGGTAGCCTAGTGGTCATGGTCACGAACTCGTGGCCTGCATTTTCGAGTACTAGATGCCATTGAATATACACCGTGTAGAGGAGCTGATGCATGTCACACCAGGGCCGATCTTAGCAGGTGTGCACCGCACGCGAGTGGCCAGAACAAGGGCGGCCACTGTCCGCATATGTTCAATCAATGAAGCAAAATTTTTTACGAATTTCTCAAAATAAAACTTATTATAAGTCGAATAAATAGGTGTGCTGGATTTTAAATAGTTACTGAAAAATCAAAATAAATCCTGATTTCCCGATAACATAGCATAGTTTAAGAAAAATTAAATGTTAGTGTGCAGTATGTTGGTCCATAGTCCATTAATGTCTACTCTTTATATATATCCTTCATTTAATAGCAAAATTCGTGGCAAAGACAGCAATAGCGCAAGGAAAGATTTTTTTTCCCCTACTTATCAGCGGTACTAGCGGCGCATTGTGGGGGATCGATGCTTAATTCAAAAAGGATTTTTGCGAAAGTTGCTTTGCGAAAATATTTAATATGGATAATATTACCTAAGACATACGAGTGTTTAAAAATCCAATATGCATTGGGGGAAATTAAAAGTTTTCACTTTAATAATAACAGTACCATTGAGAAAAACAAAATAGAGGAAAGAATAGTTATTTCCATGTTTATTTGCATTTTTGAATGTTTTACTTTTATACTTGTACAGGTAGATGAGTTTATAAAGTCAACTTTAATCAAAATATAAAAATTCTCTGGAGGGGAGGCATATTTGCACACGGGCGGCCAACACTCTAGGATCGGTCCTCGGCGTGGATGTAGATCAGACATCGGCAACCTATGGCACGCGCGGTGCAATTCTCAGTAGCACTCTACTAGGACCGAACCTAGAGTGTCGGCCACTCTCGTGCAAGGACCTAATGTGTCGCCCTCGAGAGAATTTTTCATATTTCGATTACCACTAAACGGTGACGTTCCAAACTCACCTACCTGTACAAGAGTAGAAAATAAAACATTCATAAAAATGCAAAAATAGACACAAAAATCAATTCTTTTCTCTACTTTGTTTTTCTAAATCGAAAGGCTATTAATCAAGTGAAAAGTTTTGATTTGAAAGAATGTGTGTCAGGAGTAGACACAGGGGTGGCTCTAGGGCCGGACCCCTGCCCTAGGGCGGCAAATTTTAAGGGTGGTATTTGGATCGTATTTGAAATATTTATATATATATATATATTGCTGTTACAGAAAATCCTGAAATATTATTGGGTGTGAATTTGGTATTTTATTTAATGTATTTTGTTTCCTTATTTTGTACTCAGTATGTTTAATGTCAGTTTACTGTTACGTTCAAACTTAAAGGGATTGAGACGGGATTATATATTAAATCATAAAATTTTATATGCTTACACATCTTTCACTAGTAACTTTCTCCCCAACCTGGAGTAGGGTCACAATGGCCATTCCTTTCACCCATACGATGTTTGGTGTCAGCTGTCCAAAAGGGGACAGGGGTAATAAGGCTTTGGTCGAGAGCCACAAAAGATGCTTTTAGTTTTGGGTATAGTTACTATAAGTTAAAATAAACGCTTGTGATCCCCACCATCAGTTAAATATTTTTCGAAGAAATTGGTCTGCTGGAATGGGCAATTCCTTCTCTTATATTTTACTCGTCTGAAATAATAACAGATAATTATATCCTTAATTTAAAATTCTTTTGTATTTTTTAAGACTTAAAACAATATATATATTGTTATGCTGCCTTTTTGTTTGTTGCTCAAGTTTTATAGGTGTGTATCTATGTGGACAATTTTTCTTTTTAAATTATAATTTTTTGCTTTGGAGAGAGGGGCGGCATTTTCCATTTTTGTCCAAGGCGGCAAAACTGCTAGAGCCGGTCCTGGTTGACATTAATGGACAATGTGTGGACCAACACATCGTGCACTAATATTCTATTTTTCTTAAACTACCCTACGCTTTCGGAAAATTGGAACTTATTTTGATTTTTCAATAAGTATTTAAAATTCAGAATATCTGTTGGATTTATTGTAAGTTTGATTTTGAGAAATTCGTAAAAAATTTTGCTCGATTGATGGAACTCTATGCAATCTGCGCCGCTTAATTTTGAAATGGAGCTTGTTGAACTAACATCTTCAAAATTACGAAAAGGGAAATTGACGGTATTAAGGAAAAATTTGAAGGATTGACTCTAACAATATATGGACAGCTGTTTTAAATTGTTCTGTTTTATTTCTGGAGCTATTTAGTTTGTTAGAAGAGATAATTAATTGATTTTACATATCTCTTGAAAAATTTTTCCGAGTGAAAAATATTTTGAGTCAACAAAGAAGTTAACAACTGAATGCTTGAAATCGTATAAAACTAAAAGTCACAAATTATACTCCTGATATTGCGATATGAATTAGAAAGGCGTACAGGGATAAGGTTTGCATTAAAATTTTTTGTTATATTGAAGGAATACTTATATTTTATATCGTTTATTTCTTTTAATAAATACGTTAAAATATATATGCATAATACCAATATATATATATATATATATATATATATATATATATATATAGGCTTATTCTCTACAAACAAGAGATATATATAAAATAATTTATATAAAAGTTGTAAATATTGTATATATATATATACAATTTTAATTTTCTTATTTTATGTTAATTGATTGATTGAATATTAACGTCGCACTGTTCAGCTACACGAGGGCTTTTGGCGACGGACCACGTCATTTTGAACCATGGTCAAGTGACGTGGACGACCGAGCTGGCACCCTTCTCCTAACTACCACACCACACCAACGGGAGGACGTTTCAGCTCTCGACAGATTTAACGTGCATCGCTGCCCTACACGGCGGGTCTTTAGTGGTACTGGGCTCGAACTCGTGACAAGGCAAGCCACGGTCCGATACCTATACCACTCGGCTACCGCGGCCACCTTATTTTATATTAAAGGAATAGTTATATTTTATGTTGCTTATTTTTGTGCTAATAAATTTCTTAAAGTGACGGAAAACGAATTTATAATAAAACCGTAAATCAATAAATCGGTGCAGTAAATGTTGATTAAAACCGATACACTTAAAAATGGGTCCTTTATCATTTAATGTTGCCCATTGATGGGCACGCATTAAAATTCCCATAATTCAGAATCTTGCAGACGCTGAAATTTATGTAATTTGAAATGAAAACCTGTTTTGGGTTTAAGTAATATATATAAAAAAAATTCATAGTTTGAATGGATGAATAGAAAGTATTTTATTAACAATTGAAATTTGAACAAGATCACTAGCATAGCTAGTTCTAAGTGGGCTCTATATCAAAAGTCTTTCGGGGCTCTTTTTCAGATACAAGAGCCCTGTTAGTAGGATTGCAGTTACACATGTTGGGACCCCGTATCATTGATACAGTGGTAGCTACGCTCCTGAACAATATATATATATATATATTGGGAGAGAGTGAACTAATTGTGAGGAATATTATAAAAAGAGCATGATTTGTCTGCATTGTTGTAACAATGTACACCCGGTTTGGCTAGCTTGGCTGAAAAATCTGTTTTCGAATTTAAATTTTGGTTGCATTGTTAAAACAATAGAGACGAATCTAAGTTGGCGTCGAAAACCGGTAATTAATTTAATTCATTTAAGGGGACATAGTTCCTTTCGAAACCAAAAATTGTACATTTCGACATACTTTTTCGATTCAACATAAATCAATGATTTTTCCATATTCTACTGGGATTTTTTTACAATTTGTACAAAAAAGTTCAAAGTTTAAAATACTTAGTCAATTTTTGCTTTTAAATTGATAAGAAAATTTTAACAACACAGAACATGCACACAAAATTTAAAAAACTTACCTTCTGTTACTCACAAGATAACTTTTGAAGGATGTACCGTAGAATCTTCATTTATATACCAAATTAAAGCTAAATAATGCCTTTATTCTGTAAACCTCAAATTTTAAATTTCTACCCATTTAAAAAAATTTAAAAATTTAAAAGTCATAAAATTTTTAATAAATGGTTTTCCCCTATCTATCATGCTATAAAATAAAATCTATTCATTCCATTAACAAATGTGAGGTTCACAGAATAAAAAACAATAAGTACAATATCCATATAAAATTTTAGAACTCTACAATCAAAACTTTTTCTTAATCTTGTGGGAAAGTGTGAAAAATAGAAACTGAGAAAATCACGTTTAAACAATGCACTTTAATTTTATACAGCAAAATATAATTATTTAATACTTAAAATGCACCCGCCTCATATGCACACCTTCTATTTCAACAAAATGCTCATGCATGGCTTTTTTTCGCATTCTCAAAGCCCTACGAGCATCTAATGTTGAAGACCTAGACTTCATTTCGGCTTCTTTTATTCGAGCATTATCGGACTGAAAAGCATAAGTGACAGAAAAATAAGTGACCTAATTTACAACCCAGATGTTTCATAATATCCAAACGACCAGCCATTCCATCATTATACATTACTACTGCCTCATTCACTGCAACATCAACTATTCTCTTAGAAGATCCTGATGTTTTAGGGCAGTATTTCCAAACCGTCGAGTTGAAAGACTCATTTGAATTCTGAGTCTTTCCCCCTAAACATTTTTTTAATAACTTAGGTGAGGATAATTCTGCAAATATTGGTTTTACTGCATCCATAACAGAGGTTGGCACAATACTGTTATGTTTGTATGATGTATTTTCTGAGGATTTTGCCTTTTGATAACTACACCATGAGGATGCACCAACCAGGCAGAAGTAATTCATTGGTTCTTCATCTGTTGAGCGGTAATGGCAATAAATGGCCCAAATGGATTTACGCATATCATCTATGGAGCTGCAGTTCTCACGTATAGCATTTCCATAGTATATCGTGAATTTATCTATTAATTTACCTGTCAGGCAACTTTTCCCACTTATACTTTTGCCATCTGATAGTTTTTCCGAAATGTGTTGAGTTCTATCAAAAGACAATTATAAATATAATTGAAAGTTTAAGAAAAAAAATGCAGTAATTTATTCCCGGTCGAAACCGAAACTTACGGAGGCGTGGTTTGCTTACATTCCATTTAAAGAGCAGTCTCTTTAGACATTTACATTTTTTCTTGTACAGAACGTAATAATTATCGGATTTTGATGCGGTTTGTTTTAAAATGTTCCAAACAGTTCAAATTATTTTATAAATTGAAGGTTTAAAGGTACTATGTCCTCTTAATGTATTTGAAAAAACTGTATTAACCACTACATCCACTAAAAATTTTAAAAAATGTATTTGAACTTGAATGGATGTGAATAGAAAGTATTTTATTAACGATTGAAAATTTAAACAAGATATATGTATTTATATATATAGGGAGAGAATGAACTAATAGTAGAGAGAAATTGAAAAAAAAATAATAAAAATAAAAATATGAAAAACTAATTGGGTTTCCTGATGGAAAATTTTTTTGGTACTGATGGGAGGCTAGAAATTCTCCCTGGCTTTAGAAATGGTCCCTTGTTTTCTAGAAATTTTTATACCCCCTTGACCGGATGTGGTGAAATTCCTTCGGTGAGGAGTGTACCGCTCTTTTCTGAGTTCAGTGAACGCATAAATTTCATGACTTGTAGATTTGTGCAGTGGAGATTATTCAATCAGACGCGCAATTCAAAGGACAGTAAATAGTCCGGCTCCAGGATTTTGGCGTGATGTTGTTCATAATAAAATGGAACGCACCCGAATTTTCAGCAGGAACTCGCAATCGAACCGGGACTGCCCTGAGCCACCATGCACTCCTCCCTTCAAAGCTAAGTTTTCTTTCATTATTTTTTTGTAAACCTAATCTTTACTAATGTATCAATAAATTTAACTGTATCTTAAACGAAATGAGTATTTAATCGAGTTTGTAGGTATTAACAATTAATTAATCGCCATGATGCGATTTACGAATACCGAACCTGGGTTTCTGAAACTAAAACTTTATTACTCTCTATGGCCTCGCATCAGTACTTACATATTATACCGTCAACCAACTCTTTAAATCAAAATCATTCCGACTCCTGTTCGAGCACAATAATAACGAAGATAACACTTGGCGACATTTTTTGATTGGTGACTTTCTAGGATTTCACCCAATGGACCGTCAGTATAATACACAAGTATCTTTTGTACCTTAATTAATCACCAATAAGAAAAGTACCGTAGGGGGATTCTACTTGTTTAATGGAGTTATTCATTTAATTTCCTGTGAATCATGAAAAGTTATTTTATCAAGCTGCAATGTGGTAATTACGAAAACGATTGACTATGGCATTTTTGGTGGCCACAATACATTTTACACAGGGCACATATTACGGAGCACTAAGAAATTAAGTAGAACGCATCAATGCTGGGAAAAAAAATGCAGTGGATACCGCTAATGCATTGACATAAACGTTTGATGTAGAAAAAATTTTTAACACCCTCGAATGACAATCATCTCTTCACACCCGATTGTTATTGTACCGAACCCAGGCTCGCCCCGAAAAATCATTTGAGCAAGAAAACGGAAATAAAAGAGGTCTTCACGCAAAAACGGTTGTTTTGTACCGAACTGGTCGAACAAATCCATCCTTTTCTGTTTTTCCAGTGACATCGGCTTTCCCAAACAATTGGGAAGGTGTGGCCCATTTTTTCTCAGAGTTCTTTTCACGAGAACCTCTTTTGAGCGCATCGGAAGACTTTCGCTTTTTTTGTTCACTCATCCGACTCTCTACTTTCTGCCTTTGCTGTTGGTTATTGATATGAAAATACTTAAAGGGCAATGTATAGGTGTGAGATTTCCTTTCATTTTCCTTCTTCTTTTTTTTTTTTTTGCATTATATCGCGTGGTATTATAGCCGTTTAAAATGAAATTAATTTCATTGCATTCGAATTTTACGAGAAATAAAACGCCATAGGAGATTCTCTCAAAACAGGGTCGATTCTAGTACACTACAAGTGGGTGGCCAAAACAAGGGGCGGCTGCAAGTTACAGAGAGTTCTACCGATCAAGCAAAAATTTTTTTCGAATTTCTCAAAATGAAACTTATTATAAGTCGAATAGCTATGCGGAATTTTAACTAGTTTTTGAAAAAGCAAAATAAAAGTTCCGATTTCCCAATAGCAGAGCATAGTTAAAGAAAATTAGAATGTCAGGGCATCGAGTGTTGGTCCATTGATGTCTGCTCTTTACACACATTCTTCATTTGACAGTGCAATTTGGGAAAGAGCCGACTACACCGCAATCGAAGAGATTTATCTTGCTTATCAGCGGCACTCTTGGCGCATTGCCTAACAAAAGCATCTCAAAAATGGTTTTTTGCGAAAGTTGCTTTACGAAAATATCTAATAGGGTTAATATTATTTAAGATATAGAAGCGTTCAAATTCAATATGCATTCGGGGAAGTTAAAAGCTTTTAACCTTACAATTTTGAAAAATAAAGTTGAGGAAAGGAGTGATTTTTGTGTCTATTTGTGCACTTTTATGAATGTTTTATTTTTTACTCCCATACAGGCAGATGAGTTTAAAACATCAAAGTTAAGTATTAGTCAAAATAGGAAAAAATTCTTTAGATTGGGGACACTTCAGGTCTTTGCACGCGGACGGCCTTGGCTCGAAACACACTCCTTACCTAGACGCAGGGACGTCTTAAGACTTCTCGAGACCCTGACATAAATGTAGGCCCCATCTATAACCCTTAAAAGCATACGCTGTCAAATACTCGTACAAACAATAACCCGAAATGTGTATGACTGACAATCTACAAACCGGCTCGACCGATTGCCGCCTTTCGATTGAATGAGTAATGAGGATATATGGTAGTAGACCTGGATGGACGACGGTCATTCCATGTAGCCAGTAGACAGATTGTTAGAAATTCCCAGTTTTCTGAAGAATACAACCGGAAAAAACATTTGACCGTTGAAATTATTCAAATCGTGATCTTCTTAAGACTGAGTCAAGAACGTCCGAGGCTCTGGGCCTATGCCTAGACGTGCTATAAGTTCTGATATAATTTCAAAGGAGTTAAATATTTTATAATAAGATTTAAAACCAAACCTATACTTTAGGTTTTATTTTACCTTTAAATTACATTCTGTACCTTTTTAAATTCAAAAGGATTATCTATTGGCGTCCCATGGACCCACTTTCCTTTGGCCACTCATTTATCGATGTACGCTCTACTGCCATGAGAATTTCCATCCCTGCTTTCCTTCAAGAATGATGAAGGCATTTCAAATTAGGATGCCGTTTACGGCTTACCTTTGCCTCTAATATTGACCATAATTTATAGTCGAGGACATTTAAATTCCATCAGCTGAAAGGCCAAACCTTGTGCTCTGTGAAATCTGGCAAATTATCTTTCAATTATCAGATTCCTGTTGAAAAGTCCAATCGTTTCTATTGAAAAACTTTACGTTCAGGGGCTACTTTGGAATTATTTTAGCACTTTTTCAAAATCGCTAAATTAGCTAGAAAGTGCAAATCGGAATTTTCGAAAATATGCACTTGAAATTAAAACTTGAATTGCACTTGAACATGTTGAAATTTTTTCCTGAAAACCTACCACTCTACCTGAAATATTTTTAGTGAACCCAGAGACATTACTTAGAATGATTTGTATATTGTTATGAAATTGTTAATAAGTTACTGTTGCATTAAAATCTGCGACTGGTTATTCTCGATTTGTATCTACCCATCTGGAAAGGCTCGAAAGTTGGATGCACATTGCAGAAGTCGCGTGCTACAATCGAACAATTCAAACACGATATCACGACGAGCGATCAACAGGTCTTCAAATAAATAGTTCACCAGACAAAGATCCTCAATTAAGATCCGTCTTCATCTTCGATTTTTTATTTTTTTTCCTTCCTTGTTCACAACAAAGGAGAAGCCATTGTTTTCCCGCCATCCGCCATTTTGTACGAAAGCCAGAACAGAAAGCTAATGCGATATTTACTCGAAGATGTAGTTCAAGTTTTGTTTCTTTTGTTTATTCCGAACCGTGAAGTGGTGAAACCGAAGCGATTGTCTTAAGAATGAAAACGAAATCGAGATAGGTCTCTGCCCTTGGGTTCGACACCATTTTCAATCGAGCCTGATCGAAACAGTAAACAAAGTGATGGAATCGATAGATCTTTTAATTTCGAAAAAGAAAAAGAAACTCTGTTGGCAACGGTCATAACAATCGTGAAGGAACAATGTGTTTGTTCGTAAAATAGCATGGTTTTTAGACATGGAATTCTCTACAAACATACGAACAAGTAAACATTTATTCTTTTTTAATTTTGAAAATATATTTTATCGATTTACTTAGAATATTCTTTCTTTATTCCCTTCCTTGCGTTACTTTTTTCATTGATTGTGAAATAAACATTGCCCTTTTGAACCATTTGCAATATGGATTTTAAAAAGAATGTTTTAATGTCGAATGTGAAAAATCGAATCACCAAAAAATGAAGTGAAAGACGTAGAAAACTGAAGTAATTTAGAGCACGCGAAGGGTCGATTTTTTTCTCTCGCTCTCTAAGCTATATATTGAAATCCAATAAAATTTAAGCATAGCTTAGAGGAATTAATAGAGATTCCCATTTAGAAATAGAATTTTAACGATGCTGAAAAAAAAGTTGATTTCCAGTTACTTTTTGCAAACGATTTCATACAGTTTATACTTTAAGAAGTGAATGTAAGTTATCAGACGTTATAGAAAAGTACGAATTTAGAATATTCTTTAAATGTTTAGATTAGAATTACAAGCATAATTCGTGTTTACAAAGTTGGTTTATTATTGGTAAATACCCTTTCTATATAGCACACAGCAAAATTTAGGGGTTTTTTTGTGTATGCGATTTATGTGGCTGCGGTAAGCCTAGTGGTAATGATCACGAGCTTGTCACCGATGTGTCATGAGTTCGAGCCCTAGTGCCACTGAAGATCCGCCGTGTAAGAGTCGGTGCCAAAATCTCTTTGGGTTTAAAATTCTCTGTTTGGGATGGGTTTTTAATTTGAAAAGGGGGCTTCCAGCTCAGGCCTTGCCCTCGACCTCCGTCGCCAATAGCTTTTGTGTTGCTTTACGTGCGACGTTAATGAACTCTCATTCACAAGAGCAATATGAAAAAGGCTGATTAACCAAAGTACAAAAATCTCTATATCTGATACAAAAGCAGTTATAAAATTCAGGTATAGAAAACATCAAGATATTTTCTATTCCTGAAAATATTGCTATAATTGACTGTGCTTTATGGGCTTGGATGAAGAAGCCCCTTGAATATCTTTTAGATTTTATGGCGCGATAATAATTTCATTCTTGCAAACTCTGTTTACTTTTGTGACCCAATCACAATGATATGCGTACTTCAAGTGTCGAGGACCACACCTGAGCTGGCACCTTCTCTCTTCCCCACCATTCTAACATGAGGACAGATTTAACACGTATCAGCTCCTCTGCGTGGAGGCATCAGGGTTCGAGCGCGATTAATTAATGACCGCGCTCATCTCTGATATTGGTTTTTTAAAATCGGCAAATGTTTTTAAAAGGGAGATTTTTTTTTAAGCGGTTCATGTTATCCTTGTTGAAAAAGTTTAAAATTTCTGCTTCGCCATTCATTGCTTATTTAGTCGTGTATTCGAATCCTTTAAATCCTTGTTTTGCAGTCTGCCTTCAATTAATTTTCCTTGAACTGAGAAATATAATTTGGTTTTTTTTTTTTTAATGATTTTTAGAACGCAAAGGAAAAATACCCGAGATACAACGATGCATCAAAGTTTTGACTTTGAATGATATCCAATGTTTAATTTGCGAAACTGACATGCATTTTATTGAGAAGGATTTGAGACTAATGAATTTATTTGGAAATACCACATGAGATGAGTCAACACAATCCAGATTTTAATTAAAATGTGTATGTGGGTTCGAAGAGCCCGCTTTCATTTCTATAGGGATGAATGCCTTGGAGAAGTGTCATGAAGGACTTAAACTTACTCGCTTCATGCGAGATATAGTTCTATTCCAAATTTCGGATGCTCAAAAACAGCTAAATAAGGAGCGGTATTGCATTTTTCTCTATGATGAAAAGTAAATTTCTGCTTTTCAAAAAAATGGTTAATTCAAATAATTTCAATAACTGACTTTTAAAAACGTTGAAATTTGCATTTCACAATGTTATTATTTTTTTGATACTTGGGAACGGTTGTGCTGACATTCGATTTCTCGAAATCAGCGATCGTCGAAAAATCAACTAATTCTCCAATATATATAAGTTAACCTGTATTTTTTTTAAGACGTGGCATTCCACGCGGGTTAAAAATAATTCCCAGTTGTTCTTTGTTACGTGCGTTATATATTCAATTTTATTAATATTTGAAAAATCTGTTTCCTCTTCGAACTTTCTTCTTTTGCAAAATATGCATATTTTAGCCATTGAAAATTTTAATCATTAATTATAGGAAACAATACAAATACAAAATATATATATATATATATATAATTAAAAAAATAGTCTGCAAAAAATTATTTGCTTTTCTTTTTAATTACCTATTGAAAATATGTACATGATCACTAAGTCAAGTGATGGCTAGCATATTTTTGAAAAGCTGACACCCTTAATCACATCATTAGGTGCTGTGTCCACACATTTCTCAATTTTAGTGATTGTTTCACTAACGGGATCCTACATAGCCGTGATATTAATCACAATCGCGCATGTGGAGCAAAATACCTTGCTTGTTTAGTTAAAATTAACGTAGTTTGACTCGATTTGAGTAAGTAATGCTATCTAAATTTGATTATCTGCAAAAGGAAAAATATCACATACTACCCTAGGCAAGTTATTGCAAAAAAGAATCCATTTGGTTAAGACTCCAAAATGGTACAGCACTTGCTACATTTCTATCCATAACATTTATTGCCATTTTTTCTGACAAAATGACTTCATTTCAAAAAATTCGATCTTAAGTGTGTAACTCAAACTAAGTGATAAACAGAAAACATTTTTTTTTTAAATACGTTAATGAATTAAATTTTCGAAATGTTGTTTCAACTGGCTCTACATCTTTCAAAAAATAACGGCTTAATGAGTCGTGAGTAACTAGCTAAGTTTATTTCTTCCACTGCTTCAGCAATCCTTTGGTGCAGTTCGATTGTTTGATTTGCTTTTAAGAAGTTAGTTAATTCATGTAATTCGAATTCATCTGATAACAATTTATTTGCTGATACGTAATCTTGTTTAAAGCTTTGTTGCTTAAGTTGGCATCATTTGTAATTATTCTAAACATGTTTTTTCGGAGAATATAATGGAATATAATCGACGCGCTGGTTGTACGTAGTTAATTCTTGTATGTTTTCGAAATATTATCGTTCATCTGCAGATCCTTTGGAACATTTGAGTAATTATAAGAATAAAACGCTTGCGCGGAATAAACTTTGGCAGCTTTTAATCACGATTAATATTTTGTTACGATTCAAGATGCCGGGCAGGCGAAAAAGCTTTATTTTACTCAAAAATGCAGAAAGAACAACTTGCAAGACGCCAAAACAAATTGAAAAAAATAATTAAAACTCTAATGAAAGAAGAAGAAAAAATTATCAGGAACTTTACTAAAAAAAAAACACTATTTCTAGAGCATCCTGGATATTCTTTGAAAATTTTCCGGATTTCGAACAAGCTTGAACATTGAAATGCATGAATGATACATTTCAACATTCTAGATGCTTTCTGTAATTTTTTTTCATTGTGATAGATACAGAGTATGATTATGTCGAACAGCAGCCAGAGGAAATAGTAATTTGTTAAACATTCGGTCGTAATCCTCCTGGGTGATTTTAAAAATATTTATTTTTAAGTAAGATTACGTCGAGATTTTACCGATATATGAGTGCTATCAGATTATCAGAAGGATTTAAATTTTTGTCTATATGATTAGTTCGATTTATATATTTTTTTTGTGTTATATTTTATCGTGAGAATTCTTTAAGCTTTGCAATTCCGCCTCACAGGGAATGATAAATGAAAGCTCATTCATGAATAGTGTAATCTTACTTTTGTAGTATCAAAAATAACTAGTTTCTTTTTTTATTTATCAAGCCAAGACATTACAAACCGACGACCCAGTGACTTGATTTATTTCTTTTTTTGTGATCGCAATATTTTCCACCCTCCCAACATTTAAAAAGATTTCCCAAATACAAAAAGGAAAGTTTTTTGTTCAAAAATTTTTAAGTTTTTTTAAAGCCCTTTAGGCAATTTTATTTAAATTTATTATAAAAACCAATTTTATCCAAAATTTTTTTTTCGTTTTTTTTTAAAAACACCGCTTAAAAAAAAAAAAGTAAAAATTCGAAAAAAAAAAAAAAATTTACGGGTGCGGTTATAATGGGGATAAATAAATTATAGTTTAAAAAAACTAAACACCCTTTTTTTATGTTTTCGAAATAAGTTGTAATTTAATCTTTTAGTCCCAAATCAGGGAAAAGGGATCTGAAAGGTCCGGAATGCGGGATGGGATCTGAAATGAAATCGTTAACCCTGATGATCCTGATCAGGCCCAATGGAACAAAATTTTTAAAAATTTTTGGGATTGTCATAGGCCCTGGACAAAAAAAAAAAATTTCAATTAAACTGCCCTTTTGGTGGGAAAAAATTGAGTTAAAAAGTTTCCCGGTTACATAAAAAAGGAAAAAACCTTATAAAATGATGTTAAAAAGGAAAGCTTTAAAAATAATAGAGAAAAGATGAGCATAGAAAAAAAATTAGAATTCTACATATATCTAAATACTGTGCATTTAAAAGAAATGTCATTTCTTCTCTTTTGAACTTAAAGATTGGTTCCTCTAAAAGTATACTATTTTTTTTCCAAACCTTGAAGTAATACCTCGAATAAATGACATAAAAACATAAGAGCATTGCACACGTACATTTCAGGTTTCTTCGTGAAAAGGGGGGCGTGCGAATATACTTAAAAAATAAAAATTACATTTTGAAAGTGTTGATGCGCGTTATACGTCGTATTTTATGGTACTCGATAACAGTAGTTCCCAAACTTAACCATGAATTTCCCAAAGGAAAAAATCATATTTCAATGCATAATAGAACAATTGCAAACTTATTTGGACGTCCTGAATGATAAATGTTGACTTAAAAGCAAAGCATAAATAAAACATACATCTGAAGTAGTATTTATTCAAATTATAATTTCGTATTAAAATATAGAAACACATTTTTCTTCGATAAAATGGTTACTTTCGTACAATAAAAAGAATGTTGTTGTTGTTGCTACTAATGCCACCTGATCGGCAAAGGCCAGATCAAGGCCCACGAAATTCATCATGGAAAAGGGCTAAGCGACGCCTGTCGTTAGCCGTAGCTTTGAGTCCCATACAGGTGACAGAAAGATTTAGCTCTGTTTCACCCCAATTTTTTAGGGGGAACACCGGGGGGGAAGGGGGGCTTCCCACCCTCTTCCTCTTCCCCCCAAACCCCACGGGAGGACTTGCGGCTCGACGGCTATTTAAGTACCCCATGCCGCGAAAGGGGCCACATTTACAAGCATCCCTGTCTTCTCCGGGTTCGAACCCAGGCCCAACGGGACGGGAAAGCTCGCCCCCCCACTCCCACCGGAAAGGACGGTAAAAAGAAGGTGATTAAAAAAATAATACTGTTTTCTGTTCAAAACCAAGAAAAATTCTTTGCGTTCTCAGGAGCATATACAAAACAAAACTAAACTGCCTCTTTGCACTCCTGAGGGGCAACTTTCAACTGACCCAGGATATAATTGCCTTTATAAAGAGAGTTTTGCACCAAGAATTTTTTTTGCAATGGATTCCGGCTAACGGAACTTTTCCGGAGGCCTAAAATTTCCCCCTCAACTTTCAATAGCCTTACCCTACCGTGCTGATGCAAACGCCAGGTGTAAACCCCCCTCATATTCGTTCAGAAGCCTTCATCTCAAAAGGCCCGGGATCCGAAAGTTCGAAACCATGATTTTAAAAAAGGGATAAATGTATAATTTTCATGATTTTATGATAGATTAAATACATGTTAAAAAGTTTTAAAAGGACATTATGACAAAAAAAAATTTTTTAAATACAAAATTTTTTGGGAAAAATTAACTTAGAATAACCTTTTCCCAAAAGTTCTCCTTTTGTAAAAAAAAAAAATTTTTTCCTTTTTTGACCCCCGTACAGAAGGGTCAACTATGGTTTTTTAAAAAAATTATTTTTGATTTAAAACCCTTTGAAATAATTATCGGGGTATTTTCTTAAATTTCTCCCCTTTTGTTTTCGTAAAAATGAATAAAACGATTTCAAAATTAGGGTTTTAAAAATTTGTTGAGCCCCTGTCAGAGATCAAATGAATACAGGCAAAATATTAATACAATAGAAGAATTTTACAAAAGGAGAACATTTGGAAAAAAAGGGTTTTTCTAAGTTAATTTTTGCCTATTATACAAAAATTTTTTTTTTTTTTATAATGTCTTTAAAAAAATTTTTACATGTATTCTAATCTAAGTGACATAAATATCATAAATATTATCCTTTTCCGTTTTTGAAAATCAGGGTTTCCCGAACGTAGCCATACCAATTGTAACCGCGTCATTTACCCAAATTTGAAGGGGAGGCACTTGAACCCCTCTGGCTGGACCATCCATTTGTTTTCCCATTTGGGAACATCCGTCTGACAGACGGGTACGCAAATTATTTTATTTTATTTTTTTAATTTTATTACGTTAAAAGGACTGTTTTAAATGTCCATATCGCTCATGAAATTGAGTATGGCTCAAATAAGATGTGTGGGGTTTGGCAAAATTTTTTTTAACATGTTTCATCAGACAATTTAATTAAAAACATAAAACATATAAACGAAATTTTTTTTAATATTTAAGTTTTATGAGGCACACCATATCAATATATTTTTATCACTAGAATTGTGATTAGTATTACCAGTAAAAACTGATTAGAAATTATTTATATTCACATGTAAAAGCAATTAAAGATAATAATACCAAAAAAGCGAAAAAACTATGGGAACAAAAGTAATGCAAAAGTAAAACTAACAATGCATAAAATTATTATTATTAAATTACGCCCGCTAACGTCCTCTCGGACATAAGGCGTCTTGTAGTCCAATATGAAGCAAATTGCTCTGCAGGAAGGATCCCAAAGTTGCCTTGCAGAGAACATAAGAGACGGTGCATTCGGAATAGATGCTCCCCAGTCATTATCACGGATTTACAGAGAGGCAGAGCGGTGAATCAGCCAGGCCAATCTTAAACAGATGAGCTTGCAGGTAATCACGTCCGTTGATGACTGAAACATGCCACACCCTCCACCCTAGGTAGCGCAGAAAACTGAGCTCGTCTTTGGCCATCGAGCAGACAACCAGATTTCCAAACCCTTTAGGTCTGTAAGAGTGGATATTTTTTTTGTCAAAATTTTTCCCCCAAAAGTCGCTCGGGTTTGAAAAGGCATTCAAAATTATAAACAACAGTTTTTAAACTTTTTTATAGAATACAAATATCGCATTTTTTGTGTGTGTTTCCAAGCAAATAGGATTTCCAATTTGCCCATTTATATGACGTCATTCTACTTTTTTTTTTTTTGGGGGAAAAAAACCTCAATTTTTTTTTTTTTCAGGGTTTGCCATCTATATAATCAAAAAAATTTTAAAAAATGAAATTAAAATTTTTTAAAAAAAATATTGTCGATAAAAAGGGAGCATCCGTTGCGAGGGGACATAAAACATATTTTAAAGGAATATCCGTTGTGATATGGAAAAACGACCACGTGAGTTGAAAAAAAATACAAGTACCACCACGTGATCCTCTCACTGGGCAGAATCCAACTGAAGATGTCAAGGTAGCCCACGCCAAAAATCCCTCCACAATAGGCATCAAAGCTAATCATCCCCGTCTGAGAGACGGATGTTCCGGTCAGAGGGTTAAAGTCACGAAAATATCCCCTGATGGCCAAAAAAGTTACAAACTTTTCATGGATTTCCTTTTTCCCATTTTATACTTTTTAAATGTTTTTTGGCTCAACTTCACAGCATAATCCCCGCTTACTTTATTCACTGGGCCGTTTTAGACGCCTTCAGCACCATTTCTCTCTACGCTACTTGGACAACTGTTGATTAGATGCACAACTCTCTTATAGGCCATACTATTTCAGACAAGTTCTTGCATGTAGCGGCGAGATTCCGCTTTTATTTAAACCTGCATGCCCGGACCAACGAGCAACGCTTGTCTATTTAATGTACTTATCTATAATATTTTACCGTAAAATCCGGCGTATAACGCGCACCCATACTTCCAAGCTGTATTTTTTAAATTTTTAGATATATTCGTCGCGTATAATGCGCGCATTCCCTTTTTTTACAAAGGAACCAGAATTATGCATGTACAATATTCGCATGTTTTTAAGTCGGTTATTCGAGTTATTATCCCAGGATTTTGAAAAAATAATACTCTATTAGAATTAGAACTCTTTATAACTTCATGAGGTATGTCAACTCTTTCAAATATATATAGTATTCCTATCTATGTAGGGGTTTTTTTTTTAATTTTTCTTATGCTCATCTCTTTTTTTTTATTTTTGATGCTATGATTTATATACCCGGCGTATAACGCGTACCCGTAAATTTCAGTCTCATTTTTTGTGTTAAAAGTGCGCGTTATACGCCGGATTTTGCGGTAATCTAAAAATATTTAGCACGTAAAAATCAAGACTAGTTTATTTTTACTTTCATTACAATGGAAGTGGGTCCCAAATATTTTACTTAATGTTAAACCTTTCGCCAACTCCCTAAAGTTGTCCTCGAACCCCCTCAGCAAAATCCCTTAAGGCTCCGTAGGAATCTCTTTCGGAGCCTATACTTGAAAATGTAGACCGTATCTATATTTAGAATGACCTTACAGGATTATATTGCTTTCGCTCAATGTTTCGTTAGTGTAAATAACTGATAAAAACGGAGCAAAGGCCTGAAACTTTACATGTAACATGGTCGACAAAGTTGACTGTACTTTATGAAATCTTTGTCCTTTTTCATAACTGTTTTATAATTGTGTTAATTTCATCTAAAATAACAATAGCTTCCTTATTTGCAGTAATGGAGGACAAGGCCCAACACAGGGCCCAGCTTTCGAAAAGCATCGCCCAGAAAGTGGACCTCACAGCCCAGTTACGAGAACAACTCAATGTTTTAAAAAAGACCACTGGGTGAGTGTCTTTTGGTTACTCAATCATTTTTCGAATGTATTCAAGGGGCAGCGGTCGCCAACTCATGGGTTAGAGTGATAGTGAGAATGAAGTTGTGCTGATGTACGTTCAATCTGTCGAGGCGCAGAAGTTTGACAGTGATATGCCAAGTCATCTCTGTGCCATGCTTACTGTCTGTCGTTCGGATCTACCACTCTACAGCATGATTACTCATTGAGTCGATAAATGCTAGTCTGTGCCTAGGTCGGTGTTTCTTTGTTACGGGTTTCCGTTTGTATAACTATTTGACAACGTATGTTATATTCTGTCTGCTTAAAAGGGTCGCAGGTGGGGCCCAGGGCCTCAAAAGAAGTCTTTAGACGTCGCTGCTTATCAGCAGTTCTTTATTTTTATTCTTCCAAAGCCATCTAAGATACCGACATTTTGTACCACAAAACTGGTGATAGCTTTCAAGTAATTCCAATCAATATACATGACATAACAGTCTTTCAATTCAATGCCTCCCGGCAATCGATAAATCCTGATCTAAAAGCAGAAAACAATATCTTCTGCGTTTTTTAATTAATCCCGAATTTATTTGCAACAAAAAACTGTGCTAAATGAATAATTTGCAAGACATGAATTCTTCTGAAGTGGGAATGAAATGACCGTATTTTAATTATTAAAGCCTTGTGGCAAAGGAATAAAATTTTTCAGATCATTTGAGGCTTCCAAGCATTTTTATCAAAGCTACATAAGAGGATAAATACTCGGATACTCAGGCGGTTTCACTCCAGACAACTTTGTGACAGGCAACGCGTATCCTGTAAACCACACCTCAAGTGTTAAGAGGAGAGAGAACTGCTTTCACACGCGGACACAGAGTAGACTAAAAAGGGAGAGACTGGCGCATCGGTACAATACAGAAACAATGAAAGAGCGTCATGGACACGGCCGTGTGTTTTACGTGAATACGTCGCGTAACGAGAAATATTTTTATAAAAATGTTATTATTTATGTATGTCATCATATTTCAACACTAAAAAGTTCTCCGGGTTTCCATGTTTTTGTTTTTTTTTTATCATGGCAACTATTTCCTTTCAACGAGTTCAGAAAAGAAATCAAGTAAAAAAATATATTATAACACAGTAATTAACTTTATTAATTATAGATCTGTGGTACAAAAAGTGCGACACAAATGGTATACAGGATACATCGAGATGTCTGGTAAACATTAAATCAATACAGGTTTGTAGCTAAAGTTGTTGGAAAAGTTTCGATGTAAGACAAATTGAACCCACAGAGCATGAAGACGAAAAATGAGCTGTCTTGTGAGACATTAACATTAAGGTCTCCCACTACCATAATTGGTGTAGTAAGATCAGGATCGTAATCGGGTATGATTTTAGCGATCGTAACATAAAGAGTTTAAATTCTGCTAACGCTGTGCCTGGATGCATGTACACACACCCGAGTATGAATTTGAAGATGCCATTGACCTTTACGTTTACTAGACAGCACACTCACAGCCTTTGCGTCTTTAATTCCCAAATTAATTTCCGAAATGTCAAAGTTAACTCTATTACAATCAGTGAAGCTATTGATGTTGCGATAAATGGCTACTCCACCAGTTTTCTAGAGAGTTTTTACACGCAGCGCACAGTTTAAAGTCAGCCACTAGCTCTTTAGGGAAGGTATTATTAAGTAGCGATAAGTATATATTTTTCTTTTGGCTTCAATGAGCACAGAAACCATAGACGATCACACACACATCACGCTTATGATCGAATGGATTGTTGACAAACGTCGTAGTGAAATGTGCACTAGCTGCTGTCCAAAGTATCTTCATAAACGGCGATCGTACATAATCAATGTCTACACAGTTCGGTGTCAATATAGAAGCGATTTCATCATCCACTAGCATAATTTCAACGTCCCCAGCTGCAGATATACTGGTACTGTCGTTGATCAGCTCGGACGCATTCATTCTTTTAAATTCTGGCACTGCTTGACTCTGTCATGTGGTGTTTTATTGGTACCATTCGATTGCTTTTGAGAAGCCCTTTCCAACGGTATACGATTTCTGTATTTGAACTTGGCTTTTTGACGCGTATAAGCCTACATTATATATATTTTTTATTTTAACACATTATATTCACTGTCACTAATGTTTTATATACAACCTATAGATTTTGATGAGAGATTTCGATTGAAACTAAAACAAAAACGTCGTAGCTTCTCCGAGTCAAAAGTTAACAAAATGAAAATCTCGATACGCAGCAAAATTACCTCAAAAAGGCGGCGCTCCCCTTCCACCGCATGCAATGAGTCACAGTCCTTACTTAGCGCAGTAAATTCTTTGATCCTTTAGCTATCAAGTGGTGTAACTGAATTTTGGATGAATGATAGATATGTAGCTGCAACACCAAACTATTCTCCGATTTCGTTTTTTTTAATGGTCTCCCACTATGGAAGCAATTTTAAAGACGTATTCACGTAAAAAAACCTTTTCCATGTTCAATACACATATAGCCACGTGTGAAGAACCTAGATTCCACAATATCATTGTGGCCGTGGTAGCTTAATGGTCTAGGTCCCTCACACGGACTGGTGGTTGACATGTTATGAGTTCGAGCCTAGTACCGCTGAAGACCCACCGTGTAGAGAAGCCGAGGCACGTTAAATCTATCGAGACTCAAACGTCCTCTCATTTGCGGGGTGGTGGTAGTGGGGAGAGGGGGTTCCAGCTCCCGTGTCATCCTCGTCACTAGACCGAGGCTCAAAGTTGCGAGGTCCATCGCCAATAGTCCTCGAGTAGCTGAATAGCGCAGCGCAAAACTTCACTCACTCTCTCACTATACAATATCCTTCTAGTTGAGTTGACTAGTAGGCGTGAAAAGGAGCGAGATGATTTATATTCAAAACTAGTTAGTGGAATATTACGCACCGCCTTACATATGCATGGTTCCCTGTGATTTGTCGAGGAATACAGTTGTGATATCTTTTATCTCTTCTGACACGAAATTACGGCCTCTGCCTGGGCGAATTGTCAGAGCTCCTTCGAAATACTTCATAATTCCTTTCAAAGCATTCAGCGATGCATAATTTCTGTCGGATTCTAAGCTCACTAGGAGCTGTAGATAATTAAAATAATATAGCATTGTGCGTTCTGGTTATGTGAGTCGCATTAGCACGGTTGTCGTACATGAAAGCATAAATTAAAACTTTGTTTTATGTTGAATCTCGGTTTGGTAAGTCAATGCCACTATCAGCCACTTTAAAAAAGTTTTTTTTCACGAAATCCTACTTTCCAATGTCATTACTCGTGTTCCAAATAAGTTTAATGCCATTGCAGCTATGAGATCAAGCAACAGTGGACTTACAATAGTAAAAAATCACTCTGAAGTTCTATGAAATTGGATAACATTGCCTTACAATCATAATATTTCAAAAAGATTAATCCAGAAATTTAGGAATTAGGAAATTTGTTTCAGGATTTCTTCACTTTTATAGAATATTTAGCATTAGGAGGAAGTTAAACCCCAGGAAATAAATTCGAATCACGGAGCTTTGACATATTATTTGCCCCGCCAATCGGTAATTCGAAAAGATAAATTAACTACATTTCGCATTTCTTTGACGCATATGCTCATGCTTCTTCTAAACCATCTTTACACGATATTCTGTGACCAAATCCTAATTTACATTCAGATTTAATTATACAATTTCAGATAAAATCCTATTCTAATTTTTGACCGCGGTAGCCTAGGGGTCAAGGTATCGGATCATGGCAGGCATGTCCCGAGTTCGAGCCCAGTACCACTAAAGACCCTCCGTGTAGGGCAGCGATGCACTTTAAATCTGTCGAGAGCTGAAACGTCCTTCCGTTGGTGTGGTGTGGTAGTTAAGAGGTGGATGCCAGCTCAGGTGTCGTCCTCGTCACTTGGCTGTGGTTCAAAATGACGAGGTCCGTCGCCAAAAGTCCTCGTGTAGCTGAACAGTGTGACGTTAATATTCAATCAGTCATTGGGAACGATTTTAAAATCGTGCCAATTAGGGCGCCAAAGCATAATTTTCAACTTTCAGGTCATTGCAATGTAAAACAAGATGATGCACAGGGGCGTAGTTACCACCGTATCAATGATACGGGGCCCCAAAAAGTGTAAGCAAAGAGTCGTAAAATGTTAAGGGGACCCAAAGAAGAGCCTCGAAGGAATTTAGGTACAGGGCCCACTAAGGCCTAGCTACGCCAATGATGTAACATATGAAAATCAATGTTGCCTGATGTCAGAAAAAACTTGAAGTAAAGAAGGTTGAATTTGGCAAGAAGTACAATGAGGAAATAATAACTACACTTACTAAAAACATCAGACCCATTTTCTTCTTTCTCACCACAAATCCAGCTTAGCTTTTTAAGAAACTTAATGGAATCTTCGCATTAGCCATTTTAACACCGTGAAAAATATTACAAACGTTATAGGTTATTTTCTTATTCCTGATTGTTCTAGTTTATATTTTTAAAAAAATGAAATTGTCTTTATGCAGTTTCTTCTTTTTTGTGATGAACATTTCCTTTAATGTAAAAAAAAAAGGGTCAGATTCCGTGCTGTTATATATTAGGGTTATCAAAAGTAGGGTTGTCATTTTAGGCAAATTCATCATCAACTTTGACGCCAAATTGTTACATCAAGGGGTGCACCAAAATAGGAGTGTCCTGCTACAGTTCTTCATTGTTTAAAAATGCACGAGTTCATGGGCTTGATCTAGATCAGTGGTCTTCAAACTATGTTCCACGGAACCCTGGGGTTCCACGAGGCACAATAAAACAATCGAATAGAAACATAAATGTGTATGGAAAAAAAATGGATTCACGTTTTCTAAAATGTTTGTACACCCACAAGAATAAAAGGTCATTCCTGTCAAACTGAAAACTTTTTTTCACACATAACTTTATTTTGCAACACTTTTTAAATTTTCATTATAATATAATAAGAGAATATTAAAACGCGCGTTTTATCTTTATATTACTTACTATATTGTGGATATTTTTTGTTTATTATCCCTGAGTTCCACGAGATAATTTTATAATGTCCTGCAAAGGTAAATATTAGGTTGGAGAAAAAGAAATCCATTATTTTTGCATGAAATTCAAGACTTTATTTAACATGTTTGGGATTGTCCGATTTGGGTCAAATTCGCACCGTTTTGTTATATAATTTATTGCCATTTTAAGGGTAGCTTCATAATACCATTTTTATAGAAGTCTTGGTCCTTATAGGCGAAAAACTCTAGCAATCGATTTCCATAATCTTCTCTTGGTCCCAATTTATTGTCACTCAGGAAGTTTTGCAATGCGAGAAAAAGGTGATTATCGCTTGGTGCCAGGTCCGGACTATATGGTCCCCTCAGGGGGCTCACCTTCTTTAGGTGAGTACGGGTGTCACAATCCCGAGGTGCCCTAGTGATCTTTTCCTTTTCCCAAGGGGTTTACTGTCTTTGGTAAACACGGGCTTCACGAACCCAGGGTACCCTAGTGATCCTTCTCTATTTTCGACCCTCTTTCTTGTCATGCTATTTCCCATTTTCTTCTTTTCCCGTCCAGACCACAGATCTATGTTACAAAATGAACTATGTTCAAATTTTGTTTTTTCTGATTTACATTTTCTATTGCGTTAATTTAGTTTCTTTTTCGTATATTTCTTTGACTACTTTGATTATGTTGCTTTATTTGTTTTCGACTAACAACGTTGGTTTTCCGACCCGCATGTTTGCCGTGTGCGGCGTCCCGTAAGGAGGAAAATGGTGTTCTGGGGATCCTTTGCGTTCCCTTTGCCCACGCTTCTCCCATATGGAGGAGATTGGTGGCCTAGGGATACCTCTGCGTTCCCTTTGGCCCAGGCTTCACTATAGACGGGTGGCAGGAGTGAGCCCGCTCCTGTCAATCGGCTGGTAGTACCTCTCTTCGGTGTCCCCGAAGAGACACTGCTGTAGGGTTAGTGCTACAGATAAGGGGTGGCGGGTTTACCCGTTGGATCCTCGCCCTGGACTGTATCACTATATTCTGGGTGTACTCTGGGTAAGCGCCGTGCCTGGTTTTTGCCAGATGACCGGCACACTGCCTCCCTTGTTGGACTCCGTGGTGGGTAGAGGCACTCCAGGACGAAGTTGTATTCGTGTTTTTATGGATCCAGATATGATGTGCCAGGGTAAAGGCCTCGTATTAACAACTCTCAACATTGACAAAGTTTCAACGACTGCCAGAGATTTTTAGTACTTTCACTTGAAAACAATGAAATGTCGAAGAAATCGCCCTTTGCAATACAGAAAGCTCTCGTAGGTATAGGTGGTGAACCGAAATCAGTAAAACGATTGCGTTCCGGGGATCTACTTATTGAAACAAACTCTGCTCTTCAAACTAAGTCCTTTCTTCTTGCTAAATCTTTTCTAAATAGCCCTCTAACAATTAGTCCACACAAAACCCTGAATTCCTGCCGTGGTGTTATTTCCGAACCTGACCTGTTAACCACCCCTGATAAAGAAATTCTGGATGGATTCTCTGAACAGGGTGTTATTCAGGTCAGAAGAATCACAATAAGGAAAGATACAGCAGTAATACCAACCAAACATATAATTTTAACATTTAGTAGCCCCAATCTACCCAAAATCATTAAAGCTGGATACCTCAACTGTAAGATCCGTCCCTACATACCGAATCCTCTGCGCTGTTTTAAGTGCCAGAGGTTCGGACATTCACAAACATCCTGCCGTGGACAACTTACTTGCTCTAGATATGCATCTGTTGGACATGCTTCCACAGATTGCAGTCTAGAGCCTAAATGTATTAACTGCTCTCAACCCCATACTGCTGATTCAAAACTATGCCCAAAGTGGAAAAACGAAAAGCAAATTCAGGAAATCAAAACTAATAAAAATATATCATATGTAGAAGCCCGAAAACTAATAGTGCCACAGTTAGTCCAAACCTATGCCCAGGTTTCAAAACCCTCAATTGTAAACAATTCCACCCAAACAGATGAAAATATCACAAAAATAAAATGTCCACCATTAAAATTACTCCAGCCACTTTTATCCATCCCTAAAACAAATACATTAATATATCCACACCTGCTATTTCTAAATCCTCCTCCTCAACTCAAGCACAACTACTGCCTTCTACATCTTTAATTGCAGCAGCAGTGTCACAGCCTCAGCCACCAACTCCTGTGTCTGATGCCGTGGTTTCCGCAACCAATAAAATGATCACCCCTATTGAACCATCTTCATCCATAATATCCGCTTCCCCATCCAACTCTCCCTCTCCAGAGTCTGTCCCTACTACATCCAATAGTGAACATTCGAATGCATCTGAAATCCAAAAAAGTGTAAAACGAAATTCAAGAAATAGAAGAAAGCGCCCAAAAGTACAGAAACCAGAAATTGAAATAAAAATGGCTCCACATAAACCCAGAAAGCCAGCACCTCCGGAGTATACTACTGATGACGAAGACATGCTTATGTATGACGTGGAGGAAGAACTTGAGCCAGATCCTACAGATAAATTCGCCATGAGGGAATATTATCGAAACAATCCTGACACATATATACGTGCGCTAACTCCAACTCGATTCAGGAAAAGTAGAGGCTAATTTTTTAATAACATGTATTACCTAACTTTGTTTTAAACTAACATGTTTCATTCTTCTTTTTCAATTGTTTTTATTTTAATATATGGTCTGACTTGGTGGGGCAACTCCCTACGAAATTTTTTCTTTAATTACTTGAAAACGGTTTTATGTGATTTGAAATTTTAACTTTTTAGAACTGTATTGTCATTTTTAAATATTTTATAAAACATATTAAGTTTTTTAACAAATGTTTGGCGCAGCATAGCCAAAATTGGCTCTTGCGCCATAAAACCCTACACTCACTCACTCACCGGACTATATGGTGGATGCATTAAAACTTTCCAACAAAGCTCCCAGAGTTTCTGGGAGTCATTACAGACGTGTGTGGCCTGGCGTTGTCCTGATGGAACACAACACCTCTTCTGTTGGCCAATTCTGGTCAATCGCTAGCTTCAAAAGGTCCAGTAGTTGACAGTAGAGATCTGAATTTAGTGTTTGGCCATACGGAAGTAACTCATAATAAATAATTCCTTTTCAGTCCCACCAAATACACAGCAGAACCTTCCTGGATGTTAGTCCTGGTTTGGCCTTCGTTTGAGCTGCTTCACGCGATCGTTTTCGCACAATATTGTCGTATGTGACCCATTTCTAATCCCCAGTTACCATCCATTTAGGAAATAAGTCGATTTCCTTTCGTTTGGCCAAGGCTTCACAGATGGAAATTCGATTTATCATGTTTTTTGGTTTTAACTGGTGTGGCACCCAAACATCAAGCTCCTTATTGAATTCAACTTTGTGCAAATGGCTTAAAATTGTTTTATGGTCAATCTTTAGCTCCTGGACGATGCTAGGACTACTAACATGCCGGTAAACTTTGATTATTTCAGTGATTTTATCGACATTTTCGACGACGGGCCTACCTGTGCGAGGTGCATCTTTAACATCAAAAATGCCTGAACGAAATAGACGAAACCAAAATTGCACTTAATTAGTTGTTACAGTATTGGCATCATAAACATCATTCACAATTTCAGCCACCTGGCTTCCATTTTCGCCTTTATCAAAGAAAAACTGTAAAATGTATCGAATTTTCTCTGTGCTGACTTCCATTTTTAACACCCTGTAACTCCCAATTGAATGGACCAAACAAAAATTTTTTAGTGCGAAATGTCACCTTGACAACGAGCATAAATTTGAAATTGTTTGATCGATACTTCACGAGATATCGACACTACAGCATCTACTGAAAAAATAATGGATTTCTTTTTCCCCTACCTAGTATTTTTCTAATAGAAAATGCACCTCTTTAACATCGAATCTGTCGTGTTTTGCAAAAAAAAATTTAAAAATCTTAATTTACACTATTATATAAACTAATCTACTATAAACAATTAATGCCCTTCAGAACAATGTGTAAAAGCGAAAAATATTTCTTATCGTGAATGGCTATAATAACAAAGTAGAGAAGCAAATGAAACTCAGAATATGTAATCCGATTGCAGTTATTCTCAATAGACCTATTCGACAGTTTGGGTGAAAAAATGCAAGTACATATCCCAGTTACTAAACATTATGCATGGCTAGATGACACTTGGGTCACAGATAATTTACTCATTATTAATATTAAAACTGCATAATTTTTTTAATAACAAATGCAATACTCTTTTAAATTAATCTATTGTTCATTTACTTAAAATATTATTTTAAGATATATTCTTCTAATTGTATGTGTGGAATAGGGTTCCAGGAAAACACCTTTTAGTTCTAGGGGTTGAAAAAGTTTGAAGACCACTGATCTATATGTTTTTGTTGATCGAGTGGGATAAGAAACAAAAACAAATTTTTAACAGAAAACGATAGATCCTAGAATTATTGATCAATTTTCCCAAGATAAGAGCTTGCAATTTTTTAACAAAGAATCTGAAATCAATATTTTATTTATTCCAGAAACAGCGTGGACGATCAAATCGTACTGGCCGAACTAGAGTATCGACTGGTCAAGGAAGAGATGGCACTGCTCACTCTGCAAGAGCAACACTGGCAATCGGCTGCCCTCTGTCACGCCCCCGAACAGGTGAGACCCACCCTCTGTCTCTTCTCCTCACGGAAACCGTTTCTTTCTTCTACACCCCAGATCCATTTTTGTGTTCTTCTTTTCCCAGCTCGATCCCAGTGACATTCTTCATTCCTACATCGTGTCTGTGAGGAAAAGTGGCTCCGTTCCTGCTCTTCACGCCACTGACTCACTCCACCCAGACCACTCCGTTCTAGTGTCCTCCAGGGGAGATCTTCCCACAGTGGAATGGGCTCACCACACCACTGACCTGCAGGCAGGAGACAGGTGAGTGTTCTTCGACACATGTTCCTCTGAACAATGATGTCTTAAGGCCTGGTCTCGTTCTCTACGATTATGATCCAAAGAATTTTAATCTTCAAATGTTACTCCCGGATATATTCTCCGAAAAACTGGGAATTTCGAACTATATGCCCACTGGCAACAGTGGCATTATTATGTCCTGCCCAGCATCCCTGTCTATGCACAGGCCTATCATCGTAGCACCATCATTTAGTCTAAAGGGTGCAGTCGGTGTGCTAAATTGTGAGTTATGCACATTTATTTGTTACGGGTTACCGTTTAGACACGTCACTGCCTCAGAATCACGAGTAAGCCATGCTAGTGATCTTAATAATGTCCCAAGCAAAGAGAACCAAAGGCAATGAGTGATCCAATTATTATGACCACTTACACGGAGATAAACCACAACTTGACACTATTGCAGCTAGAATGCAGGAATTACACTGTGTTGCTAGCGAACAAAACGAGGAAAATGTGATTTGTGACTGAGTTTGAACGCATAATGATTGTAGGAGCTCGAAGCGTCGGATCTAGTATCAGTAAAACGTCTGTACTTGTGGAACTCTTCAGACTTTTTACTGATTGAGTGGAGTTATAACCCAGAGAGTGGGTTATTAAGCAGAAAACAGAGTCCCAACGTAAGGCTTGTGGTCGTCACAGGCTACCGAATGCTTGCTCTGAAAGGAGAATTGTGAAATTTCTCCAGTCCAAAGGAAGAGCAACCGTACGTCATCTGCGGGAAATCTTAATCAAAGCGCAAATGCGAACTATGTACTGCAGACGTCTCCAGTTCACAAAGGAATCGGACTGTAGATGACTTGAAAAAGGTCCAATGAATCCTGCTTTCAATCACACCCTGCAGATGGCCGATATGGAGCAAACAGAACGAAAGCAAGGCCATCACCTCCATTACCTCAACTCTTTAAGATGGTGGAGGCAATATTATGGTTTGGAGGATATTTTTTATTCGTATGGAAGAACCTCTGAATGTCAAAGGGTTATCGCAGATCAAGAACATCCTGTTATATTGCTAGAGATGGATACTTTCAGCAGGACAATGCTCCCTATCAGACAGCTGGTATTATTCACAGATGGTTCGAGAAGCACAACAGAGACTTTACCTTGTTTAGTTTGGCTTGCAAAACTACCAGATCTCAATCCAGTTTAGAATCTGTGGGATGAATCGGGGCATCACTATCTCAATGTGGTTTATAAAATCAATATTCTGTTTGTTTCCAAAGAAAACAAAACTGTCTCCATGAAAAAAGACATTTTATATTTGAAAATTCCTACATCTTTTTATTTTCTTTTTGTGAATGAACATAATCAATATAAAAAGGGTTCACTTACACTTAAACCTTTCTGCTGTCTTTCAGATTTTTTTTTTTTTTTTTTATTTATTTATTTTTTTGCAATCCACCTTAGACAAGTAGCATTAGAAGTCATTAATAGCATCGGTAATCATGCAATTAATATTTATATCGATAGCAGGAAAAAATTTTTGACCAAGCAGAAGCGGATCTTTGATAGCCCCCCCCTCCAGGAAAAATGGACTCTTAAAAACGCAATTCGGACTTCCATTCGATTTTCATCTAAAGCCATTAATGCAGAACTGGAGGCTATTCTACCCAAGAGGAACTACGGTGATCCGTGGATTATTTCCAATACCCGAAGCTTGCTCCAACACCTCGACATTTGTAATTTCTTGTTGGCAACGATACCAGGTTCTCCTTTTGCTGAAAGGGGCTGAACCCCGTTAAAATTTTCAGTGGATCCCATCTCATGTCGACCTTTACGGTAGTCAAATGGTGGACAAACTAACAAAGGAGGGTTGTTATTTTCCAACTCTTTCGTCTTTCACCCTTTTCTTTTTAGAATTATACTCGCTGAAAAAAATCTTAAAATTAGGTGGGGGTGGAGGGTGCTTCTCCCACTCATCAATGGTATTGGGTATAGCCCCGGGGAATGTGACAGGGGTTTCCCCTTTGCCAGTGTATTTTGCCCAGAAAAAAATTAATACTATTTGTACAAAAGTGTCAAGCCCCCCTGGCTCCCCCCGAGCATATCTTGATTTGGGTTGGTTTTTCCCAAAAAGGACCCATTTCCTGTGGGAAACATTAGGGGACGTCTCAAAAATCGGTAGTTTCAAAATTTTATTCCCAAACTGGACCCCAACGTTTATGTTCTAAGGGAAGTAAACCCTTTTGGAAACCCCTTTTGGATCCAGCGGACAGTGAGATGGCCGGCACGGGTTATAACCCCCGGGAACCACGAGGAAGGGGGCTTGGACCAATAGTGGAATAGTTATCCCCGGGTACGTCCAAAAAAGGGGAAATGATTCTACATCACGGGGTCGCTTTTTTGGGGTGGGGGGTATTCCACCTTTAAAAACACCTAAAAAGGGGGCTTAAGACTTTTGTGGATACACTAAGGGGGCTTCACAGGGTTCACATTCATGGGTGTTCCAAGTCGTCTTAACACCGGCCCCTTTTTGGGGGGTAAAAAGGCCAACAGCGCAGCCCCCATAAAGGGAGCAGTAGTAAGCAGCTTCGTGGCAGAGTTGTATGGATCTCTCTAGGA
Organism: Trichonephila inaurata madagascariensis; assembly: GCA_019973955.1. NCBI lineage: Eukaryota > Metazoa > Arthropoda > Arachnida > Araneae > Nephilidae > Trichonephila > Trichonephila inaurata. Next base: position 2,163 of record BMAV01010064.1, on the reverse strand, counting down.
ATGATATCTATACAGATTCCCTTCTTATGCTTGAATTTTTAAGAATCAGCATTCTAATGAATCTTATTTGACTTCATCAGAAGCACAGTACTTTTTAATTTGGTGCAATGTTAAACTGACTTAGGTATTATTAAATGCTTAGTTTTTTAATTATAAGATAATATATACCATAAAACCCCAGGTGCAGAATTCCTTAGAATAGAAAAAGTCCTAGATCTATCTTATGAAAAGTTATAAGATTAAGACAAAAGTAAGTTGCAAATATTATGAGCGGTATATAGTTGTATTAAATATACACTAAGGAAAAGGTTTTTTTTGGTATATCTTGTTTAAAAATGGGGACTAGATTAATTTCCTCCGCGGGAACAATTTTTTTTAAAAATTCAGTATAATTAGAACAATTTTTTTCCATCTCAGGTTACTGGAAGTGAATGGTCACCTAGTAATCGGCAAAGACTCTAGACCGAAGTGACTCGCCTTCTCAACCGGCGTCGCCCCTTGTGTCGCATCGTTTTCCTCCGCCCCTTGCGGCCTCACCAATGGTTGAAAGGAGGAGGGGCTTGCCGGGAGACAGCCCAGCTCAGGCAAGAGCTCACCACCGTGGTGGAACGGTTAAACAGACAGATGGCAAAAGAGTTAAATGACACAACTGAACCGGGGGTGATGACCTATGAGATTACCCCCAAATACAGATTTAAAAAAAATAAAAATTTTTTAAAAAAACATGTTCTTTTTGGGATATTGCCGAAAGTTTTTCCTTTCCTGAAAACTTGGGGGCCGGTTTTTTCCGCCTGCTTTTCGTCTTCGATTGGGGGGCCTCCCCCTTCTTTCATGCGAAGTTTTATCCCCCAAAACAGATGTTAGGTGGCAAAAAGGGCCAGGGGTCTTGTTTATTGTCTGACCTGGGACAAACGCCGACACCCAGTCGGGAATTACAATATCAAAAAACCCGGCACCCCTTTGACTTGGCGAAGCCTGTCTGAAAAAAAAGGTCCCCATCCCGGTGCCAAAAGAATGGGATTATAAAACCCAGGTATTATAAATAAAGGGTGTTCGAAGTTAATAAAATTAGGCGCCCTTGTTTCCAGGCATAGGTTTTTTTGCACAAATGTACACGAATGTGGCCCGGGGGGGTGGACTTTTGTGGGCCCCAATAGAAAAGGGGAAAAGAGGGGGGGGGGACCCGGGTTTTTTTAAAAGGGGGTTTTTTTTTGGAGCGGGGATGAGCCCCTTTGGGGAAAACTGGAGGTCCTGAAAGGGGGTTTTTGGGTCCCTTTTGGGAAAAAAGGGTTGAACCCCGTGGATAACTGTCGACCGGCGGGTTTATTGGGCTTTACTTTATATTTGTAACCCATGAAACAAATAAATACTGCTTTTAATTTTAAATAAGGGGTGTGCAAATTTTTTTTGTTTTCTATCACTCAGCGTTACAGTATTGTCTAGGGCCAACAGACTAAATCCACGTCAAGAGAGCGGGGAAATTTTGGAAAAATCAACAAATTATTCGTTTGCGCGAAAGTCCTGATTATACTGTGACCTCTTTAAGGTGATTGACTATGTTCAGAACCGGGATTTTGAAATATTCTCCTTTTGTGGAAAATGCTCCTATAGGGTGATTCGTTGCAGTGTGTGTAGGGGTTTACAAAGAGGACTCAGAATCCCATAGGAATGCAAAGTCGCAAAGAACAAAAACAGCAATACATTGAAGGGACAGAAAACAGTTTATTAAACGGTTTGGTGTAAAAACCCCGGTGTTTTAAATTTCGATCAAAAAACCATCGTGACCCCGCATGGAACCTGACGTTCTGGAAGATTCCTCCCGGCAGTCGGCCCTGAAAGGAAGGTTTCATGAACCCCGATCCTGTTGTTGGAAGTCGTCATTTGCGACGCTTTTCCCAGGATGAACTCGTATTCAAACGAGGAACTGGTTGACATTCTGATCATGTATCGAGATGCGGATGGTAACGGACACACAGTTCGACTGTTGTACCAGGAACGTTACCCGAACACGCGTGTTCCACATCACAGGACTTTCGCAAGCGGGAACAAAAGGGTTACGTGAGACTTGTTCTTTAACGGGTTAACTGGTTCTTCTTTTGGTGTATATGAGACGTCTCTTCCTTCAGTTGAAGACCTCATTTCTCGAATACCGTTTCCCGGGAG
>BMAV01010063.1:0-11778 GCA_019973955.1 Trichonephila inaurata madagascariensis | reverse complement strand
ATTAAAATATATCTATTCGCGTTTTAATAATTTTTTGTATTGAAGCTATCAATATTAAGATTGGTTACGAGATTGAAAACTATTTCGTAATCTATTACAAGTTTCTCTTAATTTTTTCATTTGTTTTTGGTACTTTTAAAAGTATTACTAAGGCAATTATGTGGCGTTTTTTGTATTTATTTTTCATCTGTAAAATTCATTCTACATTTAAAAATTAAAGAAAGAATTCTTAAGTCCAACATAATATTGATCTGTATGTTTTGAAGTGAATGGTGAAAAAGAATGAATGGTATACATAAAATTGAAACAATAGCAGTCATGATGTTATATTTAATGACAAAGAAAATTCTACTTTTTTATACTTTAAGCTGCCTCCAGTTAATGTTAAAGAATAGGACCGAATTCGGAATATTTTTTCAGGTATAAAGTGCTCGAAACATTAATATTGTCTTCTAGCTTCATCATCATATTCTACCATACCACTCATTTTTAGTCGATTTGACACATTCTTTCTTTTATAAAATGTGTTTCGCAAATTTTCTCCTATACTGCATTGCTATCCCTTTACGTTTTAAAATGAAAAATTAATTATTTGTGGAATACTTTAAAATTTTAAAGGCACTAAATTATAAACAAATATATGAGTTGCAACGTTACAAATTTTCATGAAAAAAGAGACATTATTCTGGCCGAAAATGTGCTTCGCGCTTCGATTCAACTCTTGTACATTTGGCGAAAACAGCGTTAACGAAAAGTCTACAAGCCGGAATCATTATGTTGAATGAACAATAAAAACAACTAGTATGTCTTATTATATAAATTTATTAAAGAAAAATAAATTAAGCAGTAATTTTTGAAACAATAAAACCAAAATTTCGATAGAAACTCAATTCTGTTTAAATTAATCAACTTGTTTCAAAATACAATCGGACCACTTTTTAACGAAGTCGCTAAATCCCGGAAAAAAGTTCGTTATATGGAAAATTCATTTTATAGAGGTTCATCTTTTAATATACTTTATAAACCACATAAAACAAATTTTTATTTCATAAGCTCTATGTATTAAAAAAAATAATTATTCGCACTTTTTTTTAATTAGTATATGTTTTCTTATATATCTTACCCATCAGAAAAAAGAAAAGAAAGAAAAAATAATGTCGAAGAATACACAGTATTTTAAATACTAAGAAAATAATTTTATATTAAAATTAACGAATTTTAAGGACATTTTCTAATTTAAAACATACAAGAAATATTAAACAAACATTATTTTATAACTAAAACATGAGACAAATCCCCTGAGGGTGAAAGGGGATATCGAAGATGTTTCTAGTGAACTGGACAATGGAGGGGGGATAAAGGTTGCACTTCTTGGATGAAACGTTCATCCGTGCTCTATTGCTCTCGGCGAGTTAGGATCTAATAAAACCAGTTAAGAGAGAACGACTTGAAATGTTTCAAAATACTTTAAAAACAAGGAGAAAGAAATTGAATCACAAAAGAAGAAGTTCGTTATATAGAAAATACATTTCGCTATAAATAAGTTATTTTACAAAGAAAATCGTAAAATGTTCAAGGTTCTATTTTTCGCTAAATAGAATAATTCGCAATATAGAGGTTCGACTGTATAGTTCTATATTGTAACGCCTCATAAAACTAAGTGATATAAATCCTACTGAGATCAATTTCATATGAGCGAATTTTTTTGATGTTTACTTTTCATCTTCATAGAGGAAATATATATTCTGAAACTTTAGATGCTTGTGTGTAAGAAATAACGGAAGAAAATTCTTTTGCTTTACCATTTTTATGGTAATCAAGACTTCGATCTCAGTGTATCTATTGCTTGATGATTGGCAGCATAAAAGTGAAAGTCAGAACACGTAAAGAGAAATCTAAGTAGCTCTGATTCGATTGAGTACTTATCGAGTGCAATGGATTAGATTCACAATGTTAGATATTTGATAGCGTGAAAGGAATATCCAAAATGTGAATCAGTAAACATGATGCTTATCAAAATAATTAGTTTGAATAAGTATTGACGCATAAACTAGATATTTGGTGTTATTTAGAGGGCAAATAATGTCACTTAGAATCTAGTGATAAGATGACATTTGCGATCATTTAAAAATAATTGAGAAGGCAATTATTATGCTTTTTAAACCGAAAAAAAAATTAATGATAGCTGTCATAAAAAGAAAATTTTTCACTAAAAGATTTTAAATGATTTGTTAATGAATAATTTATGACCGAGTAATTGCGCTGGATTATAAAGAAAAATAAATAATGACTTGAAAAGGAGAATTTTTGTTAATTATTGATCGTATCATATTCTGCGGGAGTTCTTTAAGCTGTCAATGGTTTCAATTCAATTTTTCACAAAAAACGTTTAAAAGTAGAGAAGAAGGAGAAGCTAAGGCATAACCTAGAGAAACTTCAAAATAAATGAGCTATTATTTGTTTAAAAAAGTGAAAAAGAATGATAGACAAAAGAGTTTAGTTGTCGTGAAGCGTCTAATTCCTACTTTCTTTTAGAATGTTAATAGTTTTTTTTAAACCATGTATCAAAACAATTATTTGACAAACCTTTTGCCTAATTATGGATTAAAAAATATCGAAATTAGTGACAATATAAAGTAAATAATATCATTTTTTTTGCTTCTTTTAAATCAGAGTAGGCATATGTTTTTATCAACAAACGCTTCTCATATATAAAATTGTTGAAGACGCATTTGAATGCACAAAACATGCAAACAGCTCATAATTCGATAATCTTGATGCACATATAACCTAAAATACACAAACATAAATGTGTTTTGCATAAAAATGAATTAATTATCGATGAAATACTAATGATGAACAAAAATGTATAATTCTCTAAATCATCAAGAATTCAGTTAAAAAAAATAATCAGAATCTGGGGGAAAAAATAACATTTTCATGTCATAAATTTAGATTAAACTCCTTAACAAAATTTTGTGAAAATATCAACTACTATACCCTTCAACTATATTCAAATGATTTCACAATTTTTAAACTATTTCTGTGTTATGTCATTTAACAGTTACAATTTTAAAGAATCTATACTAGATTAAAATAATTTAAATAAAAATAAATTTCGATATTTAACAAAAATGTTTGTGCATCTTTCCAAAATGATTACTATATGTTTTAGTTATCACCATTATATTTTTTATGTATCATTATACGTTTAAGTGATAAAAAACTGTTTACTTTACAGAATTTATAACGCATTAAAAACATCGTAACATCTTAATGTATACATTCATTGAATGCTGATAGTTCTATATATTTAAAAAAATTATTTTATAATTAAAGATATAATAATAAAAAATAAATGCATTTTAAAATTTTATTAATTGATATAAAGAAAGATGACTATAGAATCTACACACACACAAAGGGTGATTCTCTGAGAAACCGTCAAACCCAAGGGGGTAGGGAGTGCAGAGACGACTCGGAATCGTATAAGAATGCAAGGTCGCAAATGCTGTAGTTATGAGCTGTGGTGCAAAAACAGAGAAAAAACAGTAACAGCAACACGTTAATGGACGAAAAACATTTTATTGAAAGGTTGCACTACAAAGGGGTCAAAATTACGGGCAGATGTCGTCTGGCAGGCCTGACAATGGCTATGCATGGAATTCCTTACGTTCTGGAATATTTCTGACGTCATGTATCCTCTCGTCAGCTGCAGATATTCTTGTGTTGAGGTCTTCAACTGAAGGAACGGTCGTCTTGTACACTAAACTTTCATCGGCCCCAGAAAAAGAAGTCTATGCATGATAGATCCGATGATCTGGCAGGCTAGTGAACCGAGCCCCCACGAACTATTCAATGCTGTCCAAAGGTGAAGTTGAGATATTCATGCGGCACCGTTGTCAGGCTGTAAGAGGCTCGTGCCTCTCTCGAGGGCACCAAGATGTGTGGGAGGAAGGGAAGAAACACTCGGCATGATCCAACTAATCTATTTATTTCCACACAAAAGAACAGACACAATTTCAACTAATAATAGTAAGAGAATGTCTCAATGTTAACCTCGAAAGTAGAACAACGACGGTAAAACGCGAACGATTAGGAGACTATCAAACTTGATCCTTACCTTCATAAAGGTAATCCGATCATCCGATTTAATCTAATATCAAATCAATCCTAGTGAACAATCGTCACTTTAAAGTTTCCTCCTAATAAGAATTAAATCACTCTAATTCTAATATTATACCTTCAGTAGAAATCTCACCTGGCTCGAGTGTATCTTCTCTCCTCTCTCTCAAGCTAGAAAACCTCGCCTATTTATAGTAAGTTAATTTACATATCCCGATTCTCTTCTTCCGAAGGGTTGGTTGTGAATAACGCGAATTGATAGCACAAAGATTTCCCAAGAGGATTAGTTGGTAAAATGCGTATAGATCCGTCACAAGGCCTACTAGATGACTTCTGGTCGTAATTTCGAACATCTATTGTAGTACAACTTTTTGATAAAATGTTTTATGTCCTATTAATGTTTTACTGTTTCTGTTCTTTTTCTTTGCTTTTCTTTGCACCATAGCTCGCAACTACGTCATTTGCGACCCTGCATTCTTATGTAATTCTGAGTCGTTTCTGTACCACCTACACACCCTGCAAGTTTGTCGGTCTGGTAACAAATCACTCTATGTAAAACTCTTTTTCAAAAAAGAACGTAAAATATCTCTACAATGGAATATTTTCAAAGTTCAAAACAGTACCAACTTGACCGGAACAGTCAATCCTATAATTTTAAACACTTTCTCAGCATCTTCATTAGTTTTCAACATCTATAGCTATTCAAAACATATTCAGACTTTTATGAAGAGGTATAGTTTTTATAAATTTATCTAATTAAGTTTATTTATACCTTAATTTACATTTGAATTATATGCACCCATAATACTGAAGTCACACATGATACTTTCATGATACTTTCATGAAATATTATTGTTCAATGAGAGTATTTGAATAAAAGTAAAAAAATTTTAATATAGTTGCTTTTGTTTTTTATAATAATACTACTTAAATTATAATTCTACGTATATTTGAATTCTAGAATAAATCCTCTTAGCAAAATCGTCCATTATTATATGGGAAATGAAAATCAGAGAGTTAAGTCCCCTTTCTTTTTATTTCATCATTTGGGAATTCATTCGCATCGATGAATTTCAACCTCATTTTAAAAATAAGAAGAAAAAGAGTCAAAGCACTCAATACAAAGCTACTTTTGAAAGAATTTTCAATACTTTTTTCTGTAAATATCTTTCATTATACCGAAAGAAATATTACATCTATTTAAAATGTCTTAAAAACATGTGTAAAGTTTATAAATAAAATTCGATCTGATTTTCGGAGAGAAAAACAGCTACAGCAACAATAAAAATTTAAAGGAGTAATGTACCAGTAAAAGGTAAAATATGTTGTTATTTTTTTTTTAAATAATCGTGTAACCAGCTTCATTTTCATTATTTTTTCCCCCAAAAAGCATTTTGATTTTATCAGACTGTCATACAGCTAAGATTGAAAGTTTGAAAACAACGGAATGTGTTTTACAGTTTATTTTTAAATTTGGTGAAATAATATCAAAATTCATATTGTATTAATATTTATAAATTAATTTGTATACTACTTTATATATGATTGTACTCACCAGTTCAGTGTTACAATTTTAAGAATTCTTTAATATTATAAAACGACATCATTTGACGCTGACTGCTCGGCCGTAGATACATAGTGCCTGTGCGGCAAGAAAAATCACTAAATATTCGTCGAAGTGCAACTACTCTCGAGAGATTGGTGAAATGGGAAGGGAGGTGAGAGGCCCATGATCACCCTTCAGGGTTTTCTCCCTCAAAATTTTGGTGGTTTCGAGGCAAAACGTACTGTTAACTACATGGTGCACAAAGCTGCGGATAACGACAGACGTAAAACTAGCATCTCGCCATAATGAATTTCGTGGGTCTCGATCTGGCACCGGTCGGTCGGATGGCTTTAGAAACAACTGATGTATTATCTTAGAAAGGGGATTGATTTTTTCCCCAGAGGAAAAAAATACATCGAATCACTTTTTTTTCCATATAAAAGCTAGATTAAAAAGTCTCTTTTTTACAAGGAAAAGTAAGAACTCGGGGAACCGGGCTTTTTCCCCCGGGGGGTTTTTTAACCTTGCCCCCGCATGTATCGGCACACAATAATATATAATTAAATATCTCCCGAAATAGGAAAGATTGGGGCAGGAAAAAAATTTCAAGTGTCAGAACGTAAACATTACATTTTTCGTGTTCTTTTTTTCTGTTTATTATAATGTATTATTTGAAATAAACCTACGATTCTATAAATATTGTTTTTTTTTTGGGGCCCCATCTAAAGTTAAACTTCGTTTGTTTAGCCCAAGTTACCATTTGTGAGTTTGACACCCTTGATTTACCCATTTAAGAAGTCAACGACTGTTAAAGTTTATTTTCCCCATGCACTTAACCTTCAATGTTCTAAAGATATGTCAGAAATTTAAATGAAAAACTGAAGTGTAGCAACTTTTTGAAAACAAAAGCTATTTACTTTATTTTGTTGGGTAAAGTTTGCTTAGTAATTTTTCAAAAATTAAATTACAAGTAGAGAGCACAACTAAAAATTCTTTTTGGGATGGGGGCTTTGGGGGAATTAGTACCCCTTTTTAGGGTGTTCACCCTCAATGAAATTTTCCCCGGGAAAAGGGATCAATTGGAAAAAATTGGCCCAAAAAATAAATCAAGTTTTTATGCAATTAAATTTTAACTCCATCCAATGATCCTGTTGGCTTGGTTGGCAAATCTTTTCCCACGATGCGAAAGGTCGGGGGTTTCCTTTTCCCGCAATCAACTTTTTCTTTTAAAACCTTTTAATTTTTTTAATTAAAAAAAATTTTATTTAAAAAAATTTATTAAATATTAAATGATTTTTTAAATTAATTATTTTGTTTTTTTAAAAAAGAAAAAAAAATTAAATAAAATTTATAATTTAAATTATTTATTAGAAAAATTATTTAAAATTATTTTTAAATTTAAAAAATACTTAAAATTACCAATAATTAAAAATATTTAAAATTATTAATAATTAAAATTTTAAAAATTATGAGTAATTAAAATATTTAAAAAATAATTATTAATAAAAATTATTAATAATTAAAATTAGTAAATTAATTATTATTTATTAAAATTAATTAATTAATTACTATTTATTATAATTAATTAATTGTTATTATTATTTTATAAATTATAATTAATTAATTTTTATTATGCATTAGTATTAATAAGAATTATTATTAGTATATTATTAAAATTATTATTAATTTATTATTAAAATTATTGTTTTTTTAAAAATTAGGGTTTTATTATAACAATTATGATTTATTATTGAAATTATTATTAATTTATTATTAAAATTATTTAAATAAACTTTTTGAAATTAAATAAATTTATTTAAAAAGAACTTTTTTAAAAAATTTTTTTAAAAGGTATAAAAAAAATTTAAAATTAAAAATAAAAAAAAAGACATATTTTTTATTATATTAATTATAAAAAAATTAATTTAATAATAATAATATTTTTTTAAATTATTTTATATAATTTTTTTATTTATGGCATATTGTATTTCACATTATAAAACTATTTGTAAAAATTTTTATAAAAATATCTTTTTAATTTTTAAATTATATATATTTTTTATTAATATAAAATATATTTATATAAAATTTTAAAACCCAATTATTCATATAATTACGGAAATTTTTTACTTTATAAAATAAAAATAATTATAAAAAATATTTTAATATTTAAAAAACCTTTTTCATAAATAAATTTTTTTAAATTTTTTAAAAAAATAATTAAATGAATTGAAAAAAAAAAAGTTGATCGCGTGGAATCGAAACCTGACCGCGCTTTTTCCCAAACCAAGCAAAGAATCGGGAGGGAGTTTTATTTAAAAATAAGCATAATTTCCCCTTTTCTCCAATTGACTGGCCCTTCGGCGGAAAAATTTTTGGGGGCCCTTTAAAGGGTACTAAAACCCCAAAGCCCGTCCCAAACTTTTGGCCCCCTCCCCTTGTTAATAAATTAAAAGTTAAGCAAACCAAAAAGTTAAGCCTATAATACCAAAAAAAGAGTAAACGTATTGAAATCTGAATTTGAATCTAATACTATAAATATAATCCTTATCGGGCATTACATGCCTAATAACAGTCAGCAAAAATAAATCTGAAAGTGAAACTTAGAGCAAATAGATAGTTTACATAATAGATATTGCAACTGATTTCGTTTAAAAACATGTCTTTTTACAGCTACACGAAGGCTATTATTGTTGGAGCGTGTAAAAATTTTGGGCCCCCTACCGGCCCCCAAAAGGACAAAAAATTTCCCCCCTCGTTTTCCCATTTCTTACACAGCACGAAGAAGAATCAGTTCTGTGTAACATAAAGGTAAGTTATTTCAACCCGAGGGGGAAAAATTTAATTTTTCAAAGCCAATAACATTACAAGTAATTGAATTTTTCCAAATAATATTGAAATAAAATTTATGTTTCAGTCTCATTTTTGGTAAGAAACAAAATTAAATGAATACAGTCGAACTTTTTTATATAACTAAGTCGCTAAATCGAAAAGTTCGCTATATTGAAAAAATTTTGTTTTAAGAGGGGTTTGTCTTTTAATATACTTTTTTAAACCACATAAAACCATATTAAATTCTAAAAAACTTTTGGATTAAAAAAATAATTTTTACTCTTTTTTTTTTGTAAATTAATATTTATATATTTTTTTATTTCTTACCCATCAAAAAAAAAAGAAAAGAAAGAAAAAAAAGGAAGAAAACAAGAAAAAAAATATCGAGGGAAAAAACTGCATTTTCAACATTTAGAAAAAAAATTAAAATTAAAAAATTTTGAATTTTAAAAAAACATTTTTCGAACTTAAAACCTGGGCATTTTAAACATACTTTTTTTTAAAATAGAAATGGATGTTTTTACTTTTTTAGGAAAGGGGACCAAAAAAAACTCCCACTGGGGTGAAAGGGGGGGTATAAAAAAGGTTTTCAGTAGAACTGGACTTAATGGGGGTTAAAGTTTGCACGGATGAAACCATTAGCATTCTATTGATCTCGGCGGGCTACGTACCCGAGTGCAAGACTTCTGACCAGTTCAACATTTATGACCACCATAAAATGTGTTAAAAGGAAAAATAAATTGAAATGTCCAGAAATACTTTAAAAATAGGGAGAAAAAGAATTGAATCACAAGAGAAAAAGTTTGTTATATAGAAAATGCACTTCACTATTGGGAGGTTATTTTACAAAGAAAATCACGACATGTTCTTGGTTCCAGGAAAAAGTTCGTTATATAGAAAAATTCGCAATATAAAGGTTCATAATATTAAAGTTCGACTGTACATTTAATTGAGTGAATTTAGTAAATGGTTCTCGTGGTATTTCTTCAATAAAAATAGGAAAATAGCATTAAATTAGTTTCATTAATTTTTTTAAATGTAACTATTGCACTTTTATTTGAATCACTACTATTTTAAATATCCTGCCTTATTTTTATGCTATTCCCTATTTTTGAATTTCGAAGACCCACATCCGGTCGATATTAAGAACATTTGTGGTTAATATTAAAGTGGGAATGTGTTTTATTTGCTTACTCTGAATAAATGAAATAGTTGTAATTTGATTTGCATGTTCAGTTTTATTCCAGTACTATTGAAAATTGCTGCTACTTAGTTCCGAAATGTAATACTAATGCCCACCATGAAATCCGAAGAATTAAAAATATAACTTTATAAATCATTTTTACTGAATTTCATTTTATCAATATTAATCTAGTTTCAACTATGAAAAGTGTGTATTCAAAATTGACATGTGATAATTTTTTTTAAATTTCTTTCAATGACATAATCCTCTCTCATTGGATGCAGATGCTTTATTATATTGCACATTTACTAAACTGCCGTGATTTTAGCTCGTTTGTTTATTTGATTTGTCAATCCTTTGTGTTTTTGGAAATGAGAGTGGTTTCCCCACAGAATGATAACTTTTTACCTGGTGGAGAGAAAGGGAAAGCGAAATATAATTTCAAGAAAGACTTTTACTGATACATTAACGTAGCCGACTACGTTCGGAACCGTAATTTTGCAAAAGAGTATAAATGGATAATATTTATGATATTTAGTGTCACTTAGATTAGAAAATGTATATAAAATTGTTTTAAGAATATTTACAATAAAATTATTGAAGTAACTATTTTGACAAAAATAAAACATAGAATGACCCATTTTCAAATTTCTCTTTTGGAAAAATGCTCTATATTCAAAAATTTTGCCTGTATATGCTCGATCTCTGAAGAGGCTCAACTAAATTTTTGGGTCTATAACTTAGAAGTGGTTTATCCATGTTTTTACAAACAGAGGGAAATTTTAAAAAACGCCGATAATTATTTCAAATGGTTGTAACTCTGAAAATAATGTGAATTTTTCAAAATCATAGTTGAACACTTTGTATTAGTTAACTTTACTGGAAAAAATTTTATTAATAATAGAAACTTTTTTCACAAAAGGAGAACATTTTAAAAAAAGGTTATTCTAAGTTAATTTTTGCCGAAAAATTGATTTAAAAAATTTTTTTTAACAAAATGTCCTTCAACAATTTTATCATATATTTAATCTAAGTGACATAAATATCTTTAAAAATTTATCGTTTATGGCCCAAAATCACGGTTCCCGAACGTAGTGGGAATCCCTTTAAAGAAAAAAAAACTTATGTTTTACTCCAAAAAGAAAAATTTTAAACGTATTTTATTAAGACCTTATAGTATTTTATTCTTCATTTTAATAAAATTATTTAAAATTATTAATAAAAATTTAGTATTAATCATTATTTTGCTGTTATTATATGATTCACTAAATTGTACATTATTATCATACTGTCGTAAGGCAGAGCTTCTCAAACTTTCAACATTTGCGACTAAAAAGTTTTCAATCGTAATTTTCATCTACCCCCTCCATATAATAACAATGTATTGGATTCAATATTATATTTACTAAAGCTACAATACGACTTTAATTATAAACCATACAAATTATCAAGATATTAAATTTTGAAATTAATTTTGTGCATGACAAGCCCATGGGAGTCATTAGTAAGTATTAAACTTATTCTTAACTTAGTATTTATAAATTAATTATCAAATGCGTTGAGCAGTACTGATACATTTACAAGTATATTGTATCATTATAAATGTGTATTTTATTCTTTATTATATCAAAAGTATTTTGTTTTGCTTCCTTTCAGTAAATTAATAATTATTTTAAATAATCTTTTATTTTAGATTTTTTTATATGCTCACCCCTATCCCTTACATAAGGTTATTAGGTCCCCTAAGGATGACGCACCCCACAGTTTGAGAAACGCTGCTTTTTAAGGACTTATTAAAAAGTGTGCCATTCTTTTTTTGATAATGTCTTCATAAGTTTTGCTAGATTTAAAAAAAAAAATGCCTTGTGATCTCTTCATAAACCCGGAACTTTTTTTCAAGTGTAACAATCTTTTGATCTCTGAAACAAATGTGCCATACTAATGAGATTGTGTACATTTTTAACTTTCGCTTAGATACTACGACTACTGTTTGATAACAATAAATTTTATTTCGATAAAGCATATTATATTACGAAAAATTATTTAGATTCTCTATGATTTCTTTAAGAAGACCAAAGGGCCCTTCAATTGA
>BMAV01010062.1:207838-226639 GCA_019973955.1 Trichonephila inaurata madagascariensis | reverse complement strand
TTGTGGTACATAGTCTCCCCATGAGTTTGAATAACAAGATTACAAGTAATGAGTACAATGTATAATCTATACGAGAAAAATAGTACAATAGAAGAGTGATCTGATATTGATTACGAATAAAAGTCTTCTAGTTTATTATAAATCCAATTGACGTTTTATATGTCAAAAAGAAACGTGCCGAAAAGTGAAATTATTAGGAAATCGTGTGGGGCGTAGATCTTATTTCCATAAATACCTCCGGGAAAAAATATTAACGGATCAAAACATCACGATTATAGTCGATTTTATTTTTGTAAAAATGATTTCAAAATGTTCGGGTATTCGAAAGTGCACGATCAATACGTTTACAACTACTGCGAAAAAGCAAGATAAAAAAAAAAAAATTCTGGGTACGAATATATCATAGATTATTTATAACGTAGAAAATATAGATGTATTAGATAATTGGTTCCTTATATTTTATGCCAAACTATTTACCGAGCAGGAATCACAGGTAGGGATTATAAATAGATCATACGGTGAATTTGCTTTACTTTCTCTATCAGGAATTGTTAATTGGAATTCTTTTTTTTTTTTTTTAAAAAAAAAAGGGTTGTAATAAAAATTTTTTGCCCTATAAATTAATAAAAAATTTTATTTTCAAATGTAAAATTGACGATAACTTTCAGTTATATTATCCTGATTTAAAAAATTTGTTTGTGCTTTTGGTTTATAAAGCAACGAACAAAAAATTTCCGTAACTTAAAAAATTTCTTATTCATAAGATCAAAAAGTATTTCTGGTTTGAAGGGATTTATCAGTATACAAATTCATGTTAAAAACACATCGAAATAACATGTTTGATAAATAAGATAAAACAGACATATAAATAAAATTTTATCGTTTTTAATGACTACTGTTTCAAAGATAAGGTAAACTGTTAACGAATTGGAATTTGACGGAGTATAATACATAACATTTTAGCCCGTTATGTATATATTATAGTAATTTTATGCGTTATAGTTTTTCCGAATTAGTCGTAAAGTTATTTATTCTACCTGATCACGCACATTTCTGTTTCTTTATTATGAAAATTTATTTTACGCGATTAAAATATATAATTTTGGGGTAACTTTTTGTTCACTTTTTGATTAATTTTTAACATATATTCGATGTTCAAATTATTCAATATCCATCTGTTACGACTAAGAACTAATAAATATCACCAATTGCCATAACAAATCTAATTTTACATCCAGTTGTGGAGCCTCCATACATGGTAATGGATATTCGTCTTCACATTACTTATACTAATCCGATGCGCTTAAGTTCATTATGTAGGCGTCCAGTTCCTTATCTCCTAAGTTAATTTACTGAAACAGTCGACAAATTGATAAACCATTCGCATTCTGGAATCCTCCAGAGATAATCCATTTAAATCTATTTCCCACTGCAGCAATTCCTTTTTGAAACTTCCGAATAAAAGGAATTCTAAATCATTGTCACTCTGCATGCTTTCCTAGCCATATACTTCCAACTAGTTTCCGCCTCTATCTTTGGTTATGGAATGTATGAACTGTTCTTAATTGACATCATTTGTATGCTTATAACGAATACCTTTTTAATATTCTTTTTAGGTATCCAATGGAGTGCAAGGTGGTTGTGGTAGGTGATAGCAAGTGTGGTAAAAGTGCGCTTGTTCACAGATTCGCCAATGATAATTTCCTCACGGTAAGTGAATACATATTATTTTGTTTAGAAAAAAATAAAATGCCGTTCTATACCGTCACGTACTTGGTGCTTCATGAGTCCACATATTCGCTCAAGAGAGAGAAAGGGAGGGAAAAAAGTCACAATGGCTATTAGTATTCTGAGCTCTCTTGGGTCAAATCTGAATATGACCTTTTGATGAAAAGAAGCAAGCTGCTGTGTCCACCTACATTTGGCCATCAACGGTCTAAATATGGAATCAGTTCCGATACTGTGCAAAGATGGAACGATCTTGCTTTGGAGAGAAGTGGGCCAGTTATTGTTCAGATAATAAAAAGAACTCCCACCATCGGAGAATCCTAGTCTTGTGCGAAGTGGGCCATTTTTATGATTGAAATCCGCTGTATTATAGGAGCATTAAATCCAAGCGATCGAAACGTGTGAATTTAATAAGCGCATGAGCGATTTTCGTTTTACCGTTGGTTTTCCTTTTTCTTCTTCCCATTGTCTCTTGGTATATTACCCCCCTCTCACATTTATAAGCAGTCGATTGTGTCTTCAAGGACATTTTTCATGGGAATCGGTTTGAACGTGGTGTAGAATACAAATATTGGTAATATATATTTATGTTTGAATTTTTATTTTAAAAGTGCTGAAAAATGAGCGTAATGCGTTTTTTTCTTTCCTTGGATGCCCTTGAAAATGAGGTTACACTAGGGGTGGGCGAAGAGCGGCCAGCAAAAATTCATTTTGCGACCCATTGAAACAGTCAGAAAACCAAATCGACAGAAATTGTTTTCTATATTTAGGGCAACATGTATTTGTGATCTTGCATGAAGATCAATCAGAATAAATATGGAGGCAAGTTATTTGACATTAACTTGCAGGCGATGAGAATTTCTACAAGCAATTTCACTCTTGATTTTCAAAAAAAAAAAAAAAAAAATTGTAGAAAAGTGTGATAGGGTACATTTTTTCCCAGTAAACTAATTCTAAAATTTAATGTACTTGCAGGTACAGATAATGAAATAAGCACAGTAATTTAATTGAATAAAACTGCTATTATTTTATTGAATTTATATTCATTAATTTTTATCGTGAAATTTATACTTTTTCTGAGACAAAAAGTTAACTAATGAATGCAATCACTTTAAAAAGGTGCGGCCTTCCAGTATCCTCCGCTTCCATTATTTGGCCCTTGAGCCAAAATTATTGCCCACCCCTGCCCTTGAAGAGGAGGTTACATACAGTAAAATCAGAAAATGATGCATCATTAAGGTATCCAACTACGTTCGGAACCGTGATTTTGCAAAAGCGTATAAATGGATAATATTTATGATATTTAGTGTCACTTAGATTAGAAAATGTATAAGAATAGTATTACAATAAAAAATTATTTAAGTACAATATTTTCACAAAAAATGAACGTAGAATTACTCATTTTCAAAATATTCTCCTTTTGTGAAAAATGCTTCTATTATATAATAATAGTTTGCCTGTATATAGCTCAGACCTTTGTACAGAGGCTCAACTAGAATTTTTGAAATATATAACTTAGAAGTGGGTTTATCCATATCTTACGACAACAGAGGGGAGAAGTTTTAAGAAAAAAACGCTGATAATTATTTCAATGGGTTGTAACTCTGAAAATAATGTGAATTTTTCAAAAATCATAGTTGAGTCTCTGTACAGAGGTCTGAGCTATATACAGGCAAAATATTATTATATTAGAAGTATTTTTCACAAAAGGAGAATATTTAGGAAAAGGTTATTATAAGTTACTTTTTTGTCGAAATATCGTATTAAAATAATTTTTTTTGTCAACATGTCCTTAAAACAATTTTGTACATGTATTCTAATCTAAGTGACTCTAAATATCACGTAAGTTATCCATTTATGCGCGTTTTTAATATCCCGGTTCCGAACGTAGTCGGATACCTTAAAGCGCCTGAATAAAATTCAAATGTAAACATAAGAAATAGCTTTAAAAAAATCGGGGTAAAAATGAAATTTTGAAAAGTACTTAAATTTCAAGACAACATGTGACAAGAATACAAAAAGTACAAATATACATATCAGGTGTGATACTCTTTTTCCGCATACAAATTAGTAGTTTGTGTGTATTCAATAATTAGTACTTCGTACGACATGTTACTTTTCACCTTGTATATAATGTGGTACATACACAAATATACAAATTCTATTAGAACAACTGTGTTAATATTCTTCTTTTCATCCACTCTATTGTTTCGCCTATTTATTGTCGTTTGTACTAAAAACAAATGATAAAAATATTTCTGATTTCGTATCTATAGGTTGTAGTGAAATTCCGATGACTGTTCTCCAAATAACTTCCAGTTTGAATATTTTGTACATTTTCATCCAATTTCTTTTTGTGGAATACGAGTTTCTGTATACTTAATGGTTATTACTGAAATATTGTCATTTTTATTGCAAACAGTTGTTAATCATTTATTTCCTCTTTATTAAAAGCAATGGATTCAATTCAGGGCAATCACAAGATAAATGCAATCGGGTGTTCTCTTTTGAATTAAAAACTGCCAGTAGACTTGGAACTTGTTACTTGTTCTAGTAAAATTTAGGTACAATTTCAAACTTGATAATGGAAGAAAGGTATTCAAGACTTTCAGATTTGATATTGAGATAGGTATTCCGGAAAAAAGATTCTTCAAAAAATTTTCATATATATAAAAATATTCTTACTTTATTCTTGTACTTTTAAATCAAGTGCATTTTGTTAAAATATTTGCGTTATTTTTGTTGACAAATACATACTTTTTAAAAGAAATTTCTGCATAAAACAAAAGTCGACAACAGTGAAGAACATAAAATGATTGGCTGGAAATATGTGATTGCATTTATCATGTGACTATGACGTTACCTGAATTTAAGAACTGATTGGCTGGAAACGGGATTGTAGGTATGTGCTTATGACATCATGTGAGTTAAGCCTATTGGAATGAAACGAAGTGAAAAAATTGCTTTTTGAAACTTTTTAAAATATCTAACTTATTGTTAATTTTATAATTCAGAATTCCCTACATTTCGCAGAATGGAAAAAAAAAATGTTCGTTAAATCGAAAATAGCGTACAATTATTTAGGTATCAAAATTATTCAATGCTTTCCCCTCAGATCTTTTTTGGAATGTTCAGTTACTCATTTATTCTACTTTTTGTGAAGAAGCCGTGTAAATTTATCTATTGAAATATGTAGATATAAACACGCCAATCGATTATCTATCGATTATCTTTTCTATTACTTTTGTCTGTCTTTGACTTTTTGTTTTTCCATCTTTTTCTATCAGATCCAAAACTGCTTACGGAAATCTAGATTACTTTTAAAAATGTTCCATTGTCTAAGAATACGATCATACTTTGGCCCCATTCCTTAAGAAAGATGTTTCACCAAAACAATATACTTCAACAATATCGACCTATAATCTTCGAAGAGTTAATCAATAATTGCTGCCTTTTCAAATGGTATTCGGTATTCTTCATTGATTTAATCGTGCTTGAAGAAAAAACACAAAGAAAGAAATAAACATTTCGAACAGAAGATTCTTCGAATTGAGAACGCAGGAGAATGAAAATACTACATTTATGTTTTTTCTATATTATTAGCATTGAAAATAAATAAAAATAATCCAATCTTTAAAACATGAATAAGTAAACAAAAATTTTCTACGCTTTAAAGAATAAAAAACAAATCAAAACAGTTCATCGTATTGTAACATTCTATATTATCACGACCCAACAAAGTCTTAAGGTGAAAAATTTGAATTTTGATAAAATAAAATGAGATACACACTAAACCTCTTTCAGAAACAAAAAATAAATAACCGTAGAAAAATATATTTTGAAATGCATTTTTTCTACAGTTATTATTTTTCGCCCATGACCGGAAAACCATAACATTTTTTCCCTCTCTATCTTTTTTCCTTAAATTTTAATATAAATATTTATAATAATACTTTTTTTTAAATTTAATTTTAAGTTATTTTTTTTTTAAAGTAAAGATTTATTTAATTATTTATTTGTTTTATTTCAAAATGAATATTGGAAATTAAAGAGTTTATGGACTGAGGGATTGAATTTAAAGTAACACGTATTTTATTTTATGAAATTTTTCCACTTCATGCGAATTTCAAATAAATGAAGAATTCTCATACATGTTTTATTTTCAACATTTATGCAGCATGATTGTTAATCAACAACTTCAGTATAAATGTTAAAAAAAAAAGTTTGAATTATATTTAGAAGTGTCATAAATATTTATTTTAGTAAACAATTTAAAGCACAATAGGATGTAATTTAACGCTGCAATTTTTTTTCCAGTATCATTTATCACATAAATAAAAAAAAAAAAAAATTGTAAAAAATATTAAGCAGAAAGTAGAGCATAATTTTGTGTGCATATTTATATAATCCAAATTCAATCCTTCTTTTACCAATTATAAAATGTCAAATTAGTTAATTATAAAATCTATATTTAACCAAAATACAGAAAGGAAGAAAGAAAAAAGAATTAGGACGAACAAACTTAAGAAACAAAAACGTTCGGGAAACTTAATTGACTACAGTAATATAATCGTTTTATTAAATTCTCTGAACGCTACTCTTTCTTTTTTTAATTATGCATTTATGTATTCTTTATTCTGTGCCATTTTCATTATGCAGCATCGTCTAAATTTTTTTACCCAGCAATTCTGCTTTATTGAAGATATTTACAAAAAAAAAAAAGATTTATAAACACACCCTACTTCTTTATTCCTTAATAATTTAGGCTAGCTTATTTAATTACAGCGCACAAAATAACGGAGCTCACATTCTTTGTTGTGCTATCCAGTCCAAGCTTTGTAATATGTGTGTTCGATTCATAACAAAAGCAGAACTACCTCAGGCGTTTGTACTCTTTATGATGTAAATGAAATATTTATACCACGTAGCGTAGAACAAACATGATGTCTTAATTAAGCCTTCTTCTTTCAACACTAACAATACCAGCCTTTGGGGACTTGTAACCTTTGGGACGCAAATGGAGCTAACGAGTTTTTATCCATACTTTTCTTTGCCCTAAGGATTAAGAACATTACAAGATTATATGCTTCTTTATCCAGTTTATGAGCATGTTTCTAAAAATGATTGAAAGACTTTCTCGGACAGTTTTTCCTGCAGCTTGGATTAGATTTGGCAGATGTGCTCGACGTGTTTTAGGTCAAACGGAAGCTGATCTTTTTAGAAAAAAAGACCAGTGTGCGGTCAATACTTTCCCTCAATAGCTGAAAGCGACTGTGATGGCATGGCAAAACAGGAATTATGTTTTGAAAAACTACAGTTTTTTTATTTATTTATATTTATCTTTAGAGTAAGGAATGTGATATTACCACTTGCTTTTGACTGATCCAGGAAAAGGATAGCGATTATGTGTTTATTTTCCCCAAGAACGAACTGAAGAAATGTCCGCTATTTCACTTTTCTCGTTTTTAAGATGCTTTAGTGACGCAAGAGTGTCAAGATTACGTGTAAGATGTAATCCCCAATATGATTTAAAACAGATATACCATAACCAAATAACATAAATAATATAAACTACCGTAAAATCCGGCTTGTAACGCGCACTTTTAACACAAAAAAATAAGATTGAAATTTACGGATGCGCGTTATACGCCATGTATAAAAATAAGAGCTTTGAAAATTGAAAAAAAGATGAGCACAGAAAAAAAATTAGATTTCTACCTATATTGTTATTCATCGTAAAATCCGGCGTATAGCGCGCACTTTGAATACAAAAAATAAGATCGAAATTTATGGGTGCGCGTTATACGACGAGTATAAAAATGAGAGCTTTAAAAATGAAAAAAAGATGAACATAGAAAAAAAATTAGACTTCTACATTTTTTGAAATCCTGTTTATATAAAAGAAATGGTATTCCTTTTGAACTTTAGGGATTGTAGTTCTAGAAATGTGCAATTTTTTTCTAAAGCTTGGGGTAATACCTTGAAAAAATGGCTTCAAAACATAAGAGCATTGCGTACATTCATTTCAGGTCTCTTCATGAAAAAGTGGGTGCACGTTATGCGGTGAATATATCTAAAAATTAAAAATTGCAGCGTAAAAGTATGGGTGCGCGTTATACGCCGGATTTTACGGTACGTAAAAGTCTAAATTTTAAAATTTAAACTTATTTAAAAGAAATGACATTTTTTATGAATTTAAAATAAGGGTTGTATTTCTAGAAATATACTATTTTTTCAAAATCCTGGGATAATACCTCGAATAAATGACTTCAAAATATAATAACATTGTACACGTACGGTTCAGGGTTCATCATAAAAAAGAGGGTGCGCGTTATACGGAGAATATACCTAAAAATTAAAAATCTCTGCTCTAAAGTACTGGTGTGCGTTATACGGCGGTGGCGTTATACTCCGGAATTTACGGTGATATACTTATATGTGTTTCTGTTTATCAAACATCAACAAATGACATCTTTTATGGAATTCAATTTTATTTAAAAAAATTTTTTTGAACGGGAAGAATTTTTGTATTTTTGAAACTAGACAAATGTGCATTTATATGCTTATAAGCTGGTTGATTTGAATAATTTTACTGTGTTGACCATTTCACTAGTTTTCTTTATGGATATTTTATTATTTTTTTAGTTCAGAACTTGGTATCGATTTCTCATACTATGATTATTATCTTTAAATCCATAATTTCACTTATATGTGCCGTTTTAAAACATTTTAATTAGTAATTTCTTAAATAAAATGTAATATTAAACATTTTATTTTGGATTTTGTTAAATTTAAAGTATTCAACGAATTTATACTTGCAACAAAAGAACAGAATTTTTAAATATTTTGAAAAGATACGATTAATTTTTTTTACGAATGTACTTTAAATTTTTAGGATTTTAAATGCTATGCACGTTCAATTTCATATTATATTTATAAATCTTAAATGTGTAGTTAAATTTTTACGCTTATATATTATTGTATATTTTCAAGAGTTCTCTCTCTATATATATTACTAAACTTATATCCTATTCCTTTGCTTTACAAAAACTTGTATTTAAAATTTACATTTCTTTAATTTAGATATATGTAAAATGTTTTCTTAGTCTATTGTCGTTTATATAACTATATGGTATTTTGATACTTAATATACTTTTTCTTTACAATATAGTTTCCTTATAGAACTATCGTGAAACTTAGGTTTTAACGTCATTTGTTATGCTTGAGTCGGTTTTCCCTTACAAATGTATTAAATTCTTTATTTCATAATTGTATTTTTAAGGTGAGATTAAAACATTGAAAAATGCATAAGGATATGTTTAAGCTACGATTTTTGACCTTTTGTAGCATATGTTTTTAAATGGGTTTTGTATGTTTATACGTGGATACTATCAGCTATTAAGTTTGTATCCATTTGTTGTATTTATTGCAACATAAAATTAGTTTTTTACTAGAAGTTTTTGAGGAAATGCTTCTCTCGCTTTACGATGAATTCACAGTTCCTCTATTTATTTTTAGAATAAAATGTTTTTTATTACGTGGATATGAAGGATTATAAAAAAGTATGTATCGTTTAAAAGTTGCTAAATGATGTGAATACTAAAACTGAACTCAGTGGCACAACAGTTCATGAGGGCCAAGCCCTACTGTGCCCATCTCAATTTTTATGATCTTGGGAACAGAGGTACATGAGCAGATGTTCTGGTCAGGTGGTCAATCTGACGCGAAACCTTCAGTGTTTAGTTCCCGAGCAAGCTAGGCACTCATTTATCGATCAATTGAAGGGGAGAAGGCCAGTCGACCTTGCCCATCCCGGGGATTGAACCCCCAACCTGTGGCGTGGAACTCACTGCGATGTGAATACATTTTTTAAAATATTTTCTTAAAAGTTACTAATATTGTTACTATAGCAACAAAATGATACATACATAATGGATATATTAGACAACAGTATAAGTGAATTGGAAATGTTGTAGATAATTAAAGAAATGTATTTTTTGGTAAAAAATACATTTAATACACATTTGAAAAATTTTGTTCTGGGGTATTTCCGTATGTGTTTTATATGTTATTCCTAAGACAGCGACTATCGCTTAACAAATAACTTTCTTTTACAGCTCCATAGTACGTTTAATTTTCTACATTCCATTAATTCTAAATTTTATTCTACAAGAAAAATCACCAGAATTTAACACGTTTTCAATAATTTTGAAGCAAAACTCTTACTGACGTTTTCCTGCCCCTGGTAGTTATTATCCACTCAGCTTTCATTCCAGTGGGAAAAAAGAGATTTTAATTATTATTACCCCGTTCCATTAAAAACTTCGAACAAGAGATAACTCAGAGATCCGGTTTTTAATTGGTAAGTTGGCCAATCCAACTATTATTCTGTCATAATTAACGCTTTTGTTCGTATGGACTTTTACAAAGCTCTAGTTTTAAGTATATAAGTCTTTGTCCATCCTTATTCCCTCTTCCCCATTCCAATATTTTTCCCGCGCTACTACTCTTGGAATAAATGAACTATTGCTCACCTTTTCAGAGCAGAACAATTCGTTGCAGTTAGATACCAATTAAAACGGAGATGGCTTCGTCATTTTGATGGAAGTTATTATCCTGTTTTGTTCTATTAAAAGATAACTTTCGTGACTGTTTTTGTATTATGACTGAATAATGCATTTGTCCTCCTGGGAGAGAAATAAAATGTACAAAAGAACATATTTTCGCTTTTGAAAGTTATTATTACGGAGATAAATGATTCAAACTTGAGAACTTTAGAACGTTGCGAATATTAGATTGATTGATCTGGACTGGGACTGGATCTTTTAATATTTATTATATGTGTAGTTACGAAGTTAATATGTCTCCATTTTGGTTGTTCTTTTGATGAAAATTCGAATTATTTCTCGGAATTCATGTGAAAAAATGTTGATAAAAATGGGGCTTCTAAATTTTGTATCCTCTTCATATTTTAAAAATATTGTATAATTCTTTTTATTAAATGTATTTTTCATAAAACCGAATATAAATATGTTTATAAACAAATTGTATCAAAATATTTTTTGTGTTACGTATTCTTAATATACAGAGGAACAAATTAGATGAATGTTTTAATTTTGAATGAATAATACTTTGTTGAAGAACGGTTTTTTTTATTAAAATTCTAAGGTGTTTTTTTTTTTCTTTCCTCAAAATAACTATTTTAGATTATTCTAATATTCCTACGCGCGTCAGACTGACCACCTGACTGAAACATCTGCTCATGCACCTCAGGGCTCAAGGTCACGTATTGGATATGGACACAGTAGGCTTTGGCCCTCATGGGCTGTTGCGCCACTGAGTTAAGTTAATATATCTATGTTCTTTTTAATCAATCAATCTATATAAAAAACAAGTAATACAAAAAAACATTTATTTAAGTCAATTCCTACTTAGATCAACAAAGAAAATTTTTATTTTAGCTACTTTTTATTAAATAGTTATAATTAATATAAATATGTATATACATATGACAGAATCACAACATTAAGTGGTCATTAAATTTAATTAATTATCATTAAAGTATCGTATTGTCATTCAAAACAATCGTGTATATAAAATTTCAGCTCAACTGAATGCTTTCAAACGTGAAAAAAAAAACACCTTTTCAAGTTTTGACACAAGTTGCCAAAATGGTCGCTAAGTCGCCAACGTGGCTGTATTTGTAATTCTTTAAATAATTAGTTTTAATTAATTAATTTTTATTAATTATAATTAAATTATTGTATTGTCATCCAAAATAATCACGTATATTAAATTTCAGCCCAATTGAGCGCTTTAAAATGTATTTTATTAACGATTGAAAATTCCACCAAGATAAATAAATAAATATATAGAGAGTGTGAGTTAATAGTAGGAATTGTGTGAATAAAGTGTTTACTATGTGTGTACCGCTAAAACTCAGAAACGAGACCCGGTACGATCAACCTTCTATCCCCCAATCTTGAAGTAGATTCCCGTTTTTACCTGAATCAACCACCAAGGAGCGTTATAGATAAAGATTATATATATCGTTTTTAAACTATTAGACCTATATTCTTGAAATTTTGTAGGCACGTTTCTCTCATGGAATAGAGATCCGCTGCAAAAGGGGGAGGGGGTTGCGAAAATTGACCCGCAATAGCGCTATAGATAAATAATAAGAATTCATTAAAAAATTATTTTACATTTTTCCATACATTGTTTTGAACCGGGTTTTACTCTCCTTACAATTCACCTATTATATCAAGAATAATATATTTTTATTTTTAAAAAATTAACCCGTGTAAAGGACGGGTACTTCAGTTAGCTTTTTTATAAAGAGTAGATGTATAATTTTAAATTCTAAAGTTTAAAAGCTATAATTTAGTAAGTTTTTGTAAAAAATTGTTTTTATAACTCAAATTTAAATACTGATTTTTGTTAAAATTATCTTAAAACTTTTTTTTTTTTGTACATTTTTATCCAATGGAAATATCAATTAAAGTTAATATGACCTTCTGTATTTCGCATTTACAATAAAACTTCCTATTGCACATATATTGATTTAAATTGATATTCCACATAATCGCAAATACCTTTTTTTTTATTATTATTATTATTTCTAATGTTGTTCTTTCATTTTTAAATTGGGCAATGTTTTAAGACATCTCCCAATGTCAATTTAAAATAATTTTTTTGAATTGAAACAAAGGCCATTTTAACTAACAACAACTCTAGATTCTTGTTGTTTAATTGCATTTAACACAATCCTAACTAATAAATGTGATTCAGACAGTTAAAACCTTCGCAAGTGGAAGAATAAAGAACAGCATTGAAGGAAACAGTCGATTAACTTTGTTCATTGGAGCAGGAAAACTTAACATTGCAAGGATAAATGCTCTAAATCTTTTCTAACGGATATTTATCGTTCATTATGTTTTTAGATATGCAATGGACTATAATAACGGAATTACTCTCTAAAAGCATATCATGTTGTGAAATTGCCCAATTGTTTCTGAAATTGCCAAATTACTGAAATATATGCTTATCGCGTCTTTTCAAATTGCCATCAAATATTTGTTATCAGATGTACTGTTAAACATAATTTATCAGAAAAATTCTAAATATATATCGAGGAATTATGTAAATATGTGTGTGGAATGTAATAAAAGTTAAACATTTTGCAGAAAAAATAGAATAAATTGTAAAATAATATATATATATATATTATTCAATATTATTAAATGAAACTTTTTTTAAATATGTACTATAACATAAAATAAGTATAGGAAAAAAAATTATTAAAAAAACAGTTAATACAAATGTGCCGTAATCAGCTATCTTTTTTCAATGATAACCGATTTTTTCTTTTGATAAGTAGATTTTGGGGGATAACAGAGTGTTTTTTTTTTCAGGTCTACTATTCAGTTTTAATATTCTTATATACTTATACTTTAATTTAAATTTATCTTATTTTATTATACTTACCAAAATAGGTGCGAAAATGTGTAATTTTTAAATAATGTAATACAATTTCTGAATTGTGTATGTTGTTCCTAAACAGTGTATCTGTATATAGGATCTTAACAATTATAACACTTGAAAATATCTAAGGCTATTTATAAATATGTGGGATAAAATATTATGATTGAATTCTAAATTTCGTGTTAGGTAAGCTATATCTAATGAAGTAAAAGGTGGTATATGTGTTTATAATCAGAGTTACAGTTTTGGGACTTGTTAGATTTTCCAATACAGAATCATATTTTGAGTTTGTGTGATTTGACTGTTGAATGTTTTTACCGAAACATTTCGAAGCTTCGTTTCTAATCGATTGCAAATTTTCATCAACATAAAATGAAAAAAATTCGGTAAAAGTTATCTAATTCCCCCCTTCTTCTAAAGCTGTCTTGTAAGGGCGCCCCCCTTGGGTGCCCTTCTCCTAGATTATCAGCGTGAGCTAGAGGTTTAGGAATAAATGAAGAACCAGAAGCTGCCATAATCTTAATATTACTTTATTAAGATCTTAACTTAAACCCCAATAACAGATTAGGTAATAATATGAAATGTGAGAGAATCTACGATGGCTTAACACACAATATATAATACCGAAATAACGTAACCCGGACCACTATCAATAACTAACTCGCCTAAGCTCAATTTCAATGTAAACACAGATCCGAATATTAAAATGGTAACTCCTACCTTAATGTCTAACGAAACAGCAATCTATCTGATCCTAGCTGAAGTTGCGATTCACTGGCGTAGAATAGTATCTACCTTGACTACAGGCTCTCTGTCACGGGTAACCTCTCTTGACTGTCTCTTAACTTCTCGGAATACTCTTCACATTTGCAACACGGACTATCATAACACTCCCCAAATGCCACATCGCTTACTCTAAACTTCTGTTATTTAAAAGCTTCCTAATTTTCATCTTTTATTCACGTTTTACTTCTCGGGCTGGTTGGAAAAGAATTGCCATTTATTCTGGCCCCAAAGAACCCAAAAGGACATGTTAATGAAAAAACGCGTGAGCCCGTTACAGTCATTCGCGTAACGTTAAAGAATAGGACCCAGATTATGAATATTTTTTGAGATAAAAAAAAAGTTTCTCACCATTAATAATATGCACTACCTTTTCTGTTCTATAAAGAGCAGTTTATTTTAGCGTACTTCTCATATTTGTCTAAATTGACCCATTATTTTCTGATATAAAATGTGTTTCACATTTTTTTCTCCCATACCTCAATGCTGAATGAGCTGTCTCTTTATGTCTTAGAAAAAAAAAAAAAAAAAATATTTTTTTATGAAATATTTTGAAATTTGAAAAATGCTTTTTTTTATAAACACATGTAAGAATTACAATGTTACAAATTTTCATGAAAAATGAGACATTTTCTAGTCTGAAATGTGTTTCACGTTTAGTTCAGGCTTTTGTATATTTGACGAAGGCAACCTTTAATTTGCAATGTGTGAATAAGAAGGTTTGGTGAGTCAATAAGTATCATATGGTTACAAGTGCACTCACTCCTATCGGCATTACCACCAAGTAACCAAAAACTCTTGAAAAGGAAAATTTTTTTATAATGTGGAATTTGTTAAGCAATACAGAGCAATTAGAACATTCCATCTATATAACACTCAAGCGTGTATGAAATTGGCATTCAGGAGCATTTATGCTAAACATAAGCATGTACATTAAATAACTAATGTAACACAACCAAATATTATAATCACCTAATGATCATTTTGAAAATTACCTTTAATTGAAGCCACGTTTTAAACTTGTTTCCAAAAGGAATTATGCAAATACGAACAAATGTAAAAGAAAAGAATTACTCACATAAGCAAGTGACTGAATTACGAAAGCTTAATTTATTTCTTAAGCTCCACCTAATTGCGTATGTATAAAGAATGAAAAAAATATTGTTGTTCAAGGAAGTGCGAATCCACATTCCTTGTTTTCTCCCATCATTCCGAAAGAAACTTAATATATAATAAAATAATTATACTCAGCTTTTTTTTTCCGTCTGAAGTCATAAACGGAATTTTTGCTTAACCAATTTGTGTCTAAACCGCTTGCAACTGAATCCATTTTTCCTCATTCAGTAATAAAGCTATTCGCTTTAAAAGAAAAGTTAATTTTGAATTTAATTAATGCAATGCACCTTTTTTTTTTTGACTACGTGTATGTTCTACTTGGAGGATTCGATCCCTTTTTTGATTTGAATGTATTTCAGGCTTGAATTTGGATTAGTTTTTGATTTTTTAACCGAGTGCAGTTTAAATATTAGGCATCGTGAAATTTTCTGTTAAAAGATCTAATATTGACTAGGAAATATTTTTTTGCTGTATTGACATTCTTCATAAAATGTTATTTTTGCTTCGTTTTTGTGAAACATTTTGTCTAAATTGTATGTAATATCGTAAACAGCATTTAATGCGCTCAGTAAAATTTATTCAAGAAGTTAATGGATTTCTTAATGTTACCTTTATTATACTGAAGAACATTTTATTATTATAATAAACTGGAATCTGTAATAATTACAATTAACGGTAGAAAGCAACTTTCAGATGTTTACCTCGAATATTAACCAATTAACAACTTTAGAGATGTAGTTTCGATAAAAAAAAAATAAAATAAATACAAGAAAAGAAGAGAAAACAATTTATAGAACTCTGTCATAGTAAAAAAAACAAAACAAATTAAGATTATTTACCGATAAGCATTTTGATAATCTTTTTGCTGTAATTTTTTTTTTTTCTGTTCTCAGAAATAACGTATTCTAAATATTCGGTTTCAAGACAGTTATACAAATGATTTAAATTTACATTTGTATATAGATTTATAAATCCTTTTTACTGTTACATCCAACATTACTTGTTCTACATGTCCAAGCCAGCGATAGTTTTAAGGTATCCGACTACGTTCGGAACCGTGATTTTAAAAAAGCGAATAAATGGATACTTTTTGCGATATTTAGTGTCACTTATATTAGAATACATGTATAAAATTGTTTTAAGGACATTTTGACAAAAAAAAAATTATTGAAATACAATATTTCGGCTAAAAATTAACTTAGAGTAACCTTTTTTCAAAATGTTCTCCTTTTTGTGAAAAATGCTTCTATTATAATAATATTTTGCCTGTATATAGCTCAGACCTCTGTACAGAGACTCAACTATGATTTTTGAAAAATTCACATTATTTTCAGAGTTACAACCCATTGAAGTAATTATCGGCGTTTTTTTCTTAAAATTTCTCCCCTCTGTTGTCGTAAAACATGGATAAACCCACTCCTAAGTTATATATTTCAAAATTCTAGTTGAGCCTCTGTACAGAGGTCTGAGCTATATATACAGGCAAAATATTATTATATAGTAGAAGCATTTTTCACAAAAGGAGAATATTTTGAAATTGGATCATACTATGTTCATTTTTTCGTCAAAATATTGTACTTAAATATTTTTTTATTGTAATGCTATTCTTAAAACAATTTTATATACATTTTCTAATCTAAGTGACACTAAATATCAAATATTATTCATTTATACGCTTTTTCAAAATCACGGTTCCGAACGTAGTCGGATACCTTAATTTATGAACTTGTAAGCCCTTGTTGGAAAATCCTCCTGGAATACTTATAACACATTCAATCACAAATTGTAAATCTGTAAATACAGGAAAATCTGCGAACACCAGTCGAAAAAAAGAAAAAAAAAGCGTTATAAATGAAATTTTAACGCTTAAAAAACAGAAAAAAATGTGATGCTGTGGTGAACATGATTTTTTTTTCCCTCTGGAAATTTCTGGTTTCGTTGATATATTTTCTTCGTCCGTAAACATAGCGGATGGTAGCATCGTGATTTTTTTGACTGGAGAATCTATAAAGTTTGAAACCAAATTCTTCAGTGACTGTCTAATAGGATTATGGAAATGCGCTTAAAATTTAATGAATATTTAGGATGGTGTAGAATTTAGGAAGGGGGACCTAATTAAATATTGTTTATGACATCTGATTCCGGAGATTGATGCATAATCTTTTGGATTTCTAAGTTCTTGATGCATAATCTTTTGGATTTCTAAGTTCTTATATGGTATAATATGGAAGTTCACTCAGCTGTCATTCTTGTTACTTGACGTGGTTAAAATTATGAAGATCATCGTTGATGTTGCTACTTAGTGTGATGTTAATAAAACAATCAATCAGACATAAAAATTAGAAAAGTAAGGTTCCAACTGAAGTGTTATCCTTGTCTTTTGACCAAAATTTTAACTACAAAGCCCTTTCTTGTGGCCCTATTGTAATTCTAGAGCAACCGTCGGCAACCTATAGCACGCAGTACAAATCTACATAGTTATCACATAAAGTTACCTTCCCCCTCCCCTCCTTTTTTTTTGTTTTTTTTTTTTTTTGTTTTTTGTCTCTCCTTTCTACACTTCAAGCATTTTTTTCTCCTTCGTTCGGTTCGTAGAGCCGATACACAAGTATTGAGTATGATTTCAGTCGAAAAGTAGAATTTAGTTTCATGTACATCGTGCGCTACAGACTTACTTTTTAATTTTATGACCCGTTAGTTTTATTTTAAAAACTTACATTTTGTTTAATTATTGTGTGTGTGTGGCGGTTCAACTTAAATATTTAATACAAACGGGCAGTAAAAAAAGAAAGCTTGATGTTCACAATTTTCAAGACTCTTGGACGAATGAACATGGATTCGTACAACAAAAAGATTTGTTGTATTTGTGCTGTGTCGTCAAAGCATTGTATGCAGGAGCGTAGCTACCTCTGTATCAATGATACGGGGCTCCCCAAGCTACAAGAGCCCCAACATGTGTACCTACAGTCCCACTCTAACAGGGTTCTCATATCTAAAAAAGGGCCCCGAAGGAATTTTGATACAGTGCCCACTCAGAACTAGCTACGCCAGTGGTCGTATGTCGCTCATCAAGTGTACAAAGACATTTTCAAATTCAACATTAGTCCACATTTAAGAGTGTTCACAAGAAATGTGAATTTATAGTAAGAATTGTTACTAAATATAAAAAAAAAAACATATTTTGTAAAGAATTTGGAACCAAACCTAAAGCACAACCGAATGTAGTTTTTTTAAATCTGTATTTATAACCTCTAGTGCCGGGGTGGGCATTACGTCGATCGCGATTGACCTGTGGACCGCCAAGACATATTCGGGTAACCGCCCGAAGATTTTACCAGTTAGTAATTATATACGGAAAATTCAAGATTGGCTGACAGTACGCGGACTAAGAGTCTCCTACTGACTATAACAACGAAAACTAACTTTAAAAAAAATATTTTATTTTTAAATGTATTTTGATTTGTTTCCTAATAAATACATCATTTGATATAATTATAAGTGTGGCTATTATTATTAAGTTTGTATCTTGCATTTTGTTTTAAACGCGGTTTTAAAAGTGTGTGTGTTTTTTTATTTTAGTCCTGTAGGTAAGCACATCTTTCGTACTTATTATTAAGTTATAATAATAACCTTTTCCTTATACCTCACTAAACCCATGACATTGGGCAGTAGCTTGCACAAGAATTTTTC
>BMAV01010062.1:185863-207738 GCA_019973955.1 Trichonephila inaurata madagascariensis | reverse complement strand
GAAGGTCTACCATTCTCGTATCATACCCCAATACGCAGCCAAACATATTTTTTTGATTTTGTCGATTGTCGAGAACAAAACACGGCAAAAAATAAACTACTGAATAAACAATTATCACTAATAAATAAATAAAATTATTCATAGCAAATACTTAATTGCATTTTACGCGTACTAAATATATGGAATTATAATGAATCGGAAAAAAAATCAAGAGCAATTAGGGAGGGTCCATACCCGCGGACCCTTCCCCCGCCCTTGTGTGCGCTACTGAATCTGGGTGGACCGCAACACCTTGAAAAAATTAGAAGTAGCCCGTACCCTGAAAAAGTCTGCCCACTCCCGCTCTAGTTCCTAACCCTGCATGCATTGCCGCAAGGATCAAATTGTTTCAAATATTTCCTACTGTGCGGCACCCTGAATCGTATGGATAGATTGGTGTGGCACATCAGCTACAAGGTTGCCGACCCCTGGTCTAGAGCAATGTTAGTTCAAAGTCAACCTATAGCAGGAGCGTAGCTACCGCCGAATCAGCCGTATCAGTGATACGGGGTCCCAAGTTACAGGGACCCGAATATGTGTAACTACAATCCCACTAACAGGGCTCCCATACCTAAAAAGGACCCCGAAGGATTTTTTATATGGGGCCCACCCAGAACTAGCTACGCCAGAGACCCATAGACATTTCATCTGAATCAAATTTTGTAGTCAATCACCATAAAGTCACAGTTCGTATTTAGTGCGACATTAATTAAAATTAACCAAATTCCTCTTCAACTACGTTTGATTATAACGAAGTCATAAGTTGTCGACACTTAGATGACGTTACTTAATTTACACTAGCGAACTGTTTCTTCATTTGTTCAAGGTTAACCTGTCAATTATGTTTTTCCTTATAAAATAATGAATAATCCTTGCCCTTGAGAATACATTTTACATAAGATCAGCACACAGGTCCCTTTTTGCAATAACTCCGTAGAGATGATAAATTAGGTCGACATCATTAAATTTATTTGTTTTTATATAAGGAAAGAATCGTACAAAATGCGTATTCTTAAGAAGAAAAAAAAAAAATTGTTGCATATCTTTTTGATATCGACCTACTTTTCAGTTTCTGAAATTAGTTTCTTGTGGTATTATTCAGAGAAGAGAGTAGTGAAAAAAACAAAATTTTACGCTTGTTGTGAAATTCTAACTTCTTTCTAGCTTATGAATTTGATTTCCATTACATTTAACGATAAACATATTACATTGTAATAATATGGTCAAAAATATACTATAAACAAATATATTTTATCGAAAATATTTTGATCAGTTTTCAAAGCATATATTGAAATTCATTACATGTAAAGAGGTCGAATTCATTTACTTTAAAAAGGTCGAGATTGTGGAACATGTATTGAAAAATTCAACATTTTGATCATGAAACTACTGTAAAATATTCTGTATGTAATAAAAAATTTTATAAAGAAGGTCACATTTGTTTTATTTATAATCTTATAATGGAGTTTTGAAAAAACTTCTATTGTCTACGAAAATTATGTTTATCTAAAATACCAAGAGATTTACTTCTTTATGTAACCATTAAAAAATTCTCCTGCTATCGTTTTTAGAAAACTGTAGAAGAATGAATTTATATGCATTTCAATTGCATCCGAACGATAGCATGAATAGTTGAAGTAGCTTTGTAAAAATTACAACATTTATGACTGATTTGTGTTGTAAGTGTTGTTAAATTATAAATGAGGGGAACCATACTAGTAAAAATTGGATAACTTTCCCTGAAAATTTTGAATTTTTTCAAAAAGTTGTGTACCATGACTTATAAGCTTTTCACTCTTACGCCAAAAAAATGTTTTATTCGATTATGGAAACCATTTCACTTACAAATGTTTGTCTCACGTGATCCTCACTTCAATAAAACCTTTCAACCATGCTTCGTTAAATTAATTACTTTCAGCTTTTTCAATGTAACTGTAAGTTTTTGAAGTATAGTATTTTTTTTTTTTTAAATTTGTGAATTAAATCATTGACATTTTGAATCAATGATCCTCACTTCAATAAAACATTTCAAC
This sequence comes from Trichonephila inaurata madagascariensis, assembly GCA_019973955.1. Classification (NCBI taxonomy): domain Eukaryota; kingdom Metazoa; phylum Arthropoda; class Arachnida; order Araneae; family Nephilidae; genus Trichonephila; species Trichonephila inaurata. Next base: position 205,666 of record BMAV01010062.1, on the reverse strand, counting down.
CATGCTTCGTTAAATAATTACTTTCAGCTTTTTCAATGTACCTGTACGTGTTGTTCTATTCGTAATATTCAGTTACAGTTCCAAATTTGGTAGTTCAATAAAAGTGTTCAAGTATTAAGATTCTTCGAAATTCTTTCCAAATTAAAAAAAAGGAATTTTATATGTGTATTTTTAAGTCTAATGCATTTTTTGTTTAGCTCTGTACTTTATTATTGTTGACAACTAAGAACTTTTTGAAAGAAAGTTTCAGCAAAAGTTGGCAACAGCGAAGAGTTTGAACTATAAGAGGCTGAAATCGCGTGTTTGGATTAATCATGTGACCATGACGTCTAATGTATTTATGAACTGATTGACTGGAGACACGTGATTGTAGTTATCCTGTGACTATGACGTCACATGAATTTAGTTTCATGCTTGATGACTAATGAACCCTCCTATTCCAAAAGCATGTTTTACTAGACCATTGCATTGTGAGTGCACTTTTCGAACTAATATTTGATTCATATCCTCGCTCCAATAAAACCTTTCAACCAAGCTTCATTAAATAGTTATTTTTAGCTTTTTAATGTATGTTTTTTAAAATGCTACATTTTTGAAACTTATTATATAAACTTTCATGAGATATCGTAATATTTAGAGGAGTATAAATGAATATTGTTTTATTTATACTACTTTTCAAAAATGCTTGGTTCTTGAAACAAATTAAAATTTGTCCCGGAAATAGTTCTACAAAAATAGCGTTTCATTAACTTTTAAATGAAGAAGTATGTGTGAGAGAGAAAAGATTTTCAAAGCAGAAGTTCTCAAGTTTCCAGTTTTTGAATGAAAGCTGTAGAAATGAAAAAATTAATGTGTTTATGTTTTATTTATTTATTTATTTTTATGAAAGAATTTTAAGCTGCTCAATTTTCAACGTGTATCATATGTGACCGTGAACTGATATTTGTGTTATTTTGGAAGTGGAAAACATAGCAACTGTTTCGGTAAAAAGTCGAATTTTCTTTATGATTTAAACCCCATTTCATTTCAAGTTCATCATTTGAAACAGTTTATAAATATATCGGGTAAAACTGAAGTATATTAATGATCTTGATCTTTATCTTGATAAGGAAGTATATTTTTTTAAAATGAGGAACTGGAGAACTCTTCTTTTAAATTATAGTTATTCCTAGTTTGATATCATTTCCTTTGTCTGCTTGCTTGTTAATTATAAGCTGGTTTTTGGACTATGCCACTCAATTTAAACTTCGGCTAAAAAAAATAATAATAGTAGAAGCACATCTTTAAAAAAAAATGGGCCGAGTTCCTCTGTATCTTCATGTATTTTTTTAAAAAATATATATCATTAAACCTATCAAGTTGCTCTTGTACTTTAAATGAATTGTCTATTAAGTTAATTCTTTTTTAGAAGAAATATAAAACCGTAAACAATCAGGATTTTTTTTTAAAAAAAAAAAAGAAATCTTCACGGTCAATTCGACTGTTTATTGTAAAAAACAAAACAAAAAGAGCAGAACGGATACGAACGATTATTTGTCAAATCTCTGAAACCTGTTCCAAAAAATAATAAGAGTAATAATGAACGTTATAAAATGTGCTCTATGAAGTGCATCTAAAGACCTGTCCTTTCACAAAAATAGCTTTTTTCATTTCTGTGTCTTTTTCTTTCAGATGTACACACCAACAGACTTCGAAAGATGTTCAGTGGACCATTTAGTCGGCGATTATAGTGTCCGCCTCACGATATGGGACACATCTGGTAAGTAATTTCCTGATTTTTTTTCATTGATAGAAGAGAATTGGCTCCTCTTTCTATCTCTCCCACGCTTCGCAAAAAAAAGATCAAAACATAACATTAAAAAGAAATTTTTACGTATGAGGAATAACTGTGTAATTAAATTGGGTTCTGTTATAAATAAAGCTTTTAAAAAGTGGCACCATTTGGTTGACTAGGCTGAAGTTAAAATTGTATTTTAAAATGAGAAATTTATTTGTTCCTTCCGTGTCCAAAATATAATCCTGTAAGATAATTTTCTTTTAAAATGCTAAAAGAAAAGAAAAAAATTCAAAATATGAACAAAACTAGTAATATATATAAAAAAAATTAAGTCAATTCCTACTTCGATCAACAAAGAAAAATTTTATTTTTGCTACTTTTTATTAAATAGTTACAATTAATATAAATATGTATATACATAGGACAGAATCACATTAAGTGGTAATTAATTTTTATTTATTATCATTAAAGTATCGTATTGTCATTCAAAACAATCGTGTATGACCTTTTCAAGTTTTGACACGTCTCCAAAAGGATCGCTAAGTCGCCAAAAATGACGCCAACGTGGCTGTGTATATGTAATTCTTTAAATAATTAGTTTCAATGAATTAATTTTTATTAATTATAATTAAATTATTGTATTGTCGTCCAAAATGATCATGTACTTAAAATTCCAGCTCAATTGAGCGCTTTAAAATGTATTTTATTAACGACTGAAAATTCCACCAAGATAAATAAATAAATATATAGAGAGTGTGAGTTAGTAGTAGGAATTGAAAAATATAACCCCCTAATGGTTAATGCAATTCTGGCGAAACTCGGGCGTTTTAAGGAATGGGCCGAAGGGCCTCGTCTCGTTCTCTGCTCGGCATCAATAAGATCTTAACTGAACTCAGTGGCACAACAGCCCATGAGGATCAAGGCCTATTGTGCTTATCTGAGGGTGCATGTGCAGATGTTTCGGTCAGGTGGTCAGTCTGACGCAAAAACCCCAGTGTTCAGTTCCCAAGCACAAGCTTGGTACTCATTTATCGATCCACTGAAAGGATGAAAGGCTGAGTCGATCTTGCCTTGCCCGGGATTTGAACCCCGCTCCTGTGTGTCGTGGAAGCGAGATACACTACCACTCAGCCACTGGGCTTCCAATAAGATCATAATTCGAATAATTTTAATCGTCAAATGTTATTCCCAGACATATTCTCCAAATAACTGGGAATTTCAAACTATGTGGCAACTGCAGCAAGACTGCATTATATCCTGTTCGTATATAGGCCTAGGCCTACCACTGTACACCATCATTACTCATTTAGTCAAACAAAGTCAGCCGAGTCGTTTTGTACCTGGGGATTGCGATTTCGTACATTTTTTACTACAGGTCACAATTTGTACGAGTTTTTGATAAGGTATACTATGTACTGAGACTGCTTAAAAGGGTTGCAGGGAGGGGATTCCTTTTGAATGAGGGCAGTGGTTCTTAAATTGTAGTCCGCTGATTCCTGGGGGTCCACAGCGTCTTTCTAGGTCTCTCATGTAATGTAGATATTTCCCTCTTTTATAGACTCTGAAAGACCTCGTGGAAAAACTGAAAGATGTACAATACTAGGCTAGATTACTAAATAGTCCCCCAATGAAGAAACTCTACTAGAACTTGTACTTTGACAAGAATATTAAGTCGGGGAGAGATGTCCCCAATCCTGCGCGTCCCCCCCCCCCCCCCCCCCCCCCCCCCCCGGGGGGGGGTGATCAAAAATTTAAGAACCGCTGTATTAGGGCCTTAAGACATCACTGAAGATACTAGTAAAAAAAATAGCAGATTATGATGAAACAAAACAAAAAAATTAAAATTTTCATTCTCAATCATTTATTTAATCTCAAGACAAGAAATGTGTAACTTTGTGGTATCCCCTCCGTTGGGGATACCCTTTCTTCCCTCTCCACGCGACCTACATCTAAGGGAACGAAGGATGCACCACTAAGTCATAATAAAATCAGTTTATAGTGATCTTAATTTATATATATACAACAACAATACTAGTCTAGGTGGATATTGATCAAGAGTGAGTAGACGCTAAATATATTACTGATAATTAGCGTAATTAACAACTGAATCTATATTCATATATTAATTCCTAGCTTAATAGTATCCGCCCTATCCTTATATTTTAGATGAACTAGCTTACCGCTATTTCCTGGGTCCGTAAAACGTCAATTCAACTTTTAATCTGGCTGGTTCTGGCTTAGGCAATGCTCCGCTGGTCTCGGACCCACTTTGACTTATCTACACCGGCACTGTTTGGCCAACTCTCCTTCTAGACTTTATCTCACTTCACTTAGCTTACTTAGCGTTCAGAGCTTCCTTTAGTGATCACTTCTAGCATTACTTCTCCACTTAGCCATCCTCGCGAATGCTAACCTTCCAATATATATGATTCCTAATTTGCATAAACACACTCTCTTTTGGGGTTGGTTGGAAAGAATTGCCTTCAGGCCCCAAAGAAATCCCAAGAGGAATTATTAGTGGGAATACCGATAAAGCCCCGTCACAACTTGAATAATATCCGTTGTATTTTTGTCTTTCTTAATCTTGAGACAGTTGCTTTTAGTCATTTCTCTCGAGACATAACTCCTAATTTTATTTATTGTTTTTGTATTTCCATTTATTGATTCCTATATAATGTTGTGTGCTCATTCAAGCAATCAATCGATGGCATATTATTATTTGGATATGTGGAATGTTTATTAAACCGCAGCCAGCTAACTCCTTGGCTTTCAAAAATTGGAGAAACTGACAGCATTTTATAATCAAGTAATAGAAAAAAATACACAAAGAAAAAACTTTTCTGCATGATGTCGGCTGGGTGGCGGGGTTGGTTTGTCCTGGCCTGCACCCAAGTTTGCGGGTTCGACCCCGGCACAAGTCGGTGGATTTTCATGATGCAGAAAATCGACATCGGCCATGTCGTGTGATTATACGGCATGTAAAAGATCCCTAAAGTGTCTGTTTGGCTTGGGTGTTGTCAGCAAAATTAAATCCTAGTTCAGGTTCGCATCGTCAGAGCTCAGTCGTCTCCCTATAGGGAGGCAACTGGGCGTCAAAATTACCTGCAGCGATTGGTATCCGCCTATATGGTGCCGCACTAAAAAGAGATACCTGCTTCCGGGAATGTACTAGGTCTACAATGATAAAACACCAGATCCTCAGCCCATTAGAAGTTATGTTTGAAGAGAATTGTAAGTTTTCCTCCAATTAAACTTGTGCAAAATAAAGCACTATTTATTTGCTTTATACATAAAACTTTGCATCGGTTGTTCGGATGAGCTGAAATAAACTTACTGGAAAATAGGCCAGAACTTGCTTGATATGACAATTGTCAATCGCATTTTAAAAGCGCCATTTTCCTCAAACCAAAAAGATGAGATTTATTATTTATTTTTAAAAAGATTATTCCTTGTTCTTTTTGTGTGTACAAGGAAACGCATTGACTTTTAGTAAATTATGTAATCAAATGTAATAATTTCTTGCAATCATAAATTCTTCTGAAGACAATGCAGTGGATAATGTTAAAAAAACACATTCTAATTATTCAATTCATATCGCTTAAAACAATGCCTTTCTTGTCAACAGATTAAACTATTTTCTTTATATTTTCTGCCCTGACATATAATCATAACTTATCCTACAGATGTACTTCCGCTTTTCCTTTTAGTAACCTCCGTCTTTTGGTTTTTGTACAGTCGCCCGGGGCCTTTACCATCAACATTTTTTAAATAATTGATTATGAATAGCATTGTCCAGACACGCGAAGATTTTCTTTATCAAATAATAATGGATCACAGTTAATTTGTTATGGTGATGTTCTTTTGTTTAACAAGTAGATTGAAAATAGCTTCTAACGTGGTTAAGTCTGTATGAACTACTGCTACCTTTTGTCGTTTTTTTTATTACAAGTGTTTAATTATGATAATATTTCTCGCTGGTATAGTGGAGGAGCAACAATTTTGAATTACGTAATAAAAAACATAAAATTTTACTATTATGTACCAATAAAACAGAAATTTCATGCTTTTTTCAGCATGTTCACTTTCCACTCGTAGATAGAATGTATGTGGATTTGTTTTATTTTCGATTAATTTTGATAGAATTTCAGAGTTTGAAAGGATTTATAATTTTTAATTAAAAAATGAATAAAATTTAAAGATGGATTAACCGGTTTAAATTTTCACACTAAAATTGTTTTATTTCAAAATCCAACTTCCAATATTTTAAAGTCATATGATTGAAAATAATTTTGTTGTTGTGAGGCCACAACAAGTCAATAGAAGTGTTAGAAACGTCTGAACCAATAGGCTAAATTCATGTAACGGCATAGTTACATGATAACTGTAATGACGTGTTTCCAGCCAATCAGTTCATAAATTCATGTGACGTCACAGTAATTTGATAAATTGAATCGCTGTTGCCAACATTTGCTTTTTCCAGAAAATTCCTTTCAAATGGAACATATTCCTCAACAATAATAGCGCGAACAGGTAAACAAAATGCATTTGATCTAAAGATACAAGTATAATAAAATTTTTTATTTTGACAAACGTTTTGAAGAATCTTATTACTTAAACATCTTTACTAAACTATCAAATTTGAAATTTTATCTAAATTTTACAAATAGTTTTGAATTTGATGGAAAACTCGCAATTGCATCTATGAAGCGACCGTCCTGTATTTAATTCATTTAATTAATTTTACAATCCATTCGGGAAAGGTTATCTGCGAGATAATGTTATTAATGCTACTTATTACTTCCTAGTGGAAATTGTTTCATTGATATCAATATTATTCAACATAGCTAATTAATGCCTAAATTGTAATTAGTCTCAAGCGAATAATTAATTTGTTATCGCTTTTCATTTTTGAGTCAATAAAATATGCGGAGTATTTTATGTTTGTGTTTGTTTTCTGTATCAAGTACAAAATTTTGATGCTTTGTTGTTGTGTGTTTGTGTTATTCATAGAATGCATTATTTTATTGATTATGGAACACAGTTTTAACTCCACGCAATAAAAAACCACACAAAATTACATATTTTCGATTTGCAAATATTTTCCTCCAAGCTTTATCTTTCTAGATCTTCTGATTCTTTAAACTCGTTTTAACTTTAAACTATGGCTTTAAAATAGATCGATGAATTTTCACTTTGGTTAACTTGTTTTTAATTTGTTTTAACTTCTACCAAACGACTGGAATGAGGAAATAGTTTTACTAAATGTTAAACAACAACAGCATCGCTGTTGATTGTCAGCATGTGTACGTCTTAACCTCTCGCAATTTTCGGGTGGAAGGCGCACCATTCCTGTCACATAGAGAAACCAAATGGGATCGTAAATTAGTTCCTGTGTAAGAAAATCTTCCAAGCTGTAAGAAAATCTGGCGAAGAAGGGAATGTTATGTATTGCGTCTTTCATCCTGCATGAAAAGATTCTCTTGTCAACAAAAAAGGAAAAGAAATAATAAAGCAAAAAAGGAGCACCCGGACTTTTTTGCCCCTTTGCCTCTCACCATAAACTTTTTACTGTCTTCGGTATGGAAAAAAATTCCTTTGCTTCACTTGACGATTTTTGATAAGGAACTTGAGATGTTTTATGATCTACAAGTGTGTGATGGTTTTTTCTCTTCTCTGGTATTTAATATTGCTTTCACATGATTTTTTAAATGCTCCAGTTTTTTTAAGGCATTGTTTATGCTATACTTTGGTACGAAATTCTGATATTTCATGGGAAGTTAATGAATAGTTTTGTTTGATTAATTTTTATTTACAGCATTCCTCTGCTTACTTTTATATGCCTTTTAATTTTATTAATGAGTATTCATAATTTGTGATCTTTTTCTGTTTGGTTAATTAATATGGAGTTAAAGCTATTCAGTTTCATTGTCTGTCAGAATCAGAAATTCGTTCTTAAGTTATAAAAAAAGAAGAAGAAAAGTAGAAAAGTAGGGTTGAAGAAAGAACGGAGTGATTAAAAAAACAAATCGCTACTCACGGAAGGTATATTTTGTTCGATGATTAAAATTTGGGTGGGGAAAAGGGTTTTTCTTCAATTAAAATGGAAAAAAAAATAATAAAGTTTTTAAACCAATCTATTAATAAATGGTTTAAGTCAGCGGCGTACACAAGAATTTTTCAAGGGAGGTCCACTATTCCAGGGTCAAAGTCCACCTTTCTCATCAGTGTCGGATTAAACGACATGTTGGTCCCTAGGCAGCAGAATTCTCGGAGCCCTGTAGCCTGATTTGGAGCACTAACAAAAAAACAGAAAACGCTCTTGTGGGCTCCTAAAAAGCGCGAGGCCCATAGGCAATTGCCTACTCCACCTAATGAGTAATCCGGCACTGATTCTCGTATCATGCCCCAATACGCCGTCAGACATATCCTTTTGATTTTATCACTTATCGAGAACAAAGAAAGATTTAAAAAAATTGATTAAGTAATTAACATTAATTAATAAAATAAAAGCAAATATTTAATTAAATTTTAAGTACTATATACATAGCATTATAATCAATCGGGGAAAAAAACAACAACCCAGGGACTATGGATGAGGGTCTGGACCCGTGGATCTCCCCTTGTGTGCGCCACTGATTCAAGTATTAACTAAACACTGAAGTAAATTGAATTTTAAATGCAGTCTCATGTGAAACTTACAAAAATAAATGCTGTCATTTTCGAAAACAAATAAATTACAAAATTAAGTAAGTTAGTTGTCTGTTTTTAAACGTAAAATATGTATGACTTGAGATTAATTGTACAAAAATCGTATTATATACTTTTGTTGTTGTTGTTGTAGATATAACCTTTAACAAATGAACCTTTATCTAAATGTTAGACAAATTAGTTTTTATTATTAAATAAACTAGTTTCTGTTCATAATGTCTAGACGATTGGTGAGACATTTAAAATTTGTTTTGACAGAATCAAGAGAGCTTCGTTGGTTGAATGCAGATGAAAAGAAATTTTACCATTATATATTCTTATATCTGCGCATAAGAAGATTAAAAGAACGGCGTTGAAATTTTTCTTTAAATTTGTTTGGCAAAGCACATTCAAGATTTGATTTTACCTCATACTTATGCATGGAATAGTAAAAAAGTTACTGTTCTTTAAATCCAGAATTCTCTCTAATTACAGATTAAAGTTAAGAATTGATTTACCGCGCGCGCGCTTAAAATCCGGTGTATAGCGCACACTTTTAACACGAAAAATAAGATAGAAATTTACGGGTACGCGTTATATACGCCATGTATATAGTTGATAACTTTCAAAATAAAAAAAGAAATGACGCATCTTATGAAAAAGAGTTTTCGAGATGAAGAAGTATACTATTTTTTCAAGTCTAGGATTTAAAAAAAAAAAAAAAAAAAAGAAAGAAGTGAGAATTACATACGTACAATTCAGGTTTTTTCGTAAAAAAAGGGAATGTTCGTTATACGGCGAATATACGTAAAAATTAAAAAATACGGCTTGAAAATATAGTTGTGTGTTGCACGCCGAATTTTACGGTACATCAATTTGAGAGTCATATTCGTCAATGAATGTGGCTTAGAATAACTCAGTTTTCCGCTAATATATTATTGAACTAACGTAATGTGTTAATTTAAAATAACAAAATACTTAATTTCATGACAAATTCAAAATAAATTTTATCTGAGCTCACAAAAGTTTTTGGGAGATGTTGAAACTATGTAAATTACAATAATTTTCTATTGAGAAATATTCTATTCTCTTGTCTACTTGATCTCTCTTCATTTGATATTTTCTATTGCATCGCAATCTTTGTGATCTATATTTGAGCAGTAATATCCACTCATAGAAGAACAATTATTTATGGTCCTTTCTGCTTTGAATACAGTTGTGTGGGAAGTAACTAATTCAGAAGTTAAATAGCTACAGAGTTCGGTCTATGTGACGCTTGTAAGTAAATGACGAAAAATCGTATGTACATATTTACACAGATGCAGTCGTAACTCTGGATATCGTACGGTCGTGGATGTAAATAAAAAAAAGCATATATATTTGTTGAGCGTGTAAAGTTGAAGGTGAACTGAGAAAATTTAAATCCTATAGCACGTAATATTTCACTCGAAAAGTTTAAATGATTGTTCGTGTTGTATTTTTCTATTTGTGTTCATTTTTAGTTCAAATTAATAACGGTCACGTGATGAATCAAATCACGTGCTCTATATTGAATTCAAGGCTATTATTTATTAGTCTTATACATTTTGTTCTGCTTGTAAAATTTAGGCAAAATAATCAAATTTGACAAAGATGATTCAAGTATTAAGATTCTTCAAAAAGCTTTTTAAATTATTTTTTTTAAAAAATTCTAAAATGAAACGAGTATTTTTTAATTAGATGCATTTTGTTTATCTGTGTGCATAGTTATTGTTGACAAATATGTACATATTAAAAGAAAATTTTTGCACAAAGCAAAAGTGTTGGCTACAGTGAAGTGAATAAACTGATAGGTTAAAAAATCGTAATTGCGTTTATCATGTGACTATCAAGTAACATTAGTTTATGAACTGATTGGCCGGAAACATGTGCTCCCAGTTATCGTGTGACTATGACAGGGGTGGCGAACCTTTTTGGATCAACGTGCCATTTTTTCTTTAAGAAATGTTTAAGGAGGTATAGACGTGCCAACAAATAATTTTGATTATTGAGAAAATAATAAAACTAAATACTAACAACTCAAAACTCTTTAATTACAACGAAAAAATGAGGGCTGCGGTAGCCCAGTGGTTAAGGTATCGGACCATGGCAGGCATGTCATGAGTTCGAGCCCAGTACCACTAAAGACCCGCCGTGTAGGGCAGCGATGCACGTTAAATCTGTCGAGAGCTGAAACGTCCTCCCGTTGGTGTGGTGTGGTAGTTAGGAGAGGGGGGTGCCAGCTCAGGTGTCGTCCACGTCACTTGACCATGGTTCAAAATTACGTGGTCCGTCGCCAAAAGCCCTCGTGTAGCTGAACAGTGCGACGTTAATATTCACTCACTCACTTACAACGAAAAAATACATTTTGCACAGTATAGTAGTAAATGTTTTATTTATAAGTGTAATTCAAATTAAAGTAACATTAGTGGGAATTCTGTTGTGGTAGATTAGATGACAAATAACTCGTATTAGGATTGTGTAAGATGTTACTTTTACCAGAATGCAAGCTGAATTGGTGTCATCTTCCAAACGGTTTCTAAGGGAGCTATTCAACTCTGAAAATAATGACTCGCAGACATCGGTATATGAAAATATGGTTAAAATAGCATGAGCCAGTTTTTTCAAACAGCTAAATGTATCTGGAATCGAATTCCATGTTTCCAAAATTTCATTTCTACCATTTTCACTTATATTGCTTGTTAATCTTCCTGTTTTAAGTGATTCCAACTTTCTCCTTTTTTCAACAAATTTTTTAATCCATATTGAACTAGACTGGAAATCAATCAGTTACATTTCAAATTTTTCAATTTACAAACAATCGAATTGTGACAAATTCAGTTTATTAAATGAAGTCACATCAAGGTACATAAAAAACTTGAACGCGTTTCCGATAATTCTGTGAACTGAGAAAATCTTGGTTGAAAACTGCGATCGATCACACACTCACGTTTCTCGTAATACTTCATACTGAACATTATTATTTTGAATTAAAATGCAAACCATTTTGATCGATGGCGTTCCCAAAATATTGTGTCGCGTGTCACTGGTTTGCCATCCCTGTACTATGACGTCACATGAATTTAGCCTATTACGGAAAAAGATAGGGCAAAGATTTAAAAAAAAAATAAAATGAAATAACGAAAAACATAAATTGATAAAAATTAAAAGTTTTAATCCTCATGTTACGAAAGAAAAACATTTAAAAATGAGCATGAAAAGTATGTTTATGTGCTTCTGTTAAGTCGGTTTAAAAAAAAAGTTAATAAAATAATTGAAAGCTCTTTAAAAAAAAATCTGAATGTCTAAAAAAAAAGCCTTAAGATGTTAGTGTTATACATTAATTTAAAATTATTGCAATCCTATTTAACATTAATCATATTAATATTTTTTTAAATAAAAAAATAACATCTTGGGATTTTAGCATTCGAATTTTTACCTGTACTTGCATTACCTGAACGCTAATTATTAACTTTGGATATATGACCTGTATCAAATGAGTTGCCCACTTTGGGGTGAAAAGCGAACGGGTCGCTCCGTCAGATGTTAACAACCCCCAATACACAACTTATTTACGCCTGTCAAGTTAACCCTGGCAGCCATGAGGAGAATGTCAAGAATCCCAACGGGGCAGGGAATGCCCTTTCTCATGAGGAATTTTCTACCCCTCTTTTGGGGGTGGTAGTATTTATCCCGTGAATTAGGGAAAGCCCAAGGAATGACTCGCATTCCTTTTAGGAAAACGAAATTTATGACCTGGATTATAGTTCGTAATCTACCGTAAGATTCCTGTGAACCGTAGTCGTTTAAGAAAATCTTGTTTGATAAATTGTACCACTTTGTTGCGATTCGAGATTGTTGATTCCATAAAGGAATAGAAGACTGCGCCACGATAAAAACAGTAGCTGAATAAAAGAAGAAGACATGCGGCTACGTTCTTTGAGTTGGTCCGCTGACCCTACAATACTCGATGGGAGGTCTCACAAGAATGTGTTGTGCCGCTTCAAACCCTTTGTTGACACATGAGGACTATGACTCTTACAAAAACCGACTATTTGCTAGGAGTTTGACCCTACATCTGTTGGCATTCTATGTTTTTGCAAATTCTTTAAATATTTTATTTAGATTTTAATTTTTTAAAATTTAGATCATTTTTATATTACATTAATGTTATTCAGTTTTCATCTTATGTTTAACTTACGCATATTGTGGAAAATCGAAAAATGAAGTTTGAATGGTATTCGTTGAAAGAAATTCGCTTGCTTTATCGAAGATATTGTCGAGCTTTTTGATGATTGCAGCATTTTATTAAAACTCATCATTTATCTTCTGACGTATGGTGGTACGTCTCTGCATGTATGAAGCGAACTAAAATATTTTCATTTTAAGTAATTAAATTCAAGTTCAGGATATGAATGATTTCTGTAAGTGAGAATTAATTTTTATTTTTTCCGAGTGATCGGAGATTGTGTAGCGCGTCATCAACGTTTTTTCAAACTATTTTCTAGGGAAATATCTTTCATGGGTTATTTGATAGATTTGAGAACCACGCCTTTTGAAATAGCCGGGATATACACAGATTATGTTGGCTTTTTACAGTGATCTGAAGTTAAATTGTGGAGAACGTTGATATTGCCATTAAAAGTTTTGTAGTTGTAAGTGTGTAAAAACTGATAATTCATTATTAGTATTGGCGAGTTGTATTAAAACTCGTGGATTTTCTTATATTAATATCGTAGGGATTATTGCTTAGGGTTGTATAAGACTTAGAACCCGCTTGGCTGTAATTCAAGGATTCCAGTGTCAGTTAAATGAATCTTTATTATTATTGGTTAGGATCAGTGGCGTACACAAGGGGGGGGGTCCTGGGGTCCGAACCCCCTCACCAAGGCCCTTGATTTTTTCCGATTGATTATAATTTTAAGTATATAGTACGTAAAATTTAATTAAGTATTTGTTATTAATGATTAATTTTATTAATTAATGCTAATTATTTATTCAATAATTAGTTTTTTACTGTGTTTTGTTACGGGAAATCGACAAAATCAAAAGGAGCATGATACAAGAATGGTGAACTTTCGCCCCCCCCCCCCCCCCTTGAAAAATTCCTGTGTGCGCTACTGGTTAGGATTCGATATTAGTTTCGCTTCCATTCAATAGTGACCAATAAGATTATTGGTAAACTATGTATTAAGATTTCAAATTGATTTAGAGTTGTTGAGTTTTGTATGTCTCTTGATCACTAATACTAACTTCATTCGTTTCAAGGGTTTTGATGGAAATATAGTCGGAGGTTTATTTAATGGAGTCGCTAAATCCCCCCCTCCCAAAAAAAAATCATTTGTTATGTGGAAAATTTGTTAAATAGATTCATCCTTCAATATACATTTTATTCTTGGTTCTTCGAAAAAGTTCGTAAAATAAAGAAATTCGCAAAATATAAGTTTGTAAAATGGTAATATGGCCTTTTGATCTTGCCTCAGAAACACAAAATATCATTGATTTTTAATTTCTGAATTGACCTTTTTTTTATTTACTTATTTATTTTTGAGAGGTCGAAGAATGTTCCAAAAAAATTTGTGAAATGTTTATTTTATTTTTATTTTAACCAAAATATTATCTTGATCGTTCTTCGAAAATGTGAAATTCGTCACGAGCAAAACGTTGAGTGACCAACAACAACAACAAAAATCATTTGCAAAACCAAATACCATTGAATTTTAATTTCTAAATACACATAAGTATTAATAAGAAATCCGTACAAAGAAAATCGTGAAATTTTATCCGTAATATATTAGTAATTTTTGACTAAAATACTAAACAACCACGCATTCAAAATCTATTGCACCTGCTACTGACCTTTGCAAATCAAATGGAGTTATCCTATTTTTCTCGAATCTGTACGTAGGAGCTCGTTGCAGAGTTCATTTGAATTCCCAGAAGTAAGGTTATCATCCTTTCATTTTCGTTCCTCATTATGTCCTTGTTTTCATTGAATCTGCTTAATTAAACCTATCTTCTTTTCCGCGTGCTCTACTTTCGTATTCTTCTCACACATTTGCCCCTCTTCCATTACACTCTTCGTATTCAGATTCCCTTTCCGATACTGTATAATGTTTGTGCTATATTCAAATTAAAAAGTAATTTATTTTCAAAAGTCCAATAAATACATGCATTATAAATTATTTTTTTTAAAATTCAAATGGAAGATTTTGTAATGCAGCGATGTTATTTGGTGAAGTTATTCTGTACTTAATATTCTATGGATGGAAAAAAAAGAAAGAAGGATAATTAAACTGTCCCTGCAAATATTTGTATCTTAAATACACAGAGATAATGAATTTTATTTTCTTAAAAAAGCGTTAGTGTCTGACTAAAATTATTGACTGATCATTTTGTTTCTAACTAGTACAGAGCACATTTATGCTCCTTACAAAAAAGTCCTTATATTTTCAATGTTAATTTCTGACAATAATTGCATACATTTTCACAAGACTGCTTTATTACTTTTTCACTAGAAATATCTTAGTTATGATCTTCTTGCTCCATTGATGAAATTCTTTCTGTTATCTCTAGATTAAAATTAGGATTAGCCAGTGGCGTAACGGAAAATATTAGGACCCTCCTACAAGTTCGGGTTTTGTACCCCAAGCCTGATCTTACAAAGGATTACAAAACCATAACATAACATAGACTTTGGTTCCCTTAGAATCTCCCCTCCCCTCGATGCGGGGGTGTATGTTATGCCACTAGGACTAGCCTCCTGTGTGGATGATGTTTTAGTTGATTTAAGAACGAATTCAATGACTAATAATTGTGTGTTTGTAGTTTGACTAGGCCGTTGTATGTATTGGTTCGAGTACCAGTTTAATCTCTCTCAATGCCGTACACAAGGAGTCCATGTGTCCGGATCTCCTCCCTATAGCCCTTGGTTTTTTTCTATTGATTATAACCCTATGTATAAACTCAAACTCAGTGGCGCAACAGCCCATGAGAGCCAAGGTCTACTGTGTCCATCCCAGTATACGTGACCATTGGGCGCTGAGGTGCATGAACAGATGTCCCGATCAGGTGGTCAGCCTGAAGCGAGACCCTTAGTCTTTAAAGTCCCCCAAGCAAGCTTGGTACTCATTTATCGACCCACTGCAGGAGGGATGAAAGTCTGAGTTGACCTTGTCGAGCCCGAGGATAGAATCTCGAACCTGTGATGTGGAAGCGCGAAACGCTACCACTCGGCCACTGGGCCTCATAACTGTATGTATATTGCACGTAAAATTAAGTATTTGTTATTAATAACTTATTTTTTACTGTTTTATGTTCTCGACAATCGACATATGTATGGTGGCATATTGGGGTATGATACGAGAATGGTGACCTTCCGGCCCGGGTTCCCCCCCCCCCTTGTGTGCGCCACTGATCTCACCTCATCGTGTATCGTTCATAATTTTTTTATTCTTACACATCGCTTAATCGTCGTGTTAGGTATCGGAGCTCGATACCTTGATATTCGCAAAACAGACAAAATTCCATATCAAGATCGTAAAATACGGGGAATTCCCACAGACGGAAATCACATTACATTTCTCGTCTCCAATGTTGCAAAATTATAAAAATAAAAGAAAAGCAATGTTTTCTTAAAATTTGGACGATCGTCTTAAACCAAAATTCGTCGTGTAAAAAGAGATTTTATTCTTTTCAAATTCGTTTTAAATCAACCAGTGTTAAAAAAAAGTTCGTGTAAAAATAGATTGGGTGTCATTTAGTTTTTTTTTTTTTTTCTTTCTCTGTAGAATAATGTCGTACGAAGAAATGAAACTATTGTAATTGATTTTTTCCGCTGTGTTGATTCTCCAAGAAGCCCAGAGATTTAAAAAATTAGATTTCTAGTCGCGTGAAAAAAAAATTGGTACACGAATAAGTTCCATTTATTTATAAAATTACAAACTATCTGTTCTAAATATCTCGCGTGGTCATCCAACCTTTTTTTATGCATTTGACATCAATACGCCCTGAATTATTTTTATCCATACATAATTCCTCTGTTACCATCTCCAGTTGACTTTTCTTTGTCCATTGAGTAATCCCATTTGAAAAGAAACGATACCAACTATCTGTGTCTGCATCTTGCCAAATTTAATCATGTCCTTCTACATGCCGTCTGAATTACTTACTGACTTGTGATTTCTTTTTCTTTTCGGTGATATTCTCGTCAATATTTTTCTTCCCAGCAACACAATCTGACAAGACGAATGGTCCTCTACCGCATTCTCAACGTTCTCCCGCGCGACAAAGGGTTTAGTATTATGATTTAGAGCTTGCGAGTTGATTTGTAATCAAGAGGTCTCAGAATAAGACATAAAGATACGTTCTGTTTGATTATCTTAGCCTTGTTTGTGTTATCAACAAATTCTTTTCTTCTTTTCTTTTTTTTCAATTGAGGAATGTTAATATTTGATTAGAAAGAAATAGGTTGGTAATTAAAAACATATCAGGAATTTAGCTTGAAGCATCTTCTTTAGAATAAAAGAAAAACCATTAAAAATAAACATCATTCTATTTTGATGCAATCATATTTTTTTTTTTTTTTTTTGGTTTTGCCGTTGGCTGTTCTTTTTTCCTTTGTATTTCAGCATAAAAAATGCTTATAATGAAGCAATTAAAATTTTAGCTGCGAAGGAAAAATTGCGATTTCAGTACACACACACACACACGTTTACAGTCAATTAAATTTGTTTTAATTAAACATGTAAAAGATTTAAAAAGAAAATCTGTTTCGAGCAAATATTAAGTTTGTTTCGCGACTGAGACAAGTATATATTTTTTTAAACGAAAAAATCGTCTGCCTTTAGTTTACTTACGTACAAAAAAAATACTGATTAAATTATTGAGAATTATTTTTAAAAATGTAATAAATTTATCATATTTTTTTTTTCTTTATTAGTGGCATTAAAAGAATTACACAAAATCCCAATGGCAATTTTTTGATTTCGTAAATATAATTTTTCCTTTTATTTTATTTTTATTTCTTGTTCTTTTTATCTTGCAAGAGAGAGACATTTTCTATTTATTATTTTGTTCTATTAAGTTGATTAAATAGTTTTTCATTTCCTAATGTATAATATTGATGTCGTATTTGTAATGCGTTTGCATCTCTGCCGAACAGCCATATGTTTAACTGCATCAACAGCATCAATTATTATTACTATTTTGGTAATTGCTTGTAGGAAATAGAGTTAACTTTAATTATTCTTAAAGGTGTTAAGGGAAAATAGAGATAATGCACAAAAGGAGAGACATTTTCAATTTTGCAAGATCTTTTATATTTAAGTTATAAAGGACTAAATTCTCACATGTGTGTGACGTCACTGCCACATGATAATGACAATTACGGCAGAAACTTTCTCTTATATAATTCATATTTGTCAACTATAATAAAGCAATTAATATACAAAATGCATTTTACTTAAAAGTACATGTATAAAATAAGTTTTTTTTTTTTAAATTGTAGAATCTTTTTGAAAAAATAAATTTTCATAACATTTTAACACCTTTGCCCAGTTATAAAATTTGAAATTTTACGAATAGAACTACGAGTACAATTAGATTAATGTCTGTTTTGAATTCAATGGCGAAAACGTCTTTTTTTCATCTACCGTCATGAATTGTGCCCAATAAACGTTATTACATATGTCTGGAAACAACGTAGCCCATTTTTATTTTTGTTATTGTTTAAATACGAATCTAAATCTTAATTAATTTGATAAACAACAAACATAAACCACTGCTCATGCTGAGATGAAAACTTATCAATAATATACACCAAATTTAGTTTAATTCATTTACGTATTTTTATTGGCGTGTGGTTAAAGTTACTTTCAAAGCTTTAAAAATGTTTAATTTCTTGTAGTCAGCGATTTAATTCTAATGACTGAAGCTAAGTAAGAAGGTTTTCTGGAAAGAGCCAAGTATGAAAACGTATAACATGAAAAAACGGGTTTTTAACTCCCACCATTTCGTAGAGAGGGCATAAGCCCTCCCATACCTATCGCCATCTTCAGGTATATTTATTTTTAACAGTCACAGAAGTGTGGTAGAAGCATCAATTTTTCCCCCTCGGGCATTAAGGAAGACAATATTGAGACAGATGGCTCGTGTACTAAAATACCGTAAAATGCGATAGAGATACTAACTTTTCGTGTACAGTTCAGCAAGAAAATTTGGATTGGTCTATTTTGAGGATACAATGTACGTTTTAAAATAGGGACTGGGTGAGAAATAGGTGTTGCTATATCCCTCATCCTCATGTGACCCTGTTTCAAGAATCTCAGAATATCTCGCACCCCTTTGCTAGTTTCAACTTACCCCTGGATGTATGATGAAAAATATACGATGTTACGCTTTGGGGGGAGCTTTAGGGGATTTCGGTAGGGTTGCTGGATTTTCAAATAAGGTGTATGAAATATTTTCTTTTGAACTTTAAATTGAAATTTGTGTGTTACAAATATTGAACATTATATATATAAGGTTTCTTAAAGAAAATCTGGATAGCATTTTAATTTTGATTTAAATTTCCCATTTCGAAAAAATCTAGGATTATTTTATCAGAAATTATCTTTCTCCTGTATAATACAACTCTTGACTTATAAATATTAATCATTTCATTATTAGCTAATTTAATAACATGCAATTTTTATTTTCATTGCATATATATGTGTGTGCACTCTTAATGCATACCAGACAAAGTGGTGAACATTTAACACATTCAAGAAACATGAACTGATTCAAAGTGAGTAATGTATTAATAAGCAAAAATTAATAAAATTATGGCGTGGCGTATAATATATATGATACTTCAGTAAAATCAGAATATGGTAATTAATATCGCAACTTCTTTTTTACCCGATAAAAGTATTTTAAGTTAGTTTCTTATTCCAAAACTCATCTGCATGAATACAACTTTTTTGAGTATCATAAAAATGTTACGTTGCAACCAAACTATTTTTGTCAGGTATTTTAATGTAGTTTCTCGATGTTTCGAAAACCGAGGGTTGCTACGTTTTTGCTTAAATTGCTTCGAATGCTCTACAACTCTTGAGAGAGAGAGAGAGAGAGTCACTACAATAAAATTGCACAAGGGCTATTGGTGACGGATTTTGTAATTCTGATTCTTGGTCAAGTGCCGAGGATGACATCTGAGTTGTCAACCCCCTCTTCTAACTTCCACACCACACCAATGGGAGACCGTATGAGCCTCGACAGATAAAACGTTCATCAGCCCTCCTCTACACGACGAGTCTTCAGCAGCATCACAACCCTTGATA
>BMAV01010062.1:156153-175863 GCA_019973955.1 Trichonephila inaurata madagascariensis | reverse complement strand
CGTAGTCTTATTTTGCCACTAAAGCTGTGTATGGATGGATATTCGCAGAATTATGTGATATAATCTACTAAGAAAATATATCTTTTTTTGTTATTATTTCAGTCGAAACGTAACGAACTAATCAAAAACAAACATCTTTTGGCCAGGATTAAGATCTTGTATTTCATAAACAGATGTTTCTTTATTCAAGTGAGACATCCCCCCCCCCTTTTGCCGCGTGGTGTCACATGATTCAATATTTCAAAATTTGTCCTTCGCATTTATTAAATCTCTCTTCTTAGGTATTTTACTTATTTCTTCAATAAAAAGAAATTATTCTCTTTGGATATGCTCTTTAACTGTTGCGCAAATTCTTATCAAAGTGAAGAAAAACTGATTTTCAGTGTTGTATGGTTGACAAACGAAAACCTTGATCTCTTTCTCTAACATTTAAAATCCTCTATTATTGTTTAAAAGTTAATGAATTGGGTTTTTTTTTCTAAAGTAGGAGTTCTTAATTTTTTTATTGATTACTGATTGAGAATGAGTGAAAATTAAAGTAAAATCCGGCGTACAACGCGTCTTTTAACACAAAAAATAAGTCTGAAATTTACGGGTGCACATTATACGCCAGATATAAAAATGAGAGATTTAAAATAATAAATGATAGTTTAAAAAACTAAAAGAACAGGCTTTTATTGTAGATCGTTTTTTGTTTGTTTGTTGTATTTGTATTAACCATAAGCGTTTTCGGTTTAGGGTTGTAACTCAATCTTTTAGTCGCGAAATCTGGAATTAGTCGCGAAATCTGGAAATGGTGTCTGAAATTAGTTGTCAAATCAGGAAATGGGAAATTTTTAATCCTGATGATTCTGATCAGGAAAATGGAACAAAATTCTTACATTATTTTAATGCCATCGGTGGAATGACAAGTGTGCATAATTTCGAATTAATCTGACCTTTTAAAGTGGGTAAAAATCGAGTTCCAAGATTCCGTAACATTAAAAAAAGATGAATACAGAAGGGAAAGAAAAAGAAAAATTAGACTTCTACATGTACCGATATACTGTTTCTTTAAAAGAAATGACATTCTTTATGAACTTCAAGGATTGCATTTCTAGGAGTACACTATTTTTTTCTGAAGTTAGGAATAATATCTCGAATAAATTACTTCAAAGTATAAGGGCATTGCGCACTTACATTTCATAATTCTTAGTAAAAAAGGGGGTGCGCGTTGTACAGCGAATATACCTAAAAGCTAAAAATTGCAGCTTTAAAACATAGGTGTACGTTATACGCCGGATTTTACGGTATATTAACATCGCATTGTAAAGCAACACGAGGGGGGAGGAGCTATTGGGGACATACCTCGTGATTTTGAACCTTGGTCAAGTTTGCTGGGCTACTACATCCTACCCAGGGGGGACATTGAGCCTCGACAGATGTAATGGGCATCAGCCTCCTCTACACGGCAGGTCTTCAGAGGCCCCTGGACTCTACTGCTTGGGAAACATCATAATATATAGTTAATAAAACCATTTATTCGTATACTAATTCTTAAATTAAAACAAGTATTCAGGCTTTATTTTAAACTTTAGATTAAAAATTATACAACACAGTAGGTATAAGGTTGATTGAGATTAACCCTGTGAAAAAATATCACTTGCTGAAACAATTTTTATTTTTTAATTATTTATTTATTTGATAAAGCAAATATTTTATTAGAATAAATCATGGAACTTTCTTACAACCTAACCCAGGAGTGTCCAACACGCGAGCCGCATGTGGCCCGCCAGTACGTAAGTTGCGGCCTGCCGACTCTTCAAAAAATTTTAAATATCAGGTTTTTAAAGTTTTTCATTTTGAAATTTATTTGAAGGGAAATTTATATATATATAAATCTACAATGTATTTGCCTGTTACCTGCTCTTGTTTTAAAATAAATCCTTTTTGATAATAGAAATGTCCTTTAGATTAAAATAGATTTATATTTTATCAAAGTTACATTTGATTTTACTATAAGAAATTACTTTTTTTTAATAAATTCCGAATTGCATTACGCATATCCTTTACTATGGATGGTACATGATTCTCTGTGTGACTTTCATTTCTCCTACTCCTTTTCTGTTTGGAGTTCCCAAAAAGCAAGATGCAGTCAGAGATGTTTTTTAAAGTTTAAAAAAATATATTCAGGACGGTTAAGATAAAGGGCAACGTATACTTAATCGTTTGCGAATGACAGCACAATCAAATTTCAACAATGAGTAACAAAAGATTAATTCAAAAGGAACATCGTAATTTTCAAGAAAATGGCAACTGTAATATTTTAAACATTATTTGATCATTGCATTATTATATTATATAAACATTATTATATTATCTATGTATACATAAAAAAATAATGAAAACAATAATAATAATTAATTATGTTTTAAATTTCCACTCCAATAAATGTTTTTTTATTTCCAAATCTGAAATAAAGGTACATGTTTTTACGTGCGGCCCGCGAGATTATAATGTTTTTCCGAAGTGGCCCGCAAGGTCATTTGGGTTGAACACTCCTGTCCTAACCCCTTAAAATAAATTTTTAAAAAGGGTTTTATGTATAAAAAATTAATTTATCTTCTAATTACTTTCATTAAAATGTGCACTGTATAAGAAAAAAAATTCAAAAAATACGTCCTTTATTAAAAAGACAAAGTTTTTAATTTTCCAAGTTTTTTTAAAAAAAAAGTTTTACGTAATCGGACTAGGTCAGGCAGACTCAGGAAAGCTTTTAAAAGGCGAAAGTTGTTTTGAAAGAGTAACACGCAAGGTGAAAGCATTTAATGGAATGTCTTAGGAAGGTGCTCAGCTTTCACAACCGCATGTACCCTCAATTATCTTGATTCAATATATTTTTTGAAAATAATTGCTAATAATTTAGTAATTTCGTTTCTAGATAAATAATCGAAGTGGAGTGTTTTCATTTTACCTTAACTTTTACTAACCTATTTTTTTCTTTTTTTCCCCCTTGTATAAGTTTTTGAAAGTTTAAATAGAAAACATGCAAAATTTCAGCGAAAAGACTATTTATCCAAAAATCCTGTCAATAATAAATAAAAATCTGTACTAAAGTTTTCATGTGTTTTAAATTCTATTTCTTTCGATTGACTAAAATTTAAGAAGCTATTTTGTTTTCTTTTTTGTAAGGTCTATGCCAATTCCATTTTTCGAAAAGTGATATTGGAAGAATGCAAAGAATGAAATTTTTATGCCTTACAGCGATTATGTCATTTCAAAAATGAATACAATCAGATGTCAATTTTGATAACATATATGGAAATATCAACAACAACAAAAAAGGAAACGAGTTTCAAATTATGTTTAGGCGTAGTTTGTTACAATAATGCTTTCAAATGCATTCTTGGCATTATCATTTTTTTCGGAATCCTTTTCTTTACGGTTATGTGTTTCCAAACGTGTCATGTATGCAAAAGATTTTCTTCCCGAATAGAATCATTTTCCTTCGATGCTCTCACATGCTTGCAATTTCAATTTTGATCCCAAACGATTTCAGTTGTAGAATTGAATTTTTTTTTCTTTTTTTTTTCTGATTTTATATTTAGAATGATAGATAATCAAAAAGAGAATAATGTTTTTGTTGCACTTGCGAAGTAGCAAAAATTATTTTATTGACATGGAACAAAGGTGGGCAGACTTTTACATGACACGGTCTACTTTTAATTTTTTCGATATGCTACGGTTCACCTTGTGACGTAGGTGTGATGAGTCAAAAAAAAAAAGCTCAACAATATTTAACTTTTAACAATAATAAATACAGAATATGTGCACTTACCTATATAACTACAGTAAAAAGACTTACTCTTTTAAAACTACATTTTAAGTAAAACCCAAAATACAAACATATATATAATAATTATACCCATCAATTTAATAATTTTAAATGATGCATTTTTAAACAATTCTCAATACATAAAAAAATAAATAATTTTCACTTAAAATTAGTACTTGCAGCTGTAGTCTCAGTAGAAGACTTAAGTCTTCATATTATCCGCCCCAATCTTAAATATTTCGGTATATAATTACTTACTATAATCTTGCACTGGATTCTAAGTGGTCGTCTGTGAAACGAGAATGATATGTTGTCTTAATTATATTCTTCGTTCAAAATGTAGATTCACACAGATAGGTAGAGTGAAAGAAAGATGTTAAATGAATTCCAACTTTTTTTTAAAGTTGGGATACTTTACTTCGTCTATTAGATTCCAAAAGTTTTTTTTACAAATTACGTGCTTTTGAAGAAGATAAAAAGCTTCGTTTTCCTCGAGAACATGTAACATATTTTTAGTTATATTTTTCACGTCAACATTGCCAAATGAGAGTAACCCATGAATGCAACTTTTGATTCTAGTTTAATAAATTCTTGAAAACATCTCTCAAATTTGGGTTGCAGTTTTATATTCTCGGGGTGTATCTTTCATTAATGGGTGTTTCCCATTATCTTGATAACCACCTGTGTTTCTTTTAGTATGCGCGTATAACGTTTTATGTGAAAGCGGTCGCTCCAAAATGTCTTGACGGCCCACCGGTCGATCGCGATCGACTTAATGCCTACCCCGGATATAGAAGAATGAACATGGATTGGGACTATAGTTTGCTTTATCTGTGAATTTTAAAAATGGATTCTCTGATGAATTTAGTTAATATATAAGTAATTAGCCAAATGAACTATGAATTTGTTTACCTTCGTTGCCCTTTTCTTGGCGAAAAGGAATAGTTCTGTTAAATGTTAATAAAAGAGGATCGTAAATTTATTTTACAAAAATAAGTAACATCATTCAGCATTTTCTGCTATAAAAACGGGTGAAAACTAGTGTAAATGTCAGACCAGTGATTACGAAAGTGGTCTATGGCGACCTGCAAGAGGTCAACGCCAGCGAAAAAATAATTTTGGGGTCCATGAAGTGTTAATGGGGGTCTATAATAGTAACTCTCATTAAACCAAATGATGACTTTAATCTTTAAAAAATTTTGATCTAGTGGAAATTGATTTTAACAATTTAACTGATTTATTTAGTGAATGTAGTGAGGTTAATTTGTGGTTACTAGGTGACAGCATAAATTATATTAAGACAAGGACCATTTCAGAATTTCTTTCCAGAATTAAATTAAAGAAGTATAATATTGGACACCTCGAATTTTCTCAATTTGTTCCAGGACATTTTAACCTACGTTCAACAATTAAATGCCCTTTACTCAGATTTTGAAACTAGGTTTGAGATTGCTTTTTTTATAGTAATACAATTTTTATAATATACACAGTAGACAATGAATTCATATAGTCACATTGAAAAAAAATGTCATATTACAAGAAGAACTGATCAGAATAGGCCCTAACAATCTTAAAATAAAGTTTAGAAACGGATGTCAGCAATTTTGGCTTTAAAAAGACATATCTGTAGGTTGTCGAAAATTATGTAATATGGTGAGAAATTTTTTAATTGCTTTTCCTAGTGAGAAAGAGTTTTAGCGCGGATTCCAATCTCAAAAACAAAAAAGGAAGGGGGCAGGAGAAAGTGGACACTTACTAACAAAGGAGATATAGGCGTAAACCTATCTAGATTGATATTAAATATTGAAAAATTTTTATTGAAGCACCAGATTCATCTCTCTTATTAAAAACTTTAGTTTGTTGTTCAATTATTTTAATGTAACAATTGTTTAATGTATTAAATTAATTTATTTTTTTTAATTTTAATGTAATTCATTAACATGTGCCTTTTAAGTTTAAAATGTGCCATACTTCACTACAATTAGAAATTTAATTCTTTTAAAGTAAGTAGTAGTATCAGCTGTCAAAAAGAAATTTAAGTTGATAAATTTGCAAAAATGTAATATTAGGTAAGCAGGGATCTACCCAAACAAGAAAAACATGGTAAGGTGTCTATGAGACAAAAGTTTGGGAACTTCTTTCGTAGACTATTACATGTATATGAATCGTAGTAACAATTATTTATTTATTTATTTTTAAAATGTTTCTAGTGTCTTAGAACTTTCTGAAAGCAACTTTCCTCATAAAATGAGAATTAAATCTAGGCAATAGAATAACTGAAAAATACACCCTTGTAACGTAAGATTTATTTATATATATATATATATTTCGAAATACACTAAGGTGAAAGATCCAACCATGTTATTCTATTAATCTTTCGTGTTTGTGGTTTTCCTTTTATGCTACTTCTTGTTTCCATATGTACGATTTCGTTATCAGACAGCTCCTAGAGTTTAAATTAATTACCCCATGCTTTTTATGCTCCATGTTATTTCAGAGTTTTGAAGTCACGTTTATTTTCTTCATTTTCACTTATGATTAATTAATTACTATTTAATGTATTCTTACATTTCTCGAATTTCTAAAACACAGAGAATTTTAATTGATGTCATGCTTTTCAGATTTAATTTAATTTTTTTCATCCGAAAAAATACATTCATTATAATTTCGTAAAGAAAAAAATATTTATTGTTTTTAATGGGGAAAAAAACATTTAAGATCATCAAATTAAAGATATATAGTAAATTTTATATAAAAATCTTTGATGTTTTCTACGTTTTTATTAAATCTCTTCAGGGCGTTATAAAAACGTATTCGTATAAAAGCGATTAACTGTTTAGTAGGAAAAATAAACAAAGTTTTTATCGCTGAAAAATATTGCATGTTATGATTAAAAAACACTTTGAATGATCATGTAAAATTAATCATAAAGAATAGTGCTTTTATTTATTTATTTTTATATTTGGTGACAAACGATAAAATAGAGTTTTCTTGCGAGTTGTTTTGTTGAAAAAAAAATTTCAGTTGTCTAATGAAAGATGTTGAGTGTTCAGCACAATCTAGATGGATAATAATTGTTAGGAGGTGGGTGTTCAAAAACTGTGGTTCTTATAAAGCGTTTTTTGTGGATTAAATAGGATTAGAAACACAAACAAATGAGTATCATTATGTATAAAGGAGATTCAGAGGAATAAAATATTTAACCAATTAAACGTTTATATTGCACATAAGTTTTTAAATGTCTTATTATCATTGTCATTTAAAACAGTATCTCCTGCTATGTTACAAGTGTTTATTTTATTTCGCTTGTTTACTTATTTATATTTGTGTTAACTCAATATTATATTTTCCTTTTGAATCTTGATTGTAATCCCTTTAAGTTAGGGAGGAAATTCGGGTACGATTTTCAGTAATTTTTAGTAATCAGAGACCTCTATGTGTTAAAATGTCATCAACAATTTCTTGCAACACACATACCATTCCATTCATACATTTGGTGTCTCGTGGGAACTTTTCGGCCGGAAGGCCAAATGCCGAATTTTTGTTTCAACTTGTTTTCAAGCACTGTTATACGGGGGGTGCATTAGGGGGAATCAACAGGATGGTGGACGATTGCGCAGGAAGTAGGCCCGTCACGGGAATGACTTTTTGCCACGCACAGAACGTCGTGTGGTAACAGGTTAGGGATGATGAATTTAAATGTGGGTCGCCTTCCTGATTAACTGCCTGGTATTCAACCCCCGGGTAATTAACTCCCTTACTCTATGAAATAGTAACACTTTCTCTCTTCACGCTATATTTATTTACAGTTCGAAGATTTTAGCATGATATATAAAGCTGATTTATTTTCCCAATATTTAGCAGTTATATTTCAGTGTGTATATCAGTGATTCCCAAAATGGTCTATGACGACAAGGGGTCCACTTTAGCGAAGAAATAATTTGGGGGTCTATAATAGTGGCTCTCATGAGACCAGATCGTGAATTTAATTTTAAAAGAAAAGATGATCAAAAGTGGAGAAACCAGATTTTACCTAAATTAATGATGTAATTAGGTTAATTTGCACTTACAAGGTAACAGCATAAATATTGTTAAGGTATCCGACTACGATCGGAATCGTGATTTTGCAAAAGCGTATAAATGGATAATATTTATGATATTTAATGTCACTTAGATTAGAAAACGTATATAAAATTGTTTTAAGAATAATATTACAATAAAAATTATTTAAGTACAATATTTTGACAAAAAATGAACATAGAATGATCCATTTTCAAAACATTATCTTTTTGTGAAAAATGCTTCTATTATAATAATATTTTGCCTGCATATAGTTCAGACCTCTCTACAGAGGCTGAAGTAGAATTTTTGAACTATACAACTTAGAAATGGATTTACCCATATTTTACTACAACAGAGGGGGAGAAATTTTAAGAAAAAAACGCCGACAATTATTTCAATTTGTAGTAACGCTTAAAATAATGTGAATTTTTCAAAAATCCGAGTCCAGACTTTCTGTAGAAGTCTTTACTTTATATGAGCAAAATATTATTATTTTATAGAAGCATTTTTTATAAAAGGAGAACATTTTGAAAAAAGATCATTCTAAGTTAATTTTTTTCCAAAAAAAAGTATTTAAATAATTTTTTTTTTTTTTTTGGTGTTAATGTTCCTAAAACCATTTTATACATGTATTCTAATCGAAGTGACACTAAATATCATGAAAATTATCCATTTATGAACTTTTTTAAAATCACGGTTCCGAACGTAGTCGGATACTTAAAACAGAGATTCCCAAACTTTTTTCCCGCTTAGACCCCTTGACAGGTTTTTCGGTTCGGGGTAGATCCCTACTTACCTAATATAATTTTTTTGCAAATTCATGAATTTAAATGTGTCTGTGACAGCAGGTACAGAGCTACTTACTTTAAAAGATTTAGATTTTTAATTGTAGTGAAGTATAGTGTTTAAAACTTAAAAAAACCCATGTTAATTAATTAACTTTTTAATTAAACTTTACTTTAAGATCTTCGTTAGTGCCTAATTCTTGTAATCTGACATCTTTTTTTTTTTCAAAGTGGCCATATGGATTCAATTCCTATACTGTGGTATTATGACAGTCAAAACATTCTCAAACCTATTTCCTAAATCTAAAAAAAGGGCATTTAAATGTTGAAAGTAGGTTAAAATGTCTTTTTCCTGGCATATTGTTTGTGACAATTGAAAAACTGGGAAAATTTGTGACGTCCAAAATTATACTCCTTTAGCTTAATTCTGGCAAGAAAGGCTGAAATGTGGCCCTTGTTTTGATAAAGTTTTATGCTGTCACCTTGTAACTGCAAATTAGCCTCATTAAATTTAGTAAATGAATCTGTTAAATAGGAATGTCTGGTTTCCACTTGATTAAATTTCCTTTTAAAATTAAAGTCACGATCTAGTTTAATGAGAGCCACTATCATAGACCCCCATTTATACCTCATGGACCTTTAAATTATTTTTTCGCAGACATGGACCCCTTGCAGGGTGTCATAGACCCCTGGGGGTCTATATAGACCACTTTGGGAATCACTGCCTTAAAACAAGGACCATTTCAGCGTTTTCTTCCAGGATTAAGTTAAAGCAGTATAATATTGGGGGTCGAGAATTTTCTCAATTTGTCACAGACAATGTCAGGACGTTTTAATCTACGTTCAGCTTTTATAAATGTCCTTTAATTAGGTTTTGAAACTAGGTTTGAGAATGCTTTGAATATGGTAACACCACAGTGGACAATTAATTCATGTGGTCACATTGAAAGAAAAATTTCATATTACAATAGGAATTGATCGGAACAGGCATTAACGAAGATCTTAAAGTAAAGTTAAGAAACGGATACAAGAAATTTTAGTTTTAAAAAGAAATACCTGTTATTTGTCCCGAATTATGGAATATCGTGAGAAAGTTTTTATTGCTTTTCCTGGAGAGGAGTTTCAGCGCGGTTGCCAATCTCCACAACAGAAAAAGAAAGAAGGGATATATGGGATACTAACAGGAGATATATGGTAAAACCGGACAAGATTGATACTAAATGTTGAAAATTTGTTATTGAAAAGCACAAGATTCACATTCCTCTCATTAAAAGCATTTGTTTGTTGTTCAGTTACTTTATGTGTTAATTAAATTTTAATCTAATTAACATATGCTTCTTAAGTTTTAAACACTATACTTTTCATTACAGTTAGAAATTTAATCTTTTTAAAGTAAGTAGCTCTATACTAACTATCAAAAAGACACTTAAGTTGATAAATTTGCAAAAATTCAATATTATGTAAGCAGGGGTCTACCCCAAACCGAAAAACATGGCAATGGGTCTATGAGACAAAATTACTTGGAAACCTCTGGTTATATTTTCGCTTGAAGCAGAGGTTTTCAAAGTGTAATGTCACCTTAAGTATCTTTATTACACCTTAAGTATTTATTAAGCATATTTTTGGGTTAGAATTATGAATGGGGGGGGGGAGGCATTAGCAGCTAATGGTTGATGTTATGTATATATCATCAATACTGTATTATTTGTGATGCCCAAATTTCTTAGAATTTTAGTAAGTAATAAGAAATCATAAGGGCTTAGTAGAATAAAGGATAAATTCAAAATTTTTTTTAGGGAGAGCAAAATTATTTCTTATCTTGAATCTTTTATTTCAAATAATACGTGTATTTTTATAAATTGTAAATTCTTAAAGTATTTTCTTCTTTTGTAATTGACAAACATATTCCCCTTTAAAATGTATTTCTATATGTGGAAAAATC
The DNA here is from genome assembly GCA_019973955.1 of Trichonephila inaurata madagascariensis. Classification (NCBI taxonomy): domain Eukaryota; kingdom Metazoa; phylum Arthropoda; class Arachnida; order Araneae; family Nephilidae; genus Trichonephila; species Trichonephila inaurata. The sequence continues at coordinate 165,260 of BMAV01010062.1, read as the reverse complement.
TTTTTCAGTTAAGAATTCAAATCGGAAACTTATCTTACTTGTTAAATATGCTATGTTTAAAATTTGAAGGAATTGTATAATTGTACAATAGCTTCATGGTTAACGTGGAATTTTTTTCTTCGGGGAGAAAAAAACCCACCTAAGATTCACGGAATTTTAAATGGTAAACAATTTTAGGAATTCCAATATGTGATTTTTCCACGACCTAAATCGTGTTTTGAACTAAAGAATGGAAAATAATATTAATTTGCTGATTTAGTTTTATTTGTCACTAAAAGTAGTAAACTTTTATGAATCGTGTTTCTTTGTTGTGTGTGTCGTTGCTAAAATCACGAATTTCTTACTCTTTATCATTCGCTGACATTTTATTTCTAATTCAAAGTCGCACACTGTTGGATGTGACCGGAAATTCCAATCCTTTCTTCGGGATTTGTAGTGCTGCTAATAGTCGTCAAACTTTTTCTGTTTTTAAAGAATACATTTTTTAGAATAAATTTATTATGTGTTGTGGCTCGAATGCTTTTATCTACCTCATAAATATTTTTTAACTATTTTATTATTTTGTTCATTTATCGATCCTCTTCAATAGGGAGAATAATTTTTAAACTTACGTATATTAAATACATTTAGTGACTAATGTAATGTGTAATTATATTGATATCTGGCTATGGCGTACTGGGTGGAGCTTGGGGGGCTCCCCCCCCTCCCCTCTATGATAGAGTTCTGTGGTCTCGGGGGTTTTACAATATTGTTCAAAACTTAAGTAATTAATTGACGAAATTAATAATATTCGATTAAGTCTTCTTTAATGGCTTGGCAGCCTTGGGTGGGCTTTGGCCTTCTCAAGAATTTTCCTTCTGGACTCTCTTTTTTTTTTTGGCCTTGGTCTTTCATTTTGGGTAGCGAAATCCCTTTCTAGGCAATCGACCCCTATTTCTTGTTCCAGAAGGCTTGGTCAAAAAGATTTTCTGTGTTGAACGTTTTTTGTTCATTCTAATAACGTGGCCAGCCTATTTAATTCTTTGGATTTTTATATATTTGACAATGTCTGGTTCCTTGAAGGCACGCTAAAGTTTTAATTTTAAGCATCTACGCCAAATGCCATCAAGTTCTACCAAAAATGGCTCTTAAAATCCGACGCTCAAGTAGTATTTTCATTATTTTGTGTGAATGTCCCAAGTTTCTGATGAGTATGTGAGTATAGGTCTGTAGGAATTGGGAATTTTTAAATTAGTAGAGTTTAGTTCACCTTTCAATTCAGTTTGATCTTAAGTGTCTCCTCAAACCATAATAGCATCTATTGGCAGCACCAATTCTACTCTGTATTTCAGATTCCATATTGTTATTAATGTTAATCACAGAGCCCAAGAACACAAAACTATCAACTTTTTTCAAATTTGTAGGATTTCATTGAATACTCTTAAAAACGATTTTCTGTTATATTCTTATTTTATTCTCTTGTATAATAAACATGAAATGATCCGATAAGTGGAGTGATGTTTTGCATTTAACTAGAGAGTATTTAATTTAGAATGAATGTAGTAATCTTGTATTGACAGAATAGAGGATACTAATTGCTTCTAATCCGTATTCATTTCTAGTAGACGAACATTTGAAATAAATAACAAGGATTCACATACACACAGTACAGGACTATTTACAAAAGACGATAGACAAACGAATTCATTTACATTATAAAACAAATATCGGCCTGCCAATTTTCCCTGAAAACGGGAGTTAATATACAAAGCTGCAACCAGAAGTTCAAAAACTCGCATGACTTCCAAAGACGGCTATTCTGATAATCCAGATAATCGGATGATGTTCGTCATGTAATTCTTAATTTAAATACTCGGAGCTTTTAATTTCAAAGAGATAAATTTACGATTATATCCCGTTATGCTGGTAATTAACAGTTACTGTTTAAGCGAAGTCCTGGAGGGTCAGGACCATTACAAATTAAAAAAAACTTGAAAGATGAGTTATTATGTACATATGTATTCAGATATTTGTATGTCTATAAATATTTTATGACTAATAATCCTATTTATTGATTACTTGCAGGCGACAGCAGTTTCCAGACAGATTAATGCTACTGGCTATGTGGAGACATCTGCCAAAAACGAAGAAGGAGTAACGGATGTTTTTGAACTATGCGCCCTGGCCGCTCTGGGGAAATCCAGATTCGCCAGTTTGGTTCGACGCCATGCTCCCCATCTGAAAAAACACCTCCGAACACATCAGCACAAAACCTGTACAATCATGTGATAAACCTTTTTTTCTGTGGAATGACTCAGTTGAGCTTTCTTGAATAATTTTTGTTGTCTTTGAGGCGCAACCGTGGGATCTACTCCGTCTAGATCGACGAGTCATGTGGCAATATCAACCCCTTTTTGAAAGAAAGGGGCTCAACAATTTTTATCAGGGAAGTAAACGTTCGAATATTCGAACGGTTTCTATTGCGGTGCTACATATCTTTTAGACTGAACCACACATGAACTGTGTCGTTTATTCATTGTTGTGATCAAAATCTTGAATTGAAGCAACGATCTGTTCTTTAGATATATGTAGTTGATACTCATTCTGAATATCATTTTGGTTTTTTGAAGGCTATCATATTGTATGCAGCTGAATTGGTCAATTGATTGTACGTTATAAGCTGTGTTTAATCGCTTCTGACACTAATGTCAAAGATTTGTTATTGTGATTAAGCGTTAAATTGATTAGTATAGCACACATCAGTCATTAAAGTTAAGCCTAAAAGTTTTAGTCGGTAATTTTTTGTGGTACATTAATGTGGGTGATTCAAATGGTAATTCTACGCTGTGCTCTTGTACTAGAAACCATAACTATAAAATTCTTTCTTTCGAAATTCTATCCACAACAACAAAAACAATGATTTTCTTTTCTTAAACTTTTAAAAGGTTATGGTATTCGAAATTTTTTTAAAAAAAGTTTTTTTGTTTGATTTTAAATATTCAATTTTGTGACTCTTACTTTTAAAAAAGTTTTAACATTATCTTATTGTTTGATAAGTATCTCATTTTTAATAAGAAGTCCTTTTATTTCATTACTTTAAAAGTAAACTTATATGATAACTTGGAAAGAAAAAAAAAACATGGTGTTTTTTTTTTTTTTTTTGTGTAATTTTAAATTTTAGATTTTTTTATAAAAAAAAAAAATGTTTTTTTTTTTTTTTTTTTTGCCTACTTTCTACTTAGACTGTTTTGTTTGAAAAATAATACTGCCTTTTTTATTGTTATAATAAATAGAAGGTATATGTTAAGTTAGAAAAGAATATTCAATTATTGTTTAGAAAGAATGAATAAATAAAACAATGGCCGAGCTACATAACTTAATTTTAAAAAAAGAACTTTTAAAACTAAAGAAGCTTTAAAAATCTTTTTTCCTGTGTGTGTGAGAGAGAGAATATGTTTTTATTTTTAAATTTTGATATAATCAATAAGTACATTTTTATTTTATTCCCTCTAAATCAATTATATTGAAAGGTTAAAAAATTTAAAGATATTCGTGTTACGATTTAATCTTACAACATGATTCTTTTTCCAATTTCATGTTACCACAAATTCAACTTAATTCGATTTTATCTTGTATTCTGTAATGAAAATTAAAGGATTACATATCGCCTTAAATATTAGAATATATAGTTTTGGTTTTGGTAAGAATTATACATTTAAAGAATCACTTATGTACTAATAATTTAGTTCTTTAGAAGTTAGTTTTTGTTGAAGACTCGAAAATATAAGAAATATCCAATATATTTATTCTAAATGTAATTTCAAATGTGCAATGTGTGATTTGCATTTGAATTTTTAATGAATGTATAAAAATAATCGCGGGATTTGTAAAAGAATTTAAAATACCTGCCTGAGGCAAATTCCATTGAATAAAATGTTTGAAGAAGCATTTTTCACAACTTGACATTTTGTTAATTTTGTATATAATTTTAAATTTTCTATTAATTTATTTTATAAAAAATTAATTAATTTAACTTAATAGAGAAGGAATGTTAGTGAATTTTAGCAATGGTGACTTAACGCGAAGAATTTAACCATATTATGTGCGGCTTTATACTTAAAGAAAACATGTAGCAATTTTTATTAAATATATTTCTAAATCATGTTCCCCAATTCATTTTTTTTTCATTATTTATAAAAATCGTTTGTTCCCTAAAGTTAATAACCTCTCGAGTGGTTTAAAATAACTAAATACAGAAGATCGAATATAATGTATGTAAATTATTTATGTATTTGTATTTTACAAATTTACAAAGTTGTGACTGAATATGTAATTAGGTATTTATCTTTAGGAAACTTTATTTTCCTCCTTGGTAGCTATTACTTTAATAAAAAAAAATTGATGTCGTTTATTCCTTTTAAAGAAAAAGGCTATTTGAATTTGTGGATTTGTTACAACAATAATTATTGTTAATGAGAACAACTGTGTAATACAATGCTTTTAAAGATGAATCGAATTTAAGCAGTGGCGTAAGGTACACCCCCACAAACCTCACATCGGGGGGGGGGGGGGGGGGCAGGATTTTAAGTAGCCCAAAGCCATGATGTTATGGTTTTGCAATTCTTTGTAAGATCCAGCTGATCCCAAAACCTGACTTTTCAGAGGGAGAGGGCCTAATATTCTCCGTTACGCCACTAAATTTAAGATAATTTTTTCCAATATACCAATTAATATGATCTCTTTTTATTGAATATGTGAATAAATAATGACGTAAAAGAAATTTTCTCATAAAATGTTTTGTATCAAATGCTATTGTGTTGCATTGCTATTTGACAAATGAGAGTTCCTATGTGTGTTCATGTACATATATATATACATATACGATATATAAATAAGATTTATATTAATGTCTTTAGACCAAATCATGTTAATACTGTGCATTTATTTTATGTTAATTGATTATTTGTACAGATCGGCGAAAAGCTGTGTTTGTAAAGAAATGAATAAAATATTTTAAAAATTATTCAGAGAGTATGTTTATTTCTCAAACGTGTATTGGAGTTATTAAAAAAAATAATTCTGCCGGAAAAATATTAATTCAGTTAAAATTACTGAAGTGTGTTTAATTCTTTATGGATTCCATTTATATAAATTGTACAAGTATAATTGTACAACAGCAGAAATATCTTCTTAGAAGTTTTATAAATAAAAGACGTACAAAAAAAAATCATGAAAAAATATACACTGAATTAAAAAACATGAAAAAACAGATAATTTGGGATTTATATATGCTCATTAATTATTTGTGTGTGCACAAGAATTAATGACTATGGTTGTCAAGTGTGTGTTACATTTTCACCTTTCGATGAGAGATGCTTACTATAAGTTAATTATTTTAAGCATTATAATGATTCACAACTTGTAAATTAATTTTATCTGAAGAGATAGAGAATCACTCACACATAAACCGAAACCACTTTCTCTTCTTAATATAGAACTTATCGTATTGAAGGACACAGTAATCTATTGACTTCTGATCTTGACTGTGTCAGATCCAGACCCACGAAATTCATCATGGCAAGGAGCTAGATGTACGCCTGTCGTTAATTGTAGCTTTGAGCACCATACAAGTGACAGTACGATTTCGCTCGGCTTCACTCCAATTTTTAGGAAGAACACTCTTGGTGCAGGGGAAGGAGGTTCAGGGGCCTCCACCTCTCTCCCCTTCCACCAACCTCACGAGGGGACTAGTGGCTAGACGGCTATTTAGAGTACCCCCATGGCGCAAAGACACTACATTTACAAACGTCCATGCTTTCTCCGGGATTCGAACCCAGGCCCTACGGCACAGCAATCAGCGTCGTTAACCACTATACCGGATGGGCGACAATCTTGCTATTTAGAGCCTCTGTTTGATGATGTTCATAACATTTGAAACAATTTAGCAAACATTTGTTACATTTTTTGTTCGATGTTATTCGGATAAATCAGACCTAGACCTTGACCACTTGGAAAATATTTATACAAACACTTGGTGTTGGCCCCCGAAAAAAAAGCAGTGGATTAGAAATGGACTTTTAGTAGTGCAATATTCTATTTATACAGGAAATATGGTCTTACTATGTCCGTATTCATAACGAACCAGCGTCATTATTAAAAGAAAATGGCTGAATCAAGTTTCTTTTGAAACAAAATAATCACATGATAATTATAATTTTCTGAACCATCAATGCGACTCATACAGTGACATACCCTAAAACCTGACACAAAGTGCAATAGGTTTCTAATAAACCATTTGCAAATATCTATGTAGTACATTTCACTGGAATTAAGATATTGGATGGGAAATTATTTTGCTTGGTTGGAATCGTTGAAGGATTGAGAATTGGTATTTTAAAATCCCCGTTTTATTGACTAACACAAACATAAAGGAACATCGCGACAAAGACACGTACAACCAGCACATGGGACGGGTAGGTTGTTAGATGGGTGAACTAAAAATTAATTATCATGCGATTCTTGGAGGACTCAAGACCATTATATGAATAAATAAAATCCTTTGAGAGAAAATTTAAGTCAATAATTACATCCACATTATGTAATTATTATATGAGAATACTCCTTAGTGCATTGATTTAAAATTAACACATTTTTCAGCTTAAAATTAAAATGCTTTAAATATAAAACTGGACAAATCATACAAACGACCAAAATTAAAGGAAAAGTTGTTGAATGTTTGTTGACAAACATAATTAAGTATGAAAATATAGAACATCCGGACATGTCCAGCAAGAGCTTCGTGGTTGGTAACCACATTAATAAAACTTCTCTTTCATTTCTTTTACAAAGAATCAGTTTCATCATTATTACTAGTTTAGCATCTACAAGCTTAAAATTTTGCACCGACGTTTGCAGAGAGAAAAATTTACTGACTTAATAATTCTTCAGAAACGTCTAATGTAGCACTTTTAAATACTTTATTTTTTTTTATATTTTTCTCTCTTAATTTCTTAAAGAACCGTTGTGTTAGTGCATTTTAGAGGGCCGTGGGTAGCCTGGTGGTTAGAGTATCGGACTCCAGACCGGAAGGCCTGTGTTCGATGCCCGATGCCACCAAATACCCTCTGAGTACACACGGAGTACGTGCTCGTTAAATCAGTGGGTCCGAAAGTCTTGTGGGCTGAATCACGAGTGCAGGGGACTGGAGAATATTTCTCTCCCCTCCAGTTTCATGGCAAAATTGTGGAGTTGGAGATAGGTGGTGTCGCCATCTATCCTCCCTTCGGGGAATTAGTTCGCCTAGCTAATTCGTATTGTCACCTTATTGGTGCTCAAGGCCTAGACCAACGACAGGCGTACTTCTAGCCCCTTGCCACGATGAATTTAGTGGACATTGTTCTGACTACGTCAGACAGGTGGCATTAGCCACAACAACACAGATGGAATTGGGCACAATGTCTCGTTTTTTAACATGAAATTACTTGCATTATCCGTGTCACTTGACTATGTTCTAAAGATACGATAAAAATCAGGGACGTCTTAAGGCGTGGGCCCGGAGCTTCGTCTTGTTCTCGACTCTATCTTAATAAGATCATAATCCGTGGAATTTTAATGGTCAAATATTATTCCCGTACATATTCTCCGAAAAGCAGGGAATTTCACACTGCAAATTATCAACTGGCAAAAGTGATAGGACTATAGTATTATGTGATGACCGTTATCCATGCCTATAGATATAGGTCTAGGCCTAATACCACATAAACAATCATTCAACTCATTGAGTCGAAATGCAGTGTAATGTCCTAGCCATATAAGTGATGACACTTGATTGATGTTTTGGGGAATTTATTTCACACACACAGGACAATCCACAGACATTAAATATTTATACGTTTTAAGTAGAAATCGTTGAAATTCAAGTTCATGACACTTGTAGAGAAATAATCCGTTACGCTCGCTGATGGAGCTAAAAATACTATGTCTCTAGTCGGGAGGAAATCCCACACTCTCCAAATATCCACACTACGCTCACGAATGGAGCACAAAAACTTGAGAGTTAATCGCTGAGTCCCAATCTCCACACTGTGCTTACTGGCGGAGCACACGAAATCGACCGCTCTGGTCGAGAGGTAATCACTGACTCCAAATCTCCACACTACGCTCACGGATGGAGCACACAAAATCGACCTCTCTCGTCGAAAGATAATCATCGACTGACTCTCGCGTGGCACTCGCGTACGCGCAGTGCTTCGGATCAGTCCTCGTTGCCACCTAGAGTCTTAGAAGGGATTTACAGTTCGTTACAGCAGCCATCGATCGACCGGTTTGTGCCTAGATTTTGATTCGTGCACATTTATTTGTTTCAAATTACCGTTTGAACGAGTATTTGACAACGCATGCTAGACTGTCTTCTTTTGAAGATCTTAGATAAGGCCTACTTTTGCATAGGGGCCCAGAGCCTCAAAAAATGTAATTCCATTAATATTGGATCAAAGAGAAATATTAGTGGAATTTTAAGATTTCTCTGGGCCCAGGGTCTCAAGGAGTCTTAAGACGCCCCTGAGAACAACTGTATGTATTCGACTGAATCAGAGCTTAATATCTAGATTCATATTGTATTTTGCTATTGTTTTATCGGTGAGCAACAAGAAGAAAAAAATAAAATTCCGAAATATAGGAGTGGATTCTGATTCTTAAAAAGGCTTAATAGAATCTATTTTTAGAATAGACCGTAAGTTTGTATATAATTTCCTCTTCACTGATTTACAGTCACAGCATGGATGGTTAATTAATATTTATTTCTAGGTGATATCAGCACAATTTTTAAATTCCACAATTTTATAATGCAAAAAGAAAGAAACATAGAAAATGATTCGTTACCTTAAGAACAAGGACATCACTTAATTATGACCTTGTATAATTTTTTTGACTGAATAATGTAAAGTTTTCTACTGTAGCTATATACTTTTGGATGCAACGATTAGGCGCACCGTGTAAATAATTCGAGAAATGATATGAAAACACCCTTCGTTTAGTATTAAATATTGTTCACGATCAACCTTGAAATAAAGACTCGAGAAAAATGAAATTATTCTTTAATAAAGTATTTTCGACTATTTTCAAGCTCT
>BMAV01010062.1:135281-151216 GCA_019973955.1 Trichonephila inaurata madagascariensis | reverse complement strand
AGACGCTTTTTTAAAATCACGGTTCCGAACGTAGTCGGATACCTTAAGCAATATGAAGACAAATAACGAGGTATGCGAGGTATGAGAAGACTTTAATTACCAGCAGTGGCGCACACACGAGGGGTGTCCTAGGGGTCCGGACCCCTCCCAAAGCCCTTGATTATTTTTCCGATTGATTATAATTCTAAGTATATAGTACGTAAAATTTAATTAAGTACTTGTTATGAATGATTAATTTTATTAATTAATGCTAATTATTTATTCAATAATTAGTTTTCTACTGTTTTTGTTTCCGAAAATCGACAAAATCAAAAGTAGCATGATACAAGAATGGTGGACTTGCGACCCTGGACACCCCCCTTGAAAAATTTGTGTGTGCGCTACTGATTACCAGTAACACTTACTTCAATTCAAGTGCACTGCTTTCCAAGCTATCTAATCTATATTCAATCTCCAGTGACAAATCGTCACCTTAATTATTATAATTATCAAATATTAAATATCTGCGTTACACTTTAAATTTGATTAATCACGGCTCCGTTAACAGCCTGTCCTCCCTCTCTCTCTAACTTGAAAGCCTGGATTTTATATAGCAGTCTTAATTTGCATGTTCACGTTCTCTTCTTCAGAGGAAGCGTTCTAATAAAATAGTTTTTAAGGACCAAAAATTCCCCAAGAGGCTTGTCAGTGAGAAGGTCGCGGATAGAGCCGTCACAAGTCTTTTGGTCTAATAGGTAAAAAAAAAAAAATCTGTAAAGCGACCTCGTAACTTCCCAAAACACTTCATAGGGGTCGATTTGCACAAACCCCTTTCTTAGCAGATCTTTAAATAAAAGAAATATGCTTGTCAAGTTCCAAACAAGTCTGTAGGTCTATAATAGTTTTCAAGAACTGGAATCTTTGTTTGTAACGCTTCCACAATCTACTTTGAGGTCGGCTTTCGCAAAACCGGTTCTTAGCGGATCTTTACTCAATAAAAGAAACTTGCTTGCCAAATTTCTAGCCTTTTGATCTTATAGTTTCGAAGATTTTGGGATTAATGAGTAATTTTTTTACTCTTAAATACGTAGATTGAACTCTAAAATAATGCTTATTTCCTTTGTTTTCTTTTCTCGTTCCCCTCTTCTTCAATAAAATATTCCAGTGTAAAGCTCTAACATATTAATTTATCCTCACGTATGATATTTTTTTAAATCCATACGACCAAATTTGAAAGCAATAAATTTAGTCTTGAGGACAATCTTTATTTAATATCAGCATTTGAAGGGAAAAAATCTTATTTCGGGTTTTTGAAACACAACATTGGAAACAATTTAGTTGCTAACGTGTTGCTTTCTTTCTTAAAAAATTCAAAGAATAATATTACAGATTTGAATACAAATGTTGTTTATTTGTTGAAGTATTATTAAAATATATACCATAATAACACAACGATAAGCTATAAAACTGCTAAACAGAGTGTTCCTGCTAAATTTGACGATTCTCAATCATGTGTGAATAAAACGAATTGCGTTTCGAATATTCGAAATTGTTTTATTAATTTCTTGACGTGGCTAAAGCGGAAATGATATCAATCTCTAATCCTTTCTCTCCAAGGTTTTTCTGAAGGTTTAAAATCAAGCTGCTTTTATTAGGTAAGACGTTGATATTTCGATAGGAACGAATGCTCGATCAATGAGCTAATTCAGTTGAAATGGGTATCATAGCTTTTATAATGAGGAAAAATATACTGGAATAATTTGATGTAGTGCAGCGGTTCTTAAACTTTCGATCATCCCCCCCTCCCTTTATGTATCAGCCTGACACTCTGCGAACTCCCAAAAGATTTTAAACATCCCTCCCTGACACTCCCAACACATGATTCCTCAATGATACTGAGACTATGAATTCAGTTCTTAATCTGTGCACACGTGTTTCTAAATTTTTTGAAAATACTACGTTGTAGTAATAGCTCTCTAAGTATTTGCAAACAATAAAAAAAATTGGATTAATATTCGCAATCGAAATACATGTTCTAGTGGAGATTTTTCAATGGGGCAATTTAGTGTTCTAGTCTAGAATGATACATCTTTCCATTTTTGCGTGAGGCCTTTCGGAGTCTGCAAAATATAGGGAAATCTTAACATTAAAGAGAAACCTTCGTGGACCCTCTAAAAAGTAGCGATGGCGATACTTTCCGAAAAAGATCGATTTTTAAATCGATTCGAATCGTAACCTGATGAATCGATTCGCAAAAAAAATAAGGTCCAAAAGATCGATTTCTAAGAAATCAATTTTGTATCAAGTCTGCATTTACAATGTAAATATATATATAAATCCATTTAATGAAAAATAAGAAAGATACCATAATAAACGATCTCTTATCAGTAAAATCAGGGAATTTTTCAGTTAAGGGAATTCGACAATTACAATTATTTTTATTACCATACCGAAGTATCAGGTATAAAAGAAGACATTTATTTTCTAATTGTATTTGTTACATTCGAAAGAGTTTAGATAATATAGCTTATAGTTCCCAATGATAAAGATAAATAGTTTTAAAGATAGTACATTTTACTAATTGTAAATAATTTTATGGTTTTCACCAAAACAGAAAAAAAATCAAATGTCGATTTTCTAGGATGAAATATCGATTCACTTATTCGATTCGGTGCTACGTATCGACTTAAAAAATCGATTTTTTTTTGGCCCGAGAAATTGATTTTTCGACAAATCAATCTCAGATCGCCATCCCTACTAAAAAGGTGCTGAGAATCTCAGTTAAAGAATCACTATTGTAGTGTGTTCAGTGACGTAACGTACAACCCCGCATCGCGGGAAGGGGTCCAAAACCTGACTTTGCTGGGGGGCCCTAATATTCTCCGTTACGCCATTGAGTGTGTTATATGAAATTGCACACATTCTCTATGATATGAAGTTTGTACCCAGTATATAGAGATTTAATTCTTTACAGTACGCCAAAGGAGTACTGTAAAATCCGACGTATAACGCGCACTTTTAACACCAAAAATAAGAGTGAAATTTACGGTGCGCGTTATACGCTGGATATAAAAATAAGAGTTTCAAAAATAAAAAAAGAGATAGCATAAAAAAAAAGAGACTTCTACAAAGATCGAAATACAGTTTACTTAACAGAAATGACACATTTCTCATTAACTTAAAGGGTTGTAGTTCAAGAGGTATACTGTTTTTTTTTCTAAAGCTAGGAATAATACCTCGAATAATGACTTCAAAACATAAAGAGTATTGCATTTGTACATTTCAGGTTTCTTCTAAAAAATGGGGGTGCGCGTTATACGGCGAATATACCTAAAAACTAAAAATTGCTGCTTGAAAGTATAGGCGCGCATTATACGCCGGATTTTACGGTAATGCATTTTGCAAAAGTTTTGATGACATGATTAAAATTACGTCAACGAGTTTTCTGTTAACCTACCAAGAACTATCTCTTTGCAGACTGAAAAATTCTACATGTTACGAAAATAAAAATAACTACTTGTGTTTATGAAACCTAAATTCAAGTTCAGAGACGGAATTTTAAAAAAAAATACAATTATGATATCAGGAAACGGACTATAATCTGAAAAAAGAATGTGTATGATTTCTTGGAATTCATTGTTAGTAAACATTGTCTGCTATCCATAATACTGAAACAAAAATATGTGGAATAAAAATTCAAGATTTACTATAATATATTCTATCAGAGCGGCTTATCTTTTGGATTTGGGTTACGATATTTCTGCTGACAGATCGTCGGGAGAAATAAAAACATTCAGCACCAAATACTGACTCGATAGAGATAAAAAGGAAGAATTTCAGACAGAGATTTTAAAACTATTTTCAAAAACGTAGTTGTTTGTTAAATAAGTTCTTTTGAACGAATGTCCGTATATTTGTCCTTAACTCATCACTTTATCAGAGCGAATAACACAGAAATTATATATAAAAAGAACCCTTTAAGGTATCCGACTACGTTCGGAACCGTGATTTTAAAAAGGCGCATAAATGGACTATTTTCATGATATTTAGTGTCACTTAGATTAGAATACATGTACAAAATTGTTTTATATATATAAGGACATTTTGACAAAAAAATTTATTTAAATATAATATATTTCGGCTAAAAGTTAACTTAAAATAACCTTTTTTCAAAATGTGTTCTCCTTTTGTGAAAAATGCTTCTATTATAATAATATTTTGCCTGTATATAGCTCAAACCTCTGTACAGAGGCTCAACTATGTGATTTTTGAAAAGTTCATATTATTTTCAGAGTTACAACCATTTGAAATATATATCCGCGTTTTTTTCTTAAAATTCCTCCACTCTGTTGTCGTAAGACATGGATAAACCCACTTCTAAGTTACATATTTCAAAAGTTCTAGTCAGCCTGTATACAGAGGTCAGAGCTATATACAGGCAAAACATTATTATATAATAGAAGCATTTTTCACAAAAGGAGAATATTTTGAAAATGGGTCATTCTAGGTTCATTTTTTGTCAAAATATTGTACTTAAATAATTTTTTATTGTAATACTATTCTTAAAACAATTTTATATACATTTTCTAATCTAAGTGACACTAAATATCATAAATTTTATCCATTTATACGCTTTTGCAAAATCACCGTTCCGAACGTATAGTCGGATACCTTAAATAATAAAAAAAATTTATAACCAATTAAAAAAAAGGTAGATATCACGGTTGAAAACAAAATATAAAAAATTGAACTTGTTTTATGACAGGAGGAAGAAAAATGGTACATAGACATGTATTTCATTTTTATCAATTTTATTATTAAATGCTAATAAAATGTTTCATATTTTTAAAAATTTGCTGTCATATTTCTTACGAAACGGAAGAATTAAATTTATTGTTTATTAATTAGTATTTAGGCCCAGTAGTCGAGTGGTAGCATATCGCACTTCCCCACCACAGGTCCGGGTTCTATTCTCGGGCTTGGCAAGTCCGACTCAGCCTTTCATTCCTACTGCAGTGGGTCGATAAATGAGTACCAAGCTTGCATGGGAATTTAAACATTGGGGGTCTCGCTTCAGCCTGATCGGGACATCTGCTTATGCACCTCAGCGCCCAATGGTCACGTACATTGGGATTGGCACAATAGGCCCTAGCCCTCATGGGCTGTTGCTCCACACAGAGTTTGAATTGTTATTTATTTTTTATTCTCACGGAATTACTTATTTTGTCTTCAGGGAAGGATATAATTTATTATGATGAACACACATCCGAAAAGAAAAATTAAATACACTTTGATCATAATTATCGAGTCAGCATTGTACCAAAACACTTTAATAATAAATATTTATAATTAATTGAATGCTGCTTTTTTTAATAAGAGCTACTCTTAATTAAAAGGAAAGATTCCAATTATCACAAAACTGTATTTTTGACTCATGAAGGATATGCATATTATAGGATATTTAAATATCATTTATAAATTTTTAAAAATACCGAAATTATGAAATTTTCTAAGATATTAAAAGCAATTATATATAAATTTATGTTTGAAGCATAGTGGCTGAGTGGTAGTGCATTGCGTTTCCACACCACAGGTCCGAGGTTAAAACCCCGGGCTGGGAAAGGTCGACTCAGCCTTTCATCCCTTCAGTGGGTCAATAAATGAGTACCAAGCTTGCTTGGGAACTTAACACTGGGGGTTTTCGCGTCAGACTGACCAACTGACCGAAACATCTGCTCATGTACCTCAGGATCCAAGGTCACGTATACAGTTCTGGGCACAGAAGGCCTTGGCCCTCATGGGCTGTTACGCCACTGAGTTAAGTCAAGAAACAATATTAAAGTTTCATAACTCTTTTTTCCCATCTTAAATACTGATAATTTAATTTAATATGACTTAAAATGATTCATTCAGTTTTTTATTAAGTAAATTAAAATGAATTATTAAGTAAATTTAAGTTTATTGCTTTTTATAAAACAAAAAATAAATATTTATATTATTATTTATAATAAAATTTAAATAAATATTTATGTTATATTATTATTTAAAAAATAAATATTTATTATTATTTTATTAATTTAATGTTACAGTAGGGCTAATTTGTTCATACTATACAAAAAAAAAAAAAAAAACCAAAAGTTTTTTTTTTCAAATAAACCGCTTGATAATTACGTTCGTGGAATCATCCATACACCTCCAATTTATTTTTAAAGCTTATTTATTGTGGCTGCAATTAAAAAATTTCCGTTCAGATCATGTTGAATCTATATCAGATAACATCTCACGCACACAATTATAAGTTTCCTAATTTCATTCTGTTATCGTCATATGACGTCAATGTTCGATCTTCTTGCTATTCGTACTGACGTGATTGAAAAACTGCTTGCAAAATCCAATGATCACGTTTAAGGCTCTCTTCAAGTGAAATTAGAGCACATTGTATTAACTCTGTACACTTTTTTTAGACAGAGATATGCTTCAGTATTAATATTACACCCACTATCCCATTGAAAGCAGCATATTTTGTTAAGCAGTTTATTTCTGTCCGAGTCAATCAGTTTTTTTCTTATTGATTCATTGATTTTTAACGTCGCACTTCGAAGTATCACGAGGAATAAAAGCTACGAATTTCCTAATTGTGAAATACAGTCAAGCGCGAAAAAGACACGACACATTTTTTTCAATTCCTACTATTAGTTCACAATCTCCATATATCTTCAAATTTTCAATAGTTAATAAAACACATTTCAAAGGGCTCAATTGACCTGGAATTGTATAATCACGATTATTTTGGATGACGATATGGTAATTTAATCATAATTAACAAAAATTAATTGATTAAAACTAATTATTCAAAGAATTACAGATACAGCCACGTTGGCATCATTTTTGGCGACTCAGCGACCCTTTTGGCGACTTGTATCAAAACTTCAAAAGGTTTTTTTTCCCTCACATTTTAAAGCGCTCATTTGAGCTGAAATTTTCTATACACGATTGTTTTGGGTAACAATACGAAAATTTAATTATAATTAATTAAAATCACAATCGACTGAAACTAATTATTAAAAAAATTACAGTTGAACCTGTTTTCGTGCGGTAGATAGGAACCGCATAAAAATAACCGCGCAAAAAAAATATTCGAAAATTTCATGAGTTCTTACATATAACAAGCAAATTCGTCGAAATACTGCAGAAAATTTTTCTTTTATGCGCTCGTACAAAAATAAAATCGCATAAAAAAGGACCGTACAAAAACAGGTTCTACTGTACAGATACAGTCACGTTGGCTTCATTTTTAATGACTTGGGTCGAAACTTTAAAAGATTATTTTTTTTCTCCCGATTTAAAGCATTCAGTTGAACTGAAATTTTATATACACGATTGTTTTGGATGACAATACGATACTTAATTATAAGTATAATTAATAAAAATTAATTGCCACTTAATATTGGGATTCTGTCATATGTATATACATATTTATATTAATTGTAATTATTTGATATAAAAAGTAACTAAAATAAAATTTTTCTTTGTTGACCTAAGTAGGAATTAACTTTAAAAAAGTTTTTTTTTTTTAATATTACTTGTTTTTTCTTCTTTTATGTAAAAATGCTTTTTATTGAGTTATATTAGAGCCGCATTATAAAGCTGCACGAGTACTAATGGCGACGGACCTCGTAATTTTGAATCATGGTCAAGTGGCTAGGACGACACCTGAGTTGGTATCTTCTCTCCTCACTTCCACACCACACCATTAGAAGGACGTTTGAGTCTCGACATGTTTAACTTGCATCAGCCCCCTCTACGTGGAGGGTCATCAGCGGTACCAGACCCGAACTCACGACACGCCACTTACCGAGTCTATGATTTTGACCTCTACTGAGGCAACGAAATTCTTTTTGGACTTCGTTTCTTACACTGTTATATCGAATAGTTTTTAGTTTTACAATATTATTGAAAAAAAAAAAAATCTGAGCAATTATAGCATATTTTTTAAATTTTAGATATGCAGTGTAGTAATCTGATGTACATCTTTCGAAATGTTGCGAATTTATATAAAATTTGATGTTTTTCTATTTGAAAATATGTTCTGAGTTTATAGATGGGAGAGTCTCTTTGGTGTTAGACAAAGATAGCCTTAATTTGAAGCAAAAATAACTTTGTCATTTTTTTAGCAAAGAAATGTTTTCACTGTGATTTACATTGCTTATATGATTGTCCAAATGAAAAGCGAAAACGTGTGATTACTTTAGAATAACTGTAGTTATAATGCACCACTGAGCAGGGATATAAAGGGTTATGGGAGGTGTACATCGTATACAGTGTTGGATAATAAAACGTATTTGATGCATAAGGATTTGTTGGAATAATGGGTGATAGTACGGTTTCTGATTGCAGAAGATAATCTTAATACGGTCAACTATCGGCGATTGGTAGTAGTCTATGTCGAGCACTGTTTAGGTCGAACGGCTATGAGCAACTGGAGTGAAAGTTTCGTAAAGGGCGGCAAACAATATCAGATTTCCATGACAATGTCCATTCACGCGTCTCCCTAGAAACCCAAACGAACTTTAGAAAATTCCGTTGGAAAGTGTTGGAACATCCACCGTACAGTCCAAATTTGTCACCCTCAAACCATTTACGCTTTTTTCCACTTAAGACAGCAATACGTTTCCATTCAGACGATGAAATGAAGGAAGCTATGCAGGACTTTCTCAAGAGAACCAGCCCCGATCTTACTACAGCAAAGGCATAGATCTGGTCCCCACACGATAGTACCTTTGTTACAACGTTCATGGCGATTTCTTTTTCTTTTCAATAAAGGTATTTTTTTTATTCAACTTGTCCACTTTTCATCTGGGCAACTTTTATTAGTACATTAAACTTATACAACAGAAATTTATTTGTGTAATTCCTTTTTGAAAATTAATTTGCATACATATTTTTTCGTATTTCCTTACCTAATGAGGGAAAAAACAAAAAACCCAGAATTTTTTTTTAGAACTATTATTTGTATTGCTTGTTTAATTTCTATTTTGAAAAGTTTTAATTCACGATTAATGTTACATACATAAATGTTGACATATTATTTAAAAATAGGAAAATTATACTCTTAAATATCATCACAATCATAGATTTTTTGAAAGACGGATGTCCCGGCATTTTTAATTGTCTCTAACTTCCATAATTTTTTTCATTTTCCAGTTGGGATAACATACTGTTGGATTATAGAGAGGAAATATTTATCTGCAGATAAAAATGTATTTTCCCTGCTTTCAATCACAGTTTTATTTTTGCATTATTTCTTAAAGAAATATGAAAATAAATGTTTCTCTTAAAAAGAAAACTTTTATTGTTCCTTATAACAACAATAAAAATTCATTATTTCCGGGATACCTTAAAATTCCTAAGTGTTAATTTAAGAGTGTTTGGGATAATATTATAATTTTCATGTCAATAGAGCTAGAGAAAGGAAAAATATCAAATTCGAATTGAGAACTTTGTTTTCCGAATCATCTCACTTAGAAAATTTAAAATTTTTTTTAAAGATAAGACAGAAGTTTTGATGGATAAGTTCCTATAATAAGCTACAAAAGAGAGAGTGCTCGATTGATTTCTATAGTCTTCGATGAGGCATACTTAAGTTTGTCAGCCCCCCACCTAAAAAACTTGTGAACACAATTTTAGAAATTGAATAGATTCAACTTTCAAAAAATATTTTTATTACATAAAATTTGATAGTTTTAGCTAATAAAAGAAAAACAAATTTATAGTCACATTTATTTTTTAAATTAAATTCATCAGCTTGATCAATCGTGTACAAATATAGATGAGAAAAAGTTCTTTTTCTTCTGAAACGAAATGAATTAAAGAGAGAAACTCGGTAATTTGATTAATACTTAATTTTACTTAAAACATACGTATTACACTAATTCAAAACTTTTTTACTTAAAAGCATTTAATATTTTTAACTTTTTGTGAAAAGAATAAATATATTATCTAGATTATGATGCAAAAACCTTTCCTTCAGGAAATCGTACTTAGAAATATATAAATAAAAAAGAAATTAACACTTTTAAACTTTATTCTGTAATTGTGTTAACAATGCTGGCCTATTTTTTTTAAAAATGTGTTTGATTTTCATTCAATAATAATTTATTGAAAAACTTTTACGTAAAATTTGGGTTTGTCAACCATTTTAGTTTAATGTAATAGTTCAGCAATTGAAATAATCAAAGTCGTAAATTATTGAACAAAATGTTTTTGTCGTATATTGATTGAAAATAACAAATATGTAGTTTTTATTTTTTCAATATATTGACTGAATTTTATACCAATAATATAAAAAAACAACAACCAATTTTTTAAATCCATCTTGACATTTGCTGACGCTTTCCAGACATTCATGCTCCAGAGGAGTCCTATGTGGATGAACCTTGTTATTTCCAGTTTATTTAATAGGAATTCACTGCATTCCCTGAAAAAGTTAACATACGACTTCAAGATTTTGTCCCTTTACTTCAAACAGTCTTTATTAAAATTTATGGAGTTTGTGAGTCCTGATCGTTTAACCTTGAGGCAGCTATTTCATACAAGCATTTCTAAAACAATAAAGTGAAATTTTACCACTTATTAAAAATATAAAATGCTTATGTTTCTCAAGTTATTTATACAGATAAAATCCTATAAGTGGTAAGTTCAAGAATCATTTGAAAGGCGCATTAAATGAACAAAATCATCCATAACTAGAAAAGGAAGCTAAACCCTTATAATGTCGGTTATTGCACCATGATTAAATATATCATATAAAGGAAATAAAATAAATTTAAATTATATCCATTTCAGGTGAAAATATTAAACGCCATTATTCCACTGCTCACTCCGTTATTATGTTACATTTCTCCTTAGCTGGTTTTTTTTTTACAGTTCTAAAGTAACTCATTAAATCCTTATCGGATTCTTTCATTGCCAGATACAACTGGATAATGACTACTAATCTGAACTTATAAATATAGACATAAATTATTTCTCTGACAAATAGAACTAAATACACTACTCTCGACGAAGTTCTCGTTGAAAGATGAATAACATACCAAGCTCAAATCTGCTTTTCTCCATCCGCCAACGCCTGTTACAAGTTTTAATTATTTTTGATAATTGATTCAAAAGATCATTTTAAACGATCGAATCAAAATAGTAGATGATTTTAAAATGTGGTTCTGAGTATTGAACTGAATATAACAAGATAACAAAAGGCATAGTTTTCTCAGATTTATATATGTGGCAATGAAAAAAGAGAAAGTTCGTAAAATTTCCGTGAGTATTTTTCTTAGGAGAAACAATATGTGTGGAATATTTTACATCTATTTAAAGAAATTAATCAGATTATTTTAATAAGATTAGATCAGAATTTTTAAACAACTAAGAATCTTTAAGCCTTATTATTATCATATAAACAAAACATTATTTTTTCTAATTGCATCATAAGCGCACACACAAAACCAGTTTATTCAATGATTCATTCAACCGACACATAGATTTTTGCACAGTAACGGGTCCTTCTGAACATATCTTAACAAAAAATTGTTTCTGTACATGCTTACTGACAAAAAATTAAAAAAAATCATTTGATCCAATGTTTTTCCTTCAGAGTGATCAAACAAAAGTTCTTGACTTAAATTTTACTATAATTTGTACTATTTTTTTCCGAAGCATGATACAGGCCTTAATCATCTGTTAGATTGATAAACGAGATTGCTCATATGAGATGGCAACACAACATTGTCCAAATATGGATGGAATCTTGGATCTTTCTAGCAGAAGTATAATTTATTCCAGTAAAAACGCAGAAATATTAATCTGTTGACTTTTTATTTAAATTTCTCTTCAGATATGCTGTCAAATTTTATTGAAAATAATTTATCTTTCTAATCATGTTGGCCGCAGAAGCTGCTGACGTTTTAATCAAGAAGGGTAAACGGGCCACAGCAGCATATATTCAAGGAGTTTGTACTTCTCAAAGTAATTCAGATATAACAAATGAAGTATTTGACTCAATATTAAATCCTTTGGTACCTATCAACGATTGGGATTCCATAGATTGGTGCAAATGGCTCTTAGCTGGTGGAAGAACTCCTGAAGACTATACTCAAACAGGTGAAATAATATATTTATTGTGTTATTTGTAATTTAAATTTATTTAATAATATATTTTTCACAAAATTTATTGCTATGTTAATGGTAGCATTAATTAAAATTGTTTGCATTCATGAATATTTGTGCAATGCAAATGATTAATTTTTTTGAATGTTACTTTTGGAATATGGATAGCATTATCTATATCTGATTTTGTACAACCTCACTAATTAACATTACTATATTTTTGCTGTTTTATTTTTTGATGCATTTATTTTATTAGATTTTATGTTTATAAACAAAAAATTATTAGAAATGCTGAACATGTTCATTTGTAGAGACATTTCAGGCATTAACCCAAAAACAAAACTTGGATATTTATCATTTTTGTTTTTTGGTAAAAAAAAATTTTTTGGTGTAATCCATAAATTTTTATTGATTTTTAAAACATCAAATAACTGATTACAACTTTAGATGAAACTTTTTTGTGTATAAGTTATCATTTGTCATGGGGAATAATGACTCAATATTTATTCTATTTTTTTTCTCATTGAAATCCTGAAATGTCTCATATTATATAAAACAAACGTATGTTATTATGTATGGCACCTGTCCTATGGATAAATACCCTTTATTTTCGCCGAAATGTGTATACATTTTAAAGTATTTTAATTCATCCCGTAAAGATTTTTAATTGAATTATATATTGAAAATAATCATTATTCCTCTGGTAAGGTGTTTTTAATCATATATGTATTTATATGAACCTTTATTAAATATCTTTTTCCGTTTTTAGTTCAAAGGTATGACAATGCTACTACCTGTGGACTTGTATGGACTGCTAATTTCGTTGCTTATCGATGTCGTACCTGTGGGATATCTCCTTGTATGTCTTTATGTTCTGAGTGCTTCCAAAGGGGAGACCACAAAGGTCATGACTTCAACATGTTTCGCAGTCAAGCTGGTGGTGCATGCGATTGTGGAGATAAAAGTGTCATGAAAGAATCAGGGTAAAAATAATTTGAATCTAAATTATTGATTTGCATTATTTTTAAAGAGTTTGAATTATTTAGATGTATTCCTTTCATGCATTAAATTTTAAACTTTTATTACCTTATACATTCAAAAATTGAGGGGATATTTTTTGGTACTTACGTATTATCACACAACCAATTGGCAAAGTTATATGAAACGAAGTACCTGGTTGCCAATTCAGTGCATATGACACATAAGAGATCAGGGTTGCCTAATTGGCGAACTAATAATAGAGTTAGCGATTGTTGTGATAATTTGTAAGTACCTATTTTTCTTTAAAAGTTACATTTTTTTTTGGCATAGTAATGCTGTTTACTTGAAAGAAATATTTCTAGAATTTTAATGAAGTGTAACTTTTTTTCCTTATTAGTGGTATTTATTAAAGACTTGGAAATGTAGTGATGTGGAACTTACGCATGAAATATGATGCACTGTTTGATTCCAAAATTGTGTTTTAACTGTTTTACAGGTTTTGTCAGAGACATGGATTGCAGAACCAAAGAAACAAACCAGAGGCACCTCCAGATCTTCTTTGTGTTGCTGAATTATTGATGCCTCGTTTATTTTTGAGGCTGGTTCAGCATTTACGGGAAAATAGCGAGCCAGGTTAGTTAGATGTATACATTTATTTAAAAAATTTTATCAATATATTTTCTGAATATTTTACTGCCTTAGAATTTCATTATGTTTACTTAAAAAATTAATTTTAATATTCCATTTTTGAAAATAATTAGATTAATAGTTAAGATGTTTTCTAGGCAAATATGTATATTCATTTTTCTTAGCTTTTATAGATACACATCATACAGCTATGCACTTTGCAGACGGATACTTGTCACTTTTGCAATCTCACAGTGAAATGGGAGCAGCAATGAGAACTGTTATGACTCGAGCTCTTATTAATCCACAAATATATTACATGTTGGCTGTTGGTAAGTTGGTTTTACTCTCAAATATATCATTCCATTTGTTATTCCATATTTTTATGTAAAAAATCCGTGCTTTCATTGATGCATATTATGTTCGTCAGTTATAAAATAGATAATTCATTATTTATATCAGAAGGTAAAACAGTAATATAATTTTACAAGTATAAAAATTACTGGTTAAATTCTATTTTGGTGTACTGCTTGGTGACAAATTCAAAACCATGCCAAGTGCGTGGCTTTCAAACTTGAAGTCAAGTAAATGGGAAACAAAATGGCATGATGTAAGAAGGACAGCAGTTGAATAGTTTTATGAATGCCATGAACAACATTGTAGGGAAAAGGGAAATTATAAAATAAAAGTACATGAACAAAACACATTTAAAAAGCAAAACTTCCAGGGAAAAACACTTTATTATGAAGGGTCATCTGAAAAACATTTATTTGATTTTCTTTCAGTCCCTCCCTTTAGTGTTAATAGACAATCCCAACTGCTTCCATTTTACATAACTTGCTCTCAATAGTCAAATTTTTTCTGCCAATTGCTATACATTCATTCATAACAGCAATCACACAAACCTTGTAACAAAATATAAACCAATTAACACAATAGTATTCTTTTTTATATGAATGATCCAGTAGCATAGCAAAGAATTTTAGGCCTCCCCTCCCCCTGTAAAGTCAAGTTTTGGGTCCCTAAGACTTCCTTCACACCATTCCGATTCATTCACCATCAAACTTGTCTGATTGACCAGGATTTGGCTTCATAATTTCCCCCTCAAATAAGACAAGATTCGCTTCCTGCCTTCACACCAGCCGAAACCGGTTCAATCCGCCGTCATTTTCGTTCACATGTGATTCAGCAGGTCAGATTTTCTTCACTCATTCACCAACAGCCAGGAGCAATTTCTTAAAGAAAAAATGAATTCAAACAAATAGTGATGATTTTTATTGTTTTTTATGTTATTAGTGATTATGTCACATAAAGTTTCTATTAAAGAAACTGATTTCAGATGTTTGAAGATAATGATTTTCCAGTTAGGGTTAGCAGGAGTTTGTTTTTATACCAATAGATGGCGCTTATATTTTTGGTATTCATAGTATTCTTTTTCATTATGTAAACTAACTCTAGTTCTTGTCGCTGCGCATGTAGGCTGCATTTTATCCCTGCTAATTTTGTGCAAATAAAAGAAATTAATTTTGCATGTATTGTTTTATTCAATTTTAGAAATTTGAAAACTTTATTCTTTACTTAATAATACTTTAAAAGCAAAATGTGTTTTTTTTTGGGAGAGAGGGGGAATATTCTGAAGGATGTTTGAAATAGCTTCAGAGATAAATTTGATAAGAATTTATTTAATTTTGGGAGAGAAAAAAATTAAATATCTATAAGAATGCTAAAATAAATTAAAACACCGATATTGTCGATAATTTAAATTTTTTAAAAAGATTCTATTTTATTACTACATAAATCTCAAATTTTGTTATATGAAGCAAACAAAACGTAAATGGCATGTAAAAATTTTAATTCATTGTATTAGAAAACACATAATTAAATATATAATCAAAAAAATAGTTGTTATATGCTACAAAAGCTGTAGTATATAACAACATTTGAAATGCATTTTAAAAACATTAGATATATTATTTGTAAAAGTAATTGCATTATAATATAATTACAATTCATATTTATTATTTGTTACTATTTTTCAGACTATAATTGCTTTTGATATTAACATGCAAAATATAAAAAAAAATAAATGAATAAAACCGTTCTTATATTTTTTGTTTTATGTATTTCAATTTCGAAAATAAATGAATAAGGATATAGTTGTGAAATTAATAGCTTTAAATGTTAAT
>BMAV01010062.1:121565-135181 GCA_019973955.1 Trichonephila inaurata madagascariensis | reverse complement strand
GTGTGAAGGCAAATCTCTGTTCATTCAGAATCGCTGTGAATTGGAAAGATCGCTGCAGACTCAGAATTGTTTGGTGTGAAGGGAGCCTAAGCAGGATCTTAAAAAGGATTGTAAATCATAACATCAGGCTTTTGAACCCCTAGAGTCCTGGGCCCCCTGCAATGGGGATGTGTACGTTACACCACTGGAATGATTTTCCAAATCAATGTCTAATAATTAGCCAAATTTCATACATGAAATTGTCTTTTTTTGCTTTTGATCACACCATGCAGATTATTACCTCCTTGTGAATGACAACTCCAATTCACAATTCAATTTCTCCTTTATCTCAATTTTTTTTACACTTTGGACATTCATATTTTTCAGCAGCTAAACCTTCTCTCACACACCATTCAATTCGTTCCTTTTTGCTGGCTCCTAAATGGTTGAAAAAAAACCCCCATTCATTCCATCCAATTCATTTTGACTATCTTTCCAGTTCTTGCACATTTAAATAAATCAAAAAGTAAAAAGGCTTGATTACTGCTATGATATAGTTTGCAGGCATGTCTGAGGTAATATAACTATTGGTTACTAGTGCACATGTAAAGGGCAACAAGCTTTGTGAACATATTATCCAGTTTGGTGACAGAAGTAAACTGGCACCAAATAGTGCATTAAAATTAAGATCCAACCTTGAAAAGAACACATAAATACTGTATGTTTCTGAATATAAGCCAATCCATGTAGAAGTAAAGAGTGGGGTTTTTTTTTAAAAAAAAATTATCCCAAATTTAAAATCTGTATAGAAGCTGAATTGAGAGAAAAAAAAATTCTGTAATGCTTAAATATGTTGCCATGCAAGTGAAAACATTGTCAAATAGGTAAAATGACTGGAATATTTTCCAATCAAATTTCTGTAAAGTAAGATGCCAATGACAGTAGCTTAATTTTTGGTAATTCTACAGCAAATGATTGTCAACTTATTTTATGCCTTGGAGGAAAAATGCATTGCATGATGAATATATGCATTCAGACATCTCAATGAGTGAATGTAAATTTTAAGAACTATTCAGAAACTCGGATTCTGACTGTGACTTTGAAGGATTTATGTGACTTTTTTTCCATCTGGAATAAAATTCAATTCAAAACATCCCCAAAATTTAAAAAATTTAAATTGCCGCTTGGCTAATGGAAAAAGTTTTTTAAAAAGAAAAAAAATGTTTTCCTTAAACAAAGTTCTATTTTTCTCTGAAATTAGCTTGTCCGTATATCAACTGCCCCTCTTACTTTAATTTTGTTCAAAAAAATAAATTCTCGGCTTTTGCACAAAAATTTACCGTGTGTTTTAATTCCCGTAATTTTTTGTGTGTATCTTTATATGTAGATTATTAGTCATGCAAGTTGACTTTTTTTTTACTTTTTATGATTTTTTTAATTTCATGATTAGTTATAAAATATTAGATATTGTTCTTATCAATGGACAAGAACTTTTGTATTTTTTACATATATTTATAAAAAATAGTCATTTTCATTTTTAAAAGCAAATTTTTCACATTTTTAGAGTGCGAGTCAGGAAATCATCTTCAGTATAGACGGGAAAGTCTGTCCCAGTATCTTAATGCAAGAAACAGTTTAGAGTCTATAAGCGAAGATATCAGTAACCGTGATGGTATGTAACATTGTTATTTGATTTTAACTATAAGATTGATTTGTTGTTTATTTGAATTATTTTTTAATTTGTGTTATGAATGGATGTGTTGTCTAAATAAGAATTTTGAATGGTTCATCAAAAACCTACTTTTTGTATGTAATTGTATAATAATAATAAAAAAAGGCAGATAATAGTATTTTTTACAATAATTTAAAAAATTTCTTGTTTTTTTATATTTGTATATGTATTAATATTTTTTTTATGGTGAAAAGTTTATTTAAAGTCATTTACTTATTTTAGAATGAAAGTTTAAAAAGTTTTTACAACATTAAATATGAAGGCATTAATGAACCTTGAAGTTGA
The DNA here is from genome assembly GCA_019973955.1 of Trichonephila inaurata madagascariensis. Classification (NCBI taxonomy): domain Eukaryota; kingdom Metazoa; phylum Arthropoda; class Arachnida; order Araneae; family Nephilidae; genus Trichonephila; species Trichonephila inaurata. The sequence goes on along the minus strand of BMAV01010062.1, from coordinate 133,185 downwards.
TAACTTCTGTTAATCTAATTTTCATAGGTTGGATTTGTGATGCAAAAGATTAATCTTTATAGGTTGATCATTTCAGTAAATTGTTCATTGAGCCTAAAAGATATGGAACATGCTAATTTTTTCATTTAATTTTTTGAACTTGTTTAATTAGATTCATCCTTAACCAAATGATAAAGGACATGGTCTGTTCTTTTTGTTTAATCTTATTCTTCTATTATGTTATTTTATATTTTGTCATTGTCAAATGTTAAAGTAGATGTAAGATGTATGATATTGCTCTCTATGATTTGAAAGTTTTTTTTTACAACCTGTAAAATATTTAAAGTGTAAATAAATGTGCTTTAAACATATATAATGAAAAGAAGAAAAAAAAAAAAAATGTTACAAATCTAAAATTATTAAATTAATATTGGAAATTAGGATCAGATCATAGAAAGCCATATGTATATAAATTAGTGAAAATTATTTGGTGAAAAAAAAGTAATATGTTGAGTAATAAATCCAGAATTTCAGTGGTTTTTCTTACTTTTATGATGTGGAAAGGGGAAAATTGCCTAATCTCCCCTTTTTGTACAGGGAAAAAAATATTGAATCAAAACATTAAGCTAATATTTAATTTTTATCTGTAATTTTACTTCTGATTTAATATGTTTTTTATTTTATTACTGTATTACAACAATATGCTTGACTTAATATGGTAATTACTTTGTTTCTTGGAGGTGAGATCATTGTAGAGGTTATATATTGATATAATATATTTATTTTGATAGTATTAACAGATTTCATTATTAATATTAATTGTACTTTATTATTATTATTATGAGGTAGTTCTACAAGAATTTAACATTTAAGAACATCAAAATTTCTTTAAGATTTTTTTTATTTATTTTAGAACAGTTCGATTTTCATTTTTGAAAGAGAGCAAAATGAAAATCTTTTTAGACTAGTTTAATAATTAAATAATCTAAAAGATGATTTTGACAGCATAATCTTTATTAATATTTAACCCATTTTAATATTTTTGGATTCTAAATTTGGAAAATTGCCACATGAATTTTGGATAAAAAATTGAGGGAATTTGATTTTTGCCAATCACATAATTTCTGTTCTTTATTAAAGATTGGAGCCATATTAAATACTGACAATAAACATAATTCCTTATCCCTTTTAATAAAATGATTTAGTAATTCATTTTATATATATTTGTACTGTCCTTCTTATTATTCTTTGTATAATATTTCATGTTTGTGAAGTTTATATTAAAAAATTAATTCACAAATGTCATTTAAATTCTCAATTCAAAGAAAATGGCCAAAATTCAGTATATAATTAAAAAAAATAGACTCTTTATATGTATTAAGCTTAGAATCTTTTAATTTTCTATGTATTCTGTATAATTTTTATTTATTTGTGTTGCATTTAGGTATAAATCTTGTTTTTTAGAGTAAGAAAATTAAAATTTTCATATTAAACCTCATTTTTTTTGAACATGTAAATTTCATATTAAAATTTAAAAATTGTCATCGTATGACTTATTCTGTATTTCTATTTTTTGTTTTACAGATTTAAGATTAAAATTAGTACTCCTGCCCTTAAACTGAAACATTTTAGAAAATCCATTTTTTTCCAACTACTCAAATTTTTTTTCTAATTAATTTTTTTATTCATTCTGTAAAGAAGTATCAAGATAAATTTCATATTTAGTGTTTTCATCTAATATTAAGGAACAAAATTCTGATTGACATTTTCATTTAATTTTCTTGGAAACTTGTATTCAAACAGAAAATTTTTTACTTTAGTTAGGAAGTTTGAATTTTAATATATAAAGTAGTGCATCTATTTAATATAATAGTGTAGCAGACCAAAGTATGGAATATATTTTTTATATGGTAAAATTGGATTGATATTTAACATTCAATAAATCTGCTGAAGTATATTTATATGCTATGGAAATTTGTATGGGATATTAGTATTGTGGAAGCTGAGTGGTAGCATTTCGGGCTTCCATGTCACAGATCCGGGATTCAAATCCCCGACTGGGAAAGGTTGATTCAGCCATTCATCCCTTCAGTGGGCTAGTACCAAGCTCGCTTGGAAACTACATACTGGGGGTTTCACATCAGACTGACCACCTGACCGGAAAATCGGCTCATGCACCTCAGAACCCAAGGTCACAAAAACTGAGATGGGTACAGTAGGCCTTGCCCCTCATGGCTGTTCCACTGAATTTAGTTTAGTTTATTAGTATTGTGAGTTTATAAATGAAAAAAAATTTTTAGTTAATGTATTTCAGGATATAAAATTTTATTTTTATTTCTCCTTTTAGACAGAACTGCTTGGTATGCTGCTGACCAATTAAAAAATTCTTCTTTTTTGGATGAACTTGTATTTTGGACAATTAAATATGAATTTCCCCAGAAACTTGTGTGTTTACTTTTAAATATGATGCCAGATCTGACTTACAAAGTAAGTTCTTTCATTGTCACATTTTTAAATTTTAAATTTTATTTCCTGTTAATCTATGCTATTGTTTAGTTTGTTCTTATAAACATTTTTAAAAAATAAATTTGCATATTGATTTTTTTAAATAATATTCTTAAAATTTGTAATGTTTCTAAATTATAAAAATTTTTGAAATTCATTTAGTTTTTAAAGCATTTATTTTTAAAATTACCTTTCTAATATGACATTTATGCATGTAATGTGAAAGTAAAAGCATTAAATAAGGTCACATGATTAACCAATAAGAAAATTAATTTTTTTTACGTATGCACATTTAAAGACTAAATGTATTTTATGTTGTAGATTTTAGAATTTCAGGTGTATGTGCTCAGTTTCAGGTGATATTTCAACTATTGTAAGTTACTTCTGTTTTTTAATTAAAGCTAAACTATAAACAACATAAATAATTCAGCTCAGATTTGAGAATTTAAAAATTTATATAAAAAGTTAAATATAAACTGTTAAATATAAAAGTTAGATATAAAGTTGAATATATAAATTAATATATATTCAAAATATTAAATGATTGGAAAAAATGATATATTTGATTTAAATAAGTGGAAATTCATTTGTAATAACTCACTCATTAAATATTCAAATAATTAGATGCAAGAAAAAAAGCTGCAAGTTAGAAGGAAAATGTAAATTAAGATGTTAGAAGAAAAATGGTCCCAGAAAAGTGAATAGTTTTTATATTTTAAGAAGTTCCATTGATTGGGTTTGTGTGGTTCATCCAATATGGTTTACTGCTTGATTTTTTTAAGTATAAGGTTTGTCTTGAAATTTTTTTAGATGTTTTATTTTTGAATCTTTTTTTTAATTATTTTTTTATGTTTATTTCAATTGAGCTTTAGAACTTTTCTAAAAGTATTCGTGTATAATTTTTCTTCTTAGTTTTGTTACCTATTTTAAATTAGTATACCTTTAGAACCTTTAAATTATTGTACCTTTAGTTTTTGTAATTTATTTAGTAAATTTAAATTTCATGAATTATTTTATACATATTCTCTTTTTACTGTATTTTAGATTTTTTTGTATTGACAATTTGCATTACTTTGCATGAATATCACCATAATGTCTTATTTCTGTTCTTTTATAGGAAGCATTTACAAAGATATTTGTGAAACATTATGGTTTGATTAGCAAAATGTTATCAAAATCCAAGGATTCTGAAACTCTTTCTAATAGAGTTGTACATGTAAGTGTTCAGCTCTTTAGCAATGAAGATCTTGCTTATCAAATGACAAAGGAGTATGACCTGTTACAGATAATGGTGGATAGTTTGAGTTGTATGATGCTATCAATTTCACAGAAAAGTACTTTACAATGTAAGTATAGCTCTTTTTTACAGTGAAAAATATCTTTAAATCCAGTATACAAAAAGGACATAATTTTACGCATTGAATGATTATTTTGGCAGTATGCTAAAAATGTAACATGCAAAGAAAAGTAATTTGTTATTAGTTTTGGGCCAAAAAATAGCATTATGGTTACTATATGATAATAACAAATGTCAATGGTTTAGTTAGTGGAGTTAGTGTGTCCATTCGAACACTTTTGCTGCTATTAATAATAATAATAAAAAATTGTAATGATTTTTGTGATGATTTTATTTAAAACTTTGAATTTTAATAAATATAAGTACATTTATTTAAACTTAAGGAAAAGAGATAAAATTATTCTTTGAATTTAATTTGGATGGGATATGCATAAGTTTTTAGTTATTTTTTTATTTATTTAGGTATAGAATTGTATAATTTTTAATTTATTTTGATTCACATATTTCTGTAAAGGCTTTCAATTCAAAAATGCAAAATTGTCTTATTTATATACATATAATTTAGTAGTGTGCAGATGTTTTATGGCTATTTGTAAAACTTTGCAGTACAAATAGTATCAGGCATAATAATTGACCTGTTTTTTTTTAAAGTATACTGTGCTAAAGTTTTCATTGTTTGAGAACTACTCTTGTATATTATATATGTAAAATTTATTCAATATATTTTGAAAAGTTTCATTCAGAGGAATTTGCAAAAGTTTTGTTTTACATGTTATATGATTGACATTTTTAATGTAGTGTATCTCATTATTCTATATAGTACAATGAATTTATAACTTAGTTTGTAAGGCATTTGTAAGCTACTGATTTTTATATACATGTATTAAGATCAAGAATTAATTTTAATTTGGTAAAGCATTTAATGATTCCCTTACCTCTCTGTTTTTAATATCTTAAATTTTATTCTTTCCCCCCACATTTTTTGTTACTCAAGCACTCTAATATTTGAAAAATATGCAGATTTTTTTTTCAAATCTGAAATTGTTTTTTCCCCCTAGGTCCTGAGAAGAATGAACATCTAGTTGTAGATTGTGGTCACCATATAATGAAAGAACACTGCTATTGGCCTCTTGTCAGTGACCTTAACAATGTCCTTACTCATGCTGCTGTTGCATATGAGTTTCTGAGTGATAGCAACCTATTGAATCAGTGGTTTAAATTTCTCTCATTATTTCAAGGTATAAATTTAAATTCACAGTTTTTTGTCCCTTGCGAGTATGTATTTTGTAGTTTAGTATGTTCTTGTGAATTATTGATTTATTTTTAAGTTGCTGGATGAGCATAATTGAATTCTAAATAAGATAAATCTGAATTCTTTTTTGAACTGAGAAATTAGCAACACAAAACAGTTAAAGGAGCAATACATCATACAAAGCTGATTTTTATTTTAAACTTTCTGCCATTTTATGTGACTATAGTGCAAACTAAAAATTTTAGTTCTTTGTTTAGTGGAAGAATTATTTTGTTTTTTAAAAAAATATGCATTTTTAAAATGTAAGTTGTCAAGCTGTGCTGTTGATTAATTTTTTAAATATTATACTTTTTCAAAATATTTTTTTTTTCTAATCAAAAGCATCCCTTATATAACTATTTGGAGAACTTTAAATCTAAACATTTAAATGATGATTTTTTCAAAGCAGCAAAGTTGAAAAAACATTTCAATGATTTGTTATGTGTAAAAAAATCTGGAGATTAAATGGGATATAGCAATTATAACAAATTATACCTTTTCACACTCACATTTTTGCTGTCCATATTATCTCAGGTTAAAAGTGAGGTTCCTTTTTAGGTATGAATGTGAATCAAAGGGAACTCAAAACACATGTAGAATTTGAATCTAATACATATTATGCTGCATTTTCGGCTGAATTGGAAGCATCTGCAACACCAATGTGGGCTCTTATTTCTCATTTGAAAAGTCCAGTAAGTATAGTGCAAAATGCATGTATTAATTATTTGCTTATTAAATTAAATAAATGGGCCTGGTTATATTTGAAATTTAATACTGAGTGTGAATATAAATTATTTAAATATTACAACAGATATTTTAACTTTTGGACTACACACTAAAATAAATGTAAAAAAATATTTTTTAACTGTGAGAAATCTTTAAATTACCTTGAGTTTTCAAATAAATGTTGTTATTGTACTTTTTCATTTCTAGAAATATATAATCAGAAGATTGATATTTATTAAAGTTTTTTATTTGGTTTACTGTAATAAATCTTGCACATGGATTAAAATTAATCAGAAACTGTAAATAAATAAATAAATAAATAAAAAATAGATCAAGAGGACTTGTAAGCATAAAATATAAAGTGTAAGGGCTTATTGCTTTGAAGTTTATTTCAAATGATTGTTGCATGTGTGAAATAATGGGAGCTACTGCATATTAAATTAAATCTGTTCTCATTGTTCACTATGTTATAATGTGAATAATAGAAAAATGATTTATTTAAAGTGTAATTACTCTTTTTTAAATGTTTAAATTAACCAAGATTCTTTGTTATAGAGTATTTCTATTATAAGGTTATGAAAAAGACCAGACTTCAAGGTTGACATGACTGTAGGCATTTTATTAAGGAATTGTGGGGCGAGGGGAAGTTTAAAAAAAAAATAAATTTCTGGCCGAGAAAAGGAATTACCATCAGTAGAAAAATTGGCAATGATTGAATCTGAAATGTTATAAAATTTCCAATTATTCAACTCCCCTTCCCCAAACAATATGACAATCAGCACAATCAATTGAACACATTACTTCAATTGATTTAAAAAGGTAATCCTTTTTTAATGAAAAACAAATTTTTGCAAACATTTTTCAGGCAATAATGACTTTTAAATATTCCTAGTCAGTTATTTGAAGGAAGCTTTGAAGTGTAACCAGGAAACTTTCTTAATGTAGATATGAGCAATAGTCTCAGAATCAATGAATTTGAGCTAATGATTAACAGTTAGGTGTTCATAACCTCTTTTGTTCATTCATAAGATTTACAACAATCTGTTCTGGTTTGATCCATGATTTAATAAGACTGAAAAGTGTTTTTTCCTTTCTGTTATGTACTGCAATCATGAAACAGCAATCTGTCTCATGTTTGCTCCACCCAATACCCATTTTCCTTCTACAAAGCATCCCTGATTATGCTTCCTTTTCCCAATTTGGCTCTCATCAACTTCAGCAGTTTTACCCTTTCTCCCAATCTTTTCTGTGTTAACCACAATAAAATCAATCAACCCATCAGATACATAGTTGCGCCAATCAGTAGCAGTTTGTAAAAAATTCTAAGTTCTTCGTGAATTACATTGAACAAAGAACATTTGAAAAATTCATTATTTAAAAGGGATATGGTGAAAATGTACAATATGCTGCTAGTGAAAAAAGAATTATGTTTGATAAATTTACTATTTGGGGAGCTGAAATCACATAACGTCCACAATAAAACAAACAGCCATCAATCTTATAATCCTTTTGGTAAACAATTTTTATATCACTGCCACATTTGCCACATTTCATGATTTTCAAAATGAGCAAAATCTTAATCAGGAATGAGAAGGAAAAATTCCAAACTCCATGAAAACAAAATAGACTAAAAGTGCAAATTCGGCAACTCTTTTGGTCCATAAAAATTTAAGCATAGCCTTCATATTTTTTTTTAGAAAAAGATACTGATATTCACCAATAATGTTCAAAACATCCATGGTTGAATGACGATAGACAAAAGAGGCAATCTGGACAGCAAATAGTATAAAAACTAGCTTTATGGACAGGCATCGCAAGGGCTTTTTTGAGTTTATAACTTTTTGCATGGAAATTTCTTCTTCCCCTCTCAGTGTCAGCATTCCCTTGTGTATGTGTGATTTCCACATTAATATTATTAAAATTCCTTTTTTGAAATTTCTTCCACCTCTTTGCTTCCTTGGACGGGTCTGTTTCCACTCCACTTTGTCCAGTGTAGCATGGGCTTTTTCCCGAGAGTATAACTTTATCCCCTTGGAAATTTCCTTTCCCCTCTCAACGCTAGCATTTCTCTCTGTGTGTGTGAGCAATGTGAGAGATTCTATGTCATCAAAATTCCCTTTTCTGACATTTTTTCCTTTACTTTTCCTCGTCTGACAGGTTTATTTTTCCTCTGCTTAACTTAGCATTGCATAGGCTTCTTTGAGTATAAAGCCCTTTGGTCCTCTTTTTTACATTTCATTCTTATACTTCTATTTTTGATTAATAGTTTACAAAACTAATTTAGTTTTACCAATAAGAAAACAGACAATGTACGATTTTATTATTAATCAATTTAGTAATGAATAATGGAAAAGAATACTGTTTGAATCTTTTAAAAAATATTAATTTATATGCATTATCTTTAAGTTATGAACCACGAAATTCTGACCGTTATTTATTGAAATGATTGCTTATTTCTGGATGTTTGATTATTCGATTAAAAATATATATAACTGTAAAAAAAGAATTATGGGTGAATTATGCCTAGATATTTGTTCGCATTCCCCTATATAAAAAAGGTTTGAAAAGAAAATAAATTTGTTTACATTCTCTGTATAGGAAAAGATTAAAAAAAGAAACTGATTGTATGTAATAAAAATATTTCAGCATTTTCTTATATTTTTATGGGTTTTCGGTAAATTTTTTAAGAATAAAGAAAACTATCAGTTGCAGTGTATTATGAAAAGCTAAGCTCACATTCATTATTTTATACATGAAGCAATAAATATTTTCTCGGAATTTAAAATAATAAATTGGATTTGGAATATTCATTATTTACATTTACTATATAGTAAAAAAAAAGAAAGAAAAGAGCCTTACTGTAATTGCATATGATGTGTAACATCTGAGATGTTATTGTGGTAAATAGGCAGTAGTAACTTAAATCCTGAAAGAAAGGAATCAAGTATGATTGGAAATAATTTTCTATCGAATAATTATATCTTTAATGAAAATTTTATTTATTTAACACAAGGAGTAATGCAATTTTTTATCAAAAATGTTTATTCTTGTTCAATTTGGGGAAGAGTGGATACAATAGACTTGAAAATGGGCAAACAGGGATTTTGGTAGCCATATACATTTCTCCAAATCAAATGGTTAAAAAAAATGAAAGATTTCTTGCATTTTGTACTTTTATCATGTACCGAAGATGGTTCTACTCTTTTAAAAACAACCCATCACTTGCTCCCCAGGATTTTGAGTGTGATTGAGTTGAGTTTTGAATCGCTTATGATTGGAAATAAGTTTCGGTTAAATAATTATATCTTTAATGAAAATTTTATTTAGGAGTAATGCAATTTTTTATCAAAAATATTTAATTATGTGCAAATTTTTTTCGGCTGTACTCCAGTTTTTAATTATTCTTCATGGTTTTTTTTGTTTTGCTTATTGTCCCTTTTCACAAAAATCACTCCTACAAATATTCCGTAAGCGAGAGGAAAGATGCTACTCATCAAGCACGTAAGGATCTAAGTTTATCCTGAATAAGACTTGCTGGTATTTGCGAAGTGGAGTAAGAAAACGAAATCGAATTTTAGAATTCGAATCTTTTGAAATGTTAACTTTAACAATATAAAAAAAAGACCAGAGTTGGATTTCGCATTTATATTCTGCTCTGAATTTACCCATCTCTGCAAATCACAAAATCAAGGAAATTTAATTAGCTTGGTAAATGTTTAATTTTTAATCGAGAGAACTTTTTAATCACAATTAAAAAATATCATATTGACAGTGACAGGAATTAACCTGAAAATATGAAAAAGATACTCACTAAAATATTTATTCGAATAATTCCAAATTACTTACTCGTATTTTATTAAGAATGGTGAACTTTGTCAAGTAAGTTTATCCTGAATAAGAATTCAAATCTTGTAAAGACTGTAATCAAAGAATTATTACTTCGGTTATCTCAGTTCAACTTCATTTCATGGGCTACAAATTCAAACTAAGCAACATTAAAAAAAAAGATTACAATTACATTAAAACAGTTAACAGTATTAGAAAATAAAGAGAGGTTTGCGTGCGCTTCCTCACACTCAAAATCATGGGAAGCGAGTGATAGTTTGTTTTTAAAAGACCAGAACCACATCCAGATTGGCGTGGCATATGTTAAAACTGGTCTGAGGATTACTGTGTGCTCTCTTTGGTCAAATCAAATAGTGCATGCTTACGTCACTTCCTGTTATTCATTTCCGTCCCTTTTCATGAAATCACTCCAACAAATATCCAGCAAGTGAGAGGAAAGATGTTACACATAAAAAAAAAATTGCATTTATCTGACCGAAAATTTTTTTATCTGGCAATGCACTCTCCGAAGATTGTCTTTTCGCACACATGTGCTATAAACACTCAAACTCATGAATTCTGTGGTATCTTTTTCACTATTAATTAGTACTGGCATTTGGCAATCTTTGCAATTTTTTTCGTCGTATTTTTGTTATCTCGAAATGGAAAAGTTCCTTTTTTAAAAATATTTTTATCTATAAAAAAAAAAATTAAATTACAAAATTCAATAAATTTTTTAAAGAAGTTTTACAATATTCCGTTTTAGTACCCTAGGCAGCTTTGAGAAAGGTAAAAAATACTCCAATCCAAAATGTTCAGATGTTCAAATTTTTTTACCTTTTTTTAAAAATTTAAACTGAAGAAAATCCATAGAAATTTGTTAAAAAAGTCATATGTTGTAGAAATTATGATTTTAGTAATATATTTCAAGTTAATCACATGTTAAAAGCAGTTATTTTGTAATCCCAGTGAATGAATTCCATCGGAAGATCAACGCCATGAAATGCTAGTTTGGCTGAAAATCAGTTTTCGATGCTAACTTATGCAATTGTTATTATGATAACATTTTTATAACAATGCAGATGAATCTTGATTTTTGAATGTTTTTAATTTATATCTTTTTAACTAACTGTAATTTTGTAAATTAAATGGTCAAAATTGATTCCTTGAACCATTTCTTGTCTTTTGGTACTTTAAGTAATTCGTGAGAAGATAGCTCACACAAATAGATACATAAGTTTATTTACCTACCTACGGATTTTAATAGCTTAAAAATGTCTCTAAAATGTATTTTAATCCAAAATAATAGACAATGTACTTTTTAATTAACAAAGAATTCATTTAGTAATGGAATAATAGAAAAAATCCTTTTAAAAAACCATATATATTTAGTAAAATCAAATTTCTATAAGTAATAAATAAAAGAAAAATGTACAGATAGCTATTGAAACAATTGCTTTTTCCTGAACGTTTGATTAAACATATAAATATATATAAGTTAGAAAAAAAATCAGTATGGGGGAAAGCCCCTAGATATATACATGTACTGAAATAAAACATTAAAGAAAAAAACGATCTGATAAAAACATTTGATATTTTGATTTTAACCTTTTTCATTCCACTGTGTTTAGTAAATTATTTAAACACGTATCTGACTAAAAAAGTATGTTATACAAAACATTCATTATTTTAACTATAATTTTATGTATTATTATAATAATTTATAAAGTATCTTATTTATAACATTGTATCATTTTATAAAACTTTTTGTAACTAATTTTTATAAAAAATATTATTTAATGTTTTTTTTCTTACAAAATTTACAAAAAGTATTATTTATTAATAATTATATTTAGGAAGTATAATATAAATATTTATATAATTACAGTAATTAAATTATTATTTAAAATGCAAAGTAATTTTCAAAAATATGATTTAATAATCAGTAAACCTTTTTTAAATTCATTTATTTATATGCAAAGTTTTGTTGTTTTTTT